>CM068363.1:1924402-2293816 GCA_034769755.1 Odontamblyopus lacepedii | reverse complement strand
GGCCTTGTGGTTTCACACAGGAAGCAGCGTAGTCTTTGACAAAGGTCGTGTATCTGTTATCATTAGGGCTTTAGGACTTTCTTTTATTCGGACATAAACTATTCTGAGTTTAAATGGGCTGAATCTTTTGTCTTAGAAACATGAAAAACAATAATTTATTTGTTGGTTTGTGTCCAGAGTTATTCCTTATGCGTTCAGAGCGTCCTGATGATTCACCCTGGTGAGTTAGGAGTATTTTTCTCAACTTTCATAGGCCAGTGCATCGCAGTCTGAAGTAAGAACAACTAGCATGTTATCTCACACTTCCTGATCAGTACAAAATAAAATGCTTTATAATTAGATGCAGACAGTTCACAGATTCACAGACCTCAGAAGCTGCTTATTTATTTTATTTTATTTTATTGGAATGCCCCTTGAGATGTGCCGTCTTGTTTTCGAGGGGGTCCAAAAAACACAAAATATTAGTAAAACACAATAAAAAACTGCACAATACAATAGACAGAATACAAAACTTCCAGGTTTACATTTCAAAAAACACACCACACAAACACAGACTGACTCATGCGCTCCTTCCAACTCCTGCAACGATACCTGATATATTATAAACTGAAAAAAAAGAGACAAAAACATAAACAAGGACTTTTGAGATCATCCATCCATTTTCTTCCACGTCGCCAGGGTCGCAGGGGCAGCAGGCTAAGACTTCCTTCACCCCGGACACTTCCTCCAGCGGGACCCCGAGGTGTTCCCAGGCCCAGAGGCACAGTCCCTCCAGTGGGTCCTGGGTCTTCCCCGGGGCCTCCTCCCCCCAGAAAACCTTCAGAGGGAGGCGTCCAGGAGGGATCAGAACAGATGCCCGAGACACTGTAGCTGAGCCTCTTGACGTGGAGGAGCAGCGACTCTACTCCAAGCTCACCCTCACCCTATCTCTAAGGGAGCGCCAGGACACAGCGGAGGAAACTCATTTCGGCCGCTTGCATCGCCGATCTGGTCCTTTCGGTCATTCCCCAGAGCTCAGGACCACAGGTGAGGGGAGAACGTAGACTGAGGTAAATCGAGAGCTTCTTCACCACAACGGTCCGATACAGTGACCGCATCACTGCCGACGCTGCACCGATCTGCAGCTTAAACGCTACCTTAAAACAAAGATGATTTTAATGAATTGAAAGATGTTAGGAGGGTGTGAGTGCTTATACAATACATCTGTAGTGGGGCATGACACATTTTACTCAGAAACATAGGAACATTTTGGTACAGGCTCTTTTTTGTAGAAGGGGGTGAAATAAATGTCTGTTCCAGTCGTGGGAGGTCGTATTTTCCGAGTTCCAATACAACAGCTCGAATGCCGCGCACTTTCGGAATTTCTCCTCGGAAAGTTGGAGAACATTACCGAGCCTGAGTTGGCTGCGCTCTGTGTTTAGTGAGAAGCAGAACCGGGCAATTTTGCACCCGTGCATATAAATATAACGACGTTAACTATGCTTCAGTGAAATCAGTATAATCTGTCATATGCACTTTAAATGTCCAATATTACTTGAGCTTGTTTTGCTGCTTTATTTCGAGCATGAGAGAAAACATGTTTATATACACATACACATATATACATATACAGATATATATATAAACGCAAATACACATCTATATATACATATACATAATACAATTCTTATAATAAATAATAAAATATGGTACGCTCGAAAGGGAGTGGGAAGAAGTAAAAACTTATTGACTCCCACCCCTAATTACTTTCTTTATGCTAAACCATAAGTTTGCCTTCCTTAATTCAATCTATATAGTTGTATATTCATTATATATTCATATGTTCTATAATTAACCACTATAGATGACTGCCATTACTATCACTGTCGAATTCATACCCTATAATCATCACTATAATACTGCTGTATTATTATTATTATTATTATTATTATTATTATTATTATTACTATTATTATTATTATTATTATTATTATTATTATTACTATTATTATTATTATTATTATTATTATTATTATTATTATTATTATTATTATTACTATTATTATTATTATTATTACTATTATTATTATTATTATTATTATTATCGTCATCCTCATTATTTCCATCATCATTATCATTATCACATCACCATTACAACCACCATTGTTGTCATCATCATCATCATCATCATCGTCATCGTCATCGTTGTTATAACTACAAACAATGTTCTGTTTTTGGTGAAGATGGTGGATCTTTCAGGAGATGTGTGTTGTGCATTAAAAGAGGCAGGATGTTTAGTGGAGCTGCTGCCGGAGAGGGGGCGCCCTCCAACAACAGGACCACCCTTTGCCAAGTGTCCTGTTCTGTGCATTAGAAAAGCAAGTGTTTGTTGGCTCTGCTGTGAGAAGAGGATCATCTCCCCGCCCCAGAGCCTCCACCCGCCAAAGCCCTGTTCTATAGATTGTATTGTACATTGAGAATAATTTTATTTTAAGATAATTTGTTTAGTACCATGTACTGTCAGGACTTAAATAATAATAATAACAATAATAACAATTATTTATTTATTAGTTATTATTATTATTTATTGATTTATTATTATTATTATTATTACTTTTTTATATTGTCATATTAATCACTATTTCCTATTACTGAGGTTGATTTGTTCTATATTCATCATATGAAAGATATTGATATAATGATAACAATAATGACAACAATAGTAACACATGATAATTACCGGTGTATGGTTAATACATAATATACTATGAGTATAAACATTAATAATATTTATTAAATATTTATATTTATCTTGACTCTTGTGAGCTTTAAGACGTGTTCTAATGTTGTTATTTTTACCCTTTACCTGTTTTATGTATATAGGACACGTTATAACAGCACAGAAAACAGCAGAATCCGGGCACTTTTACACCTCATGAACACGTTCACTCTGTGTCCGGACATCCTCTCTGTGGCCTGAAGAGCACCGACAGGCACCCACAGAACTCAGCCCAACCACACTCAGAGCGCTGTTTCCTCTCTCGCTCTGGTTTCTGTTTATCATGAACCATTCCATGTTTCAGCTGCTTCTTCTGCTCAGCTTGGGTAAGTCACATCAGTTGTTTTTTAAAGAGAATATGACAGGTTAGACTGAACAAAAAAAGGATTTAAGATTTTATCACAAATCTTACCTAGTTTTTTCAAGTTCAAGTGTATATTATAAGTTTATATCAAATCTATATTATTACCATTTAGATTTTTTAGTATTTTTTATTATATTATATTGCTATTTGTGAGCTACTGTGTCCAAATAATTTCCCTTGTGGATGAATAAAGTTTAAGTCTAATTTGACTTCCTTGTTGGACACGGACAGTAGAAGTGGCTAACGGACAGTTTGCTTTGATCGGTCATTCTTCACAATGTTTAGCAAAAATCTTTTTTTTTTTAAATTACAAAACGGTTTATCGTTAAAGTTGGAATGTGTAACTATTCCGGTGGAGGGTCCGTCACTCTCTGGGAAAATCAGGTGCCACAGGGGGGCGCCAGAGGCAAAAACTGTCCTTGTGTCCTTAGGCAAGGCACCTCACCCACAGTGCGTAGTGGGAGGTGTGTGCGTGTTGGTCGGAGGGGCCGGTGGCACAGACTGGAAGCCTCACTTTTGTCTTTGTGACGTGTGTCTGTGAAAACACTGGAAACAACAATATGGAGCTGAGCTAAAATGACTTAAATGAAGAATATTTGAGTAGATTCAACTTGACAAGTGAAATGATCTGCCAGTGGAATAAGGTTTTTTCTTAATTCAAGCAACATTCGATTTTGTTTCTTATTTTAAGTGCTTTTCTTTAGGTGTTTTTCTTCTTTTAAATCTAGCAAAATGTATTTTGAGTACAAAAAGTCTTGTTCCACTGGCATTTTTTTTTTGTCAAGTGAAATTTATTCAAATCATGATCAAACTTTCTTAATTCAAGTCATTTTAAAAATACATTATTGTGCAGAAATTGGTGTGTCTGTGAGTGCTGTGTTTTCCCAGTCTAGAGAGTGACTTTAGTGTATTTATTACATAAAACACAGCAGCAGAGCCACGGCCCCGTGGAGCTGGCCCTGAGCTGGGGCTCGGCGTCTCTGAGCTCTGCACTCCGCTTCTTGGCTATTAGTGCTGCGGAAACACTGCTCACTATATCCCTTCCTACAGTGGCTCAACTCATTCATAAAACACAGGGCAACGTCCACCAGTTTGAATCTTCTTCAACATCATTTTCCCTTCTTCTTCCTTTAATAGTTCATAAAGTACAATTTCTGCATGATAATGTTACCAAAGTTGTACTGCTGCTGTATTGTTGCATAGCAACAGCAGAGTGAGGGGGGCAGAGCGAGGGGGCGGGGCAGAGCGAGGGGGCGGGGCAGAGCGAGGGGGTGGGGCAGTTTGGCAGCAGATCATCTTATGAAGTATGAAATGTCAGAGCCCAAACAAACTTTGTTCTTGTTCTTATCACCTTAAGAACAAGAACAAAGTTCTTCTGTGTTATGGAGGCTGAATAGGCCTTGATACAGCAGGTGAGCTGATTTGTGCTGTTATATGAGTCTCACACATAATGTTCTTGTCACAGGTTTTAGCCAACAGTTTTTCAGTTAGTCTCACGTTTTTGTTGAAAATCTCCTAAACAGAAACCTGCTTGTATTGATCACAGGCTCCAGAAAATGTGCGGTTTAAATCCATGTCATGTTTTTTTTTCTTGAGTTTTCATCTTAAAATCCTTTTGGTCGTGTTTGGTAATATTTTCATTGTGTCACCATGGTAACAGCTAAACATTCTGCCATAGACATACATGCAGAACACTCCCAGCGTGATGTCACTGCACAGCATGAATGAGGATCGTGTGTGTTGTGTGTTTCAGGCTGGAGCTCGTGGTCGGCCATCGTGAGGGCAAAGCCGGGTGAAGATGTGTTCGTGCCCTGCAGGAACGTGAACAGTAATCCACAGATGTTTTGGGCCCATCTCGCCACCAACGGCTCCTACGCCTGTGTCGCCACCACCAGAGCCTCGCTGTGTCCAGAAATAACCAACGATGCGAGATATGAGATAACTATCAACAACACTTTAATCCTTCTCGGAATCGAGGATGTCACAGGGGCCGACAGTGGCTTCTACTTTTGTGTGTTTGATGTTTTTGGAAATGGAGAAGTGGAAATTGCGCAGTTAAATGTTGAAGGTAAGAGTTTTATTTCACTTAAAGCTACAGTGTGTAACTGTTGAGGTGGCATGTCACCTTCATGACTGCATGGGAATAGAACACCAAGAATTATTCTCCAGAGAGAACTACATTTCCAATAAATAATAATAAAATAAAAGTTCATTCTGTCTTCAGTTTTAAACAGAATTAGTGATTCTTCTTCTCAGACAGGAGTTTGTTTATTTGCTTTATGTTTCGGAGACTTCCTGTGGCTTCCCATGTGTGAAAAGCACACACGAAGCTCAGACAGTGATTAGTGAAACGGACAGAATACTCCCAGAATGCAAACATGACAGAATATATGAGATATCATTTATTATGCAACAAAACATGTGAAAAATGTGAAAAGAAACAGCACACAGACAAACAAGAGCAACAAAAAAACAAAGAGAAATGGAAAATCTGAAAACAAGAAACAACGACAAAGAGACTAAACCACATCAGGGACTGGACCAATACCGGGCCATTCGTGTCCGTTAGCTCCCCCTACTGTTTGACGAAAGCAAGTACAGCAGACTACAAGACACGTCATAACCTTACAAGACACGTCACAGCCTTACAAGACACGTCACAACCTTACAAGACACGTCACAGCCTTACAAGACACGTCACAACCTTACAAGACACGTCACAGCCTTACAAGACACGTCACAACCTTACAAGACACGTCACAACCTTACAAGACACGTCACAGCCTTACAAGACACGTCACAACCTTACAAGACACGTCACAGCCTTACAAGACACGTCACAACCTTACAAGACACGTCACAGCCTTACAAGACATGTCATAGCCTTACAAGACACGTCACAGCCTTACAAGACACGTCACAGCCTTACAAGACACGTCACAGCCTACAAGACACGTCACAGCCTTACAAGACACGTCACAATCTTACAAGACACGTCACAACCTTACAAGACACGTCACAACCTTACAAGACACGTCACAGCCTTACAAGACACGTCACAACCTTACAAGACACGTCACAACCTTATAAGACACGTCACAGCCTTACAAGACACGTCACAACCTTATAAGACACGTCATAACCTTATAAGACACGTCACAGCCTTATAAGACACGTCACAGCCTTACAAGACACGTCACAGCCTATAAGACACGTCACAGCCTATAAGACACGTCACAGCCTTACAAGACACGTCACAGCCTTACAAGACACGTCACAGCCTATAAGACACGTCACAGCCTTACAAGACACGTCACAGCCTTACAAGACACGTCACAGCCTTACAAGACACGTCACAGCCTTACAAGACACGTCACAGCCTATAAGACACGTCACAGCCTTACAAGACACGTCACAGCCTTACAAGACACGTCACAGCCTTACAAGACACGTCACAGCGTTACAAGACACGTCACAGCCTTACAAGACACGTCACAGCCTTACAAGACACGTCACAACCTTACAAGACACGTCACAGCCTTACAAGACACGTCACAACCTTACAAGACACGTCACAGCCTTACAAGACACGTCACAACCTTACAAGACACGTCACAACCTTATAAGACACGTCACAGCCTTACAAGACACGTCACAACCTTATAAGACACGTCATAACCTTATAAGACACGTCACAGCCTTATAAGACACGTCACAGCCTTACAAGACACGTCACAGCCTATAAGACACGTCACAGCCTATAAGACACGTCACAGCCTTACAAGACACGTCACAGCCTTACAAGACACGTCACAGCCTATAAGACACGTCACAGCCTTACAAGACACGTCACAGCCTTACAAGACACGTCACAGCCTATAAGACACGTCACAACCTTACAAGACACGTCACAGCCTTACAAGACACGTCACAGCCTTACAAGACACGTCACAGCCTTACAAGACACGTCACAGCCTTACAAGACACGTCACAACCTTACAAGACACGTCACAGCCTTACAAGACATGTCACAGCCTTACAAGACACGTCACAGCCTATAAGACACGTCACAGCCTTACAAGACACGTCACAGCCTTACAAGACACGTCACAGCCTTACAAGACACGTCACAGCCTATAAGACACGTCACAGCCTTACAAGACACGTCACAACCTTACAAGACACGTCACAGCCTTACAAGACACGTCACAGCCTATAAGACATGTCACAGCCTTACAAGACACGTCACAACCTTACAAGACACGTCACAACCTTACAAGACACGTCACAACCTTACAAGACACGTCACAGCCTTACAAGACACGTCACAACCTTACAAGACACGTCACAGCCTATAAGACACGTCACAGCCTATTAGACACGTCACAGCCTTACAAGACACGTCACAGCCTATAAGACACGTCACAGCCTTACAAGACACGTCACAGCCTATAAGACACGTCACAGCCTATTAGACACGTCACAGCCTTACAAGACACGTCACAACCTTACAAGACACGTCACAGCCTATAAGACATGTCACAGCCTTACAAGACACGTCACAGCCTATAAGACACATCATAGCTTATAAGACACGTCACAGCCTTACAAGACACGTCACAGCCTTACAAGACACGTCACAGCCTTACAAGACACGTCACAGCCTTACAAGACACGTCAAAGCCTTACAAGACACGTCACAGCCTATAAGACATGTCACAGCCTATAAGACACGTCACAGCCTTACAAGACACGTCACAGCCTTACAAGACACGTCACAGCCTTACAAGACACGTCACAGCCTTACAAGACACGTCACAACCTTACAAGACACGTCACAGCCTTACAAGACACGTCACAACCTTACAAGACACGTCACAGCCTTACAAGACACGTCACAGCCTTACAAGACACCTCACAACCTTACAAGACACGTCACAGCCTTACAAGACACGTCACAGCCTTACAAGACACGTCATAGCCTTACAAGACACGTCATAGCCTTACAAGACACGTCACAGCCTATAAGACACGTCACAGCCTTACAAGACACGTCACAGCCTATAAGACACGTCACAGCCTTACAAGACACGTCACAACCTTACAAGACACGTCACAGCCTATAAGACATGTCACAGCCTTACAAGACACGTCACAGCCTTACAAGACACGTCACAGCCTTACAAGACACGTCATAGCCTTACAAGACACGTCACAGCCTATAAGACACGTCACAGCCTTACAAGACACGTCACAGCCTATAAGACACGTCACAGCCTTACAAGACACGTCATAGCCTTACAAGACACGTCACAACCTTACAAGACACGTCACAGCCTTACAAGACACGTCGCAACCTTACAAGACACGTCACAGCCTTACAAGACACGTCGCAACCTTACAAGACACGTCACAGCCTTACAAGACACGTCGCAACCTTACAAGACACGTCACAACCTTACAAGACACGTCACAGCCTTACAAGACACGTCGCAACCTTACAAGACACGTCACAGCCTTACAAGACACGTCGCAACCTTACAAGACACGTCACAACCTTACAAGCTGCTGAGTTCTGCCGTACTTCTGTTGCGAAAATGCATGCGCAACTGAACCTATGTCACCACTGTTCACTAACACTAAAAGGGACTATAAAGACACACTGCAGCCTACAAAGACACGTCACAGCCTTACAAGACACGTCGCAACCTTAGAAGACACGTCACAGCCTTACAAGACACGTCGCAACCTTACAAGACACGTCACAGCCTTACAAGACACGTCGCAACCTTACAAGACACGTCACAGCCTTACAAGACACGTCGCAACCTTACAAGACACGTCACAGCCTTACAAGACACGTCGCAACCTTACAAGACACGTCACAGCCTATAAGACACGTCACAGCCTTACAAGACACGTCACAACCTTACAAGACACGTCACAGCCTTACAAGACACGTCACAACCTTACAAGACATGTCACAGCGTTACAAGACACGTCATAGCCTATAAGACACGTCACAGCCTTACAAGACACGTCACAACCTTACAAGACACGTCACAGCCTTACAAGACACGTCACAGCCTTACAAGACACGTCGCAAACTTACAAGACACGTCACAGCCTATAAGACACGTCACAGCCTTACAAGACACGTCACAACCTTACAAGACACGTCACAACCTTACAAGACATGTCACAGCCTTACAAGACATGTCATAGCCTTACAAGACACGTCGCAACCTTACAAGACACGTCATAGCCTTACAAGACACGTCGCAACCTTACAAGACACGTCATAGCCTTACAAGACACGTCGCAACCTTACAAGACACGTCACAGCCTTACAAGACACGTCGCAACCTTACAAGACACGTCATAGCCTTACAAGACATGTCGCAACCTTACAAGACACGTCACAGCCTATAAGACACGTCACAGCCTTACAAGACACGTCACAACCTTACAAGACACGTCACAGCCTTACAAGACACGTCGCAACCTTACAAGACACGTCACAGCCTTACAAGACACATCACAGCCTTACAAGACACGTCTCAGCCTTACAAGACACGTCGCAACCTTACAAGACACGTCACAGCCTATAAGACACGTCACAGCCTTACAAGACACGTCACAACCTTACAAGACACGTCACAGCCTTACAAGACACGTCACAGCCTTACAAGACACGTCACAGCCTTACAAGACACGTCACAACCTATAAGACACGTCACAGCCTTACAAGACACGTCACAACCTTACAAGACACGTCACAACCTTACAAGCTGCTGAGTTCTGCCGTACTTCTGTTGCCAAAATGCATGCGCAACTGAACCTATGTCACCACTGTTCACTAACACTAAAAGGGACTATGAAGACCCACTGCTGCCTACAAAGACACGTCACAGCCTACAAAGACACGTCACAGCCTACAAAGACACGTCACAGCCTATAAAGAAACGCCGCAGCCTTCAAAGACACGTCACAGCCTATAAAGACACGTCACAGCCTTACAAGACACGTCACAGCCTTACAAGACACGTCACAACCTATAAGACACGTCGCAGCCTACAAAGACACGTCACAGCCTTACAAGACACGTCACAGCCTTACAAGACACATCACAGCCTTACAAGACACGTCTCAGCCTTACAAGACACGTCGCAACCTTACAAGACACGTCACAGCCTATAAGACACGTCACAGCCTTACAAGACACGTCACAACCTTACAAGACACGTCACAACCTTACAAGACACGTCACAACCTTACAAGACACGTCACAACCTTACAAGACATGTCACAGCCTATAAGACACGTCACAGCCTTACAAGACACGTCACAACCTTACAAGACACGTCACAGCCTTACAAGACACGTCACAGCCTTACAAGACACGCCACAACCTTACATGACACGTCACAGCCTTACAAGACACGTCACAGCCTTACAAGACACGTCACAGCCTTACAAGACACGTCACAGCCTACAAAGACACGTCACAGCCTACAAAGACACGTCACAGCCTTACAAGACACGTCACAGCCTTACAAGACACGTCACAACCTTACAAGACACGTCACAGCCTACAAAGACACGTCACAGCCTACAAAAACACGTCACAGCCTACAAAGACACGTCGCAGCCTACAAAGACACGTTGCAGCCTACAAAGACACGTTGCAGCCTACAAAGACACGTTGCAGCCTACAAAAACACGTCACAGCCTACAAAGACACGTCGCAGCCTACAAAGACACGTCACAGCCTTACAAGACACGTCACAGCCTTACAAGACACGTCACAGCCTTACAAGACACGTCACAGCCTTACAAGACACGTCACAGCCTATAAGACACGTCACAGCCTTACAAGACACGTCACAGCCTTACAAGACACGTCACAGCCTTACAAGACACGTCACAGCCTTACAAGACACGTCACAGCCTATAAGACACGTCACAGCCTTACAAGACACGTCACAGCCTTACAAGACACGTCACAGCCTTACAAGACACGTCACAGCCTTACAAGACACGTCACAGCCTTACAAGACACGTCACAACCTTACAAGACACGTCACAGCCTTACAAGACACGTCACAGCCTTACAAGACAAGTCACAGCCTTACAAGACACGTCACAACCTTACAAGACACGTCACAACCTTACAAGACACGTCACAGCCTTACAAGACACGTCACAGCCTTACAAGACACGTCACAACCTTACAAGACACGTCACAACCTTACAAGACACGTCACAGCCTATAAGACACGTCACAGCCTTACAAGACACGTCACAGCCTTACAAGACACGTCACAGCCTATAAGACACGTCACAGCCTATAAGACACGTCACAGCCTTACAAGACATGTCACAGCCTTACAAGACACGTCACAACCTTACAAAACACGTCACAGCCTTACAAGACACGTCACAGCCTTACAAGACACGTCACAGCCTTACAAGACACGTCACAGCCTATAAGACACGTCACAGCCTATAAGACACGTCACAGCCTTACAAGACACGTCACAGCCTTACAAGACACATCATAACCTTACAAGACACGTCACAGCCTTACAAGACACATCATAACCTTACAAGACACGTCACAGCCTTACAAGACACGTCACAACCTTACAAGCTGCTGAGTTCTGCCGTACTTCTGTTGCCAAAATGCGTGCGCAACCGAACCTATGTCACCACTGTTCACTAACACTAAAAGGGACTATAAAGACACACTGCAGCCTACAAAGACACGTCACAGCCTACAAAGACACGTCGCAGCCTACAAAGACACGTCGCAGCCTACAAAGACACGTCGCAGCCTACAAAGACACGTCACAGCCTACAAAGACACGTCACAGCCTACAAAGACACGTCGCAGCCTACAAGGACACGTCACAGCCTACAAAGACACGTCACAGCCTATAAAGACACTTCACAGTCTATAAAGACACTTCACAGCCTACAAAGACACGTCGCAGCCTACAAAGACACGTCACAGCCTACAAAGACACGTCACAGCCTATAAAGACACTTCACAGTCTATAAAGACACTTCGCAGCCTACAAAGACACGTCGCAGCCTACAAAGACACCTCGCAGCCTACAAAGACACGTCACAGCCTACAAAGACACGTCACAGCCTACAAAGACACGTCACAGCCTACAAAGACACGTCACAGCCTATAAAGACACTTCACAGTCTATAAAGACACTTCGCAGCCTACAAAGACACGTCGCAGCCTACAAAGACACGTCACAGCCTACAAAGACACGTCGCAGCCTACAAAGACACGTCGCAGCCTACAAAGACACCTCGCAGCCTACAAAGACACCTCGCAGCCTACAAAGACACGTCACAGCCTACAAAGACACGTCACAGCCTACAAAGACACGTCACAGCCTACAAAGACACGTCGCAGCCTACAAAGACACCTCGCAGCCTACAAAGACACCTCGCAGCCTACAAAGACACGTCACAGCCTACAAAGACACGTCACAGCCTACAGTAAACAACAGCAAACAAACTGTCTGTTCTGAGTAAAAGAATTGATAATTCTATGGTCTGAAAAACATGGCAGATTTCTGCAGCATCAATGAGCCAAGAACTAAACTCTGTTGATCTGTGGTGAGAGAAATGACGTTTTATTCGTAAATAATAGACGACCAATGAGCTCCCTTGTTTCACATGTGTCACTGAAACAAAATAAATCTGATTGGACAGTCATGTTTGTCTGGGCCTGAGGTGCAACAGAGGCTGTGAGGACTGATGTCAATCTGTAGAGAAATTCAGAGATTAATCTGGATTAGCCAGGCAAACAGAACATGCTTGTATTGGCTTTAATTATCAATAGATTTTTACATCTTCACAAATGAACTGTCTAATACATACTTACAAAACAAAAATCTAAGAATAGTGATGCCCTGATCCATCTTTTTATATTTTCAAGACTCTGGATTTAATTATCTGCTGAACCAGCTGTTTTTTTCTGGATCAGCGCCGATATCCGATACCTGGGTATTCCTACGGCATGTCCTGGCTCCAAGTGTTGAGGGTGAAATTGCACAGTGCGGTTACATTTTGTCCTTCACCTGATCTCAAAGACGCTGTTTTCTATCCTGTATCCTTCAGAACCTCATTTTTTCTCCTGCTCAACTCAAGTCACTTAAATGTACCATTCTATAACTTGTTTTTTCAGGTTACGAGATCTGTCAAGACGTCACAGAGCGCTCCAGGAGTGAAAGTAAGTCCAATGACATGTAACTGACTCAAGTGAAAGGCCCTGCACTTGATTTCTGATTTACTCTTGTCAAGACAACAGCTCTTACACGTGGTAAAGTGGTCATGTTTAAAGGCCGCCACAAACGTGTGACAAAAAGTGCATATCACAGACATGAGGAGAATCTTAAAATGCACTACTTTATGAGACGTGAGCAATAACGTCTGAGCATTGTTTTCGCTCTGTCCTGAGTTTGTATGTTGCGTCTCTGTGTCCGTCGCTCCTCCTGATGCTCTGGCTTATTGGCTGTTGTAGCACTGTTGATGTTCGGTGGTTCTGATCTGACACTGATACCACAAACGAGGAGCAGCGGCTTCAAAATCACACGCAAAGACAAAAAGTCAGGTCACCCCCGAACTCAGGAAGAGGAAAGCCAAAATCGGTCCATTCTCCTGTAGCGTGCGGTGGCCTGGAGAGTAGTAAAGGAAACAGTGAGAAAAGATTGGACAGCGGTAAAGTAACAAACACATGACACTCTCAGACAGTCGTGTTTGTGTCATGGAGCAATATCTCAGCAGCAGGAAAGACTATAGAGGTCAAACTGTTCAATGTTCTTGACTCATGGTTCAAATCAGGGCCAGGCCGTTTAAGAACAAATCATAACATCGGCCTTTTTGGTAATAAGTTTGCATGTTCCAGCTCATTTCATCACACGGATGTGCATCATACTGGCAGGAGTGTTCCTACAGATTTTGGCCATTGTTGGTGTTGCTGTTAAGGACAAGATATCCCCAAAGAGGTACAATTTCTTTGAAAGAAAATCATGTTCACTACAGCTCCTTTAAATACTGATGATTCTTTTCACTCGATTTCAGACCACAATCAAAAACACGACGGACCGACTGAGGCACCAGTGGGACCAGTGATCTACTCTTACCTGAGTATTATTTTGTCTAGTCTACACACCTCACACACTTCATTATTCCTTATTACTTTACTTTAACATGGGTACTGTGTTTTTCCCTGTGTCATAGGTCGTATAAGCCAGAGGGAAGTGCCCACTGACCCAAAGGTTTACAACATAAAGCAGGGGTGTCAAACTCACTTTGGTCCGGGGGCCGTATGCAACTTACTTTGATCCCAAAAGGGCCGGATCAGAAAACTCAGTTCTCTCTTCAAGTTATTGTATTTTTCTCCGTGTCTCGTAGTGGTGTTTAAGATTATATTCCTCGAGCAACGCCACTTGTTCCAAACACACTGAGCACAGATTTCCCATTCACCTCTGTCAACAAATAAGAATTAGACTATTTTTCTTGGGAAATCCTGAACTCAGCATCTGCTTTTCTCATTTTTTGACATTTTGCTGATGAGGGCCACGGTCGACAGTCAAAACGATCGTCCTTTAAGAGCGTTTGGAAAGAGGAAAGTCTTCATTTGTGCTGCTCTGGTGGGAGTCGCAACGTACAGAAACGCCGGAGACGCTGCTGTGCTGAACAGTGCAGAAAATTTACAGAAAAATCAGAAAATTTTAATAGAAAAATCAGCCGAGGGCCAGATTAAAGGTCTTGGAGGGCCGGATCTGGCCCCCGGGCCGCATGTTTGACACCTGTGACATATAGAATAGAAGCAAATCCCATTATCCAAATGAAACATACTGAAATCAAGACTTCAGCACAGGAAAAAATACTAGAGTAATATCTCGCAGAAGTACTAGAGTACTGATTTGATGTGAATGACTCATTTGCATTGACCCATCTGCTCTGGGGACTTTTATACTGGAGTAGAGTCAGATCTCTGCTTGAGCTGAGAAAGATCCAGAAGCTACAGAGCTCCTGCAGGCGTCTTTACGCAATCCCAGCATGCACCTCCAATCAATACTGATATTTTTTAAAAACTTGAATTATTCAACCATAGTGTCACAATGATTCAAAGACTGTAAGTTTGTGTATTGTTGATTAGCATTAAAAAGTGTTAATGAGACACAGAGAGAGGGAGAGCAATTTGACAAGAAAGGATTCCAAATGCTTTTTACCAAACACTGTTCATATGTTCAATGTTAATCTTAATTCATTGCTTAAAAATGTGGATTGTAGAAAATAAATCAGTGATCATTAAATTAAATCATTAAATCAATTGTGTGTTTATTTCATGAGTGATTTAGCTGCTGTACAACATGTGCACATTGCTCACATCATTTAAGTCAGTCTCAGTAAAGGTTCTATGTACAAGACGTTACAATAAAGTCTATTTTCCACAAACATTTCGTGTCAGTGGCTTGTGTGGAGCAGTGGGCTCTGATTGGTTTGATGGTGTTGCTCTTAACATAACTTAACGATTTCATGAATCCTGCAGTTCTGTAACATGTGGATTCACTCGAGCTGCTCTTTACTCTGTCCATATGCAGCACTGTGCATAACCATAGGCAGAGCTGCGTATTTTTATGTATTTCTTTAAATGATTTGTTCTAAATTTGCATTGCAACACTGGACTTACCTGTGGAATAAATGCAGGTTTTCTTATTATGTTACGAAAACATATGAAAGTCATTTCATAATAAATAGTAAATGAGAATTGAAAAACATGTATGTAGCTTCAAGGCACATGACTTATTCACAGATCAGAGGGGCCAAGGCAGATTAGGTGTTTTGCCTAAGGACACAACAGCAGTATTCATCAGAGGGAGTTGAAGTAACAACATCAACCCGTGGGTCAGTGGATCTAACTGCTCTACGAATGGTGTTTCTGTTTAGAGCGGGATTTGAACCACAAACCTTTGGACCACAGGGCGAGCATTCTATCAGGCGAGCTGCAGGCACAGATTCTGAAAAGAAGTTTCTCGTTAGTACATTTAAAAGGCCTGTACCTGATGTTTTAGTTGGAACTTTTAACCCCATTGTGCCACTGTGTCAGGCAGAGGTTTGCTTGTAAAGCCTCAAACTCTGCTAATATTAGTTAGTTATACATGTTTTAAAAAGTGAGGAGCAAGTGTCAAGGATAGTGTCAGGCGCTGTGTTTTCCATGACTCCGAGAAATGATGTACCTGACTGGGTGAAAAGGGTTGTTATAGCTGGAGTATTACTTGATACACATCTAAATATGCAAAAATAATGTATTGCAGACACTTCCTGTTTCATATACCGTATTTTCCGGACTATAAGCCGCTACTTTTTTCCCAGGCTTTGAACCATGCGGCTTTTACAAAGGAGCTGCTAATCTGTGGATTTTTCTTCTACCGCTAGGGGCGCTCTAACCGGAATTTCAAAAACAAGATAGATGGAAAATTAATGCATCCGCTACTTTTTATTTAGCAGATATAATACACACGACAAATTACTGACTGGTAATTATTTTCAAATCCTCGCCCCTTCATCATGAAAAGCACGAAGGAGTTTGTATGATGCAAGTTTTAAGTTGAAGGCATCGATCTTGCTCCAGGAAGGAAACCGCTGTAGAGCCCTGCACCCGCGGGACCCACGGGACCCAACACAAAACAGCGCAGGACCATGGATGTAATAAGAACATTCTGAAAGAACATTCTGAAAGAACATTCTGAAAGAACATTCTGAAAGAACATTCTGAAAGAACATTCTGAAAGCTTATTGCGGGCGTGAGCACGGCTGCACAGTGCGGGAGTGGTACTGAAGACTGCGGGAGCGAGCGGGAGTGGGACTGAAAATTGTGTCCAGCGCAGACCTCTACCGTGCTGCTGCTGTAAGCTCGGCATCAGCGGTTTCAGGAAGATGATTAAAGTGACTTGTGGTTTCACTGCACAGGAGAAATGAAGGTCAATTACCGGTTCTTTTCTGTTTTTGACCTGTTTTAATCAGCACAGTTGCTGCTGTGTTAAAAGGCACTGTTCAGAAAGAATCTGTTCAGGTACATAAATGTACATTTACAGTACAAAATTGTTCTGTAGATGCAGTAAATATCTCATATTTCAACATAGATATCAGCGGCTTATAGCCCGGTTGCGGCTTGTATAACTTTTTTCTTAATTAAAAAAAAAAATTGAGTGGATGCGGCTTATTTACCGGAAAATACGGTATTTTTATTAATGTGTAACAAAATATAGTTCTGTCATTCAGATGGCACATGTACACACACCTTTTTTATTTTTATGCAGAGAGAGCATAACTTATAGAACTATCAAGAACAAATCACTCAAACCTTGAAGAAATATGAATACAAGAAGAGTCATACAATATATGAATAATAAAACTGTAAGAAATACTCTACTAGTATTATTATGATTAACAAAAAAATACATAAAAATACCTAATAATAAAATTAAATTAAATTAAATGTCTTAGACTGTTTCAAAAAAGTCAATAAATGGTTGCCAGTATTGCAGACACTTCTGACTGACTCCTGTTGATTTACATCAGAATATAGTGGCCTCTCTCTGTAACTCTGTCATTCTGATTTTTAAAATGTTAATATTAATATTATTAGATTATATTATTTGTCCTTAAAAAAAAAATCCTGGCTCCAAATTTGCCCCTGTAACCTCAATCCAAAGTCCTGCAGGTCTGTTTTTAGAAGCCTGCACCTGTCCGTACCCGTGCAGTACAGCACCACACCCGCCCGGAAACACGGGATTATATCAGTTAAATCCGCACCCGCCTGGACCTGTTAACATTCCCCATTACCCACCCGTGCCCGTGATAAATCACACACAGATTAGAAGCATTTTAACTGATGTACTTTTTTCAATGCACCTCTCAACGAACGACAAACAAACGGCGATAGAAGGTCACCATCAAGTCTTAAACTAGTAATACACGATACACTATGTTTTTTCCACTTTTCGTAGTCACCTAATCACTGGGAGATTAAACTGAGCTAAACATTTTGCTCCACCTGAGCCCTAAACAGCACAATAACAACGAAACAAACAAGGAGAAAAACAACCAATGTGAGGCGGGAGGCAGTTTTTAACAGGGGTGCTGTGGAAAAGTTCTTTTTTTTAACCCTCTTAGCTTACAGGCTGACTTAAATACAGAATGTATGTATGCACAGTATATAATATAAATGTATTATATATAGGCTATATAGTATTCTAATGAATGCCGAAACAGGCAGTCAGATTTCACGCAGCAGCACAATCTGAGCCCCAACAACACCACGTAACACAGCACTCCCAATAAGAGGCTATGGTCACAACATCAACACAGCGCAGCTCCTACAGAACAGCAGAGCAGAACAGCAGAGCAGAACACAGTTGAAACTCGCTGTACTGCTCATACTGGCTCATTAATGTGCATTTTAAATAAACTAAAACATAAATAAGATAAACATAAAGAGAATTTATCTTGTTGCGAATAAAAGAAAATCAGACACAGGCATTCTAAATATCTTTGCAAGAATACATTTAAACCAAGAAAAGTTTGTAAGTGTCACTGTTTAAAAAGTGTATTTGTCTGAACACATTAGCATAAGACAGGTAAGGCCTATAGTTCTAAACGGCGTTCTTGTCTCTCCACAGGGGGCACCAAAAGTAAACCCGCTCGGCGTATTTCCCGTTTCGCGTATTCCGCACTTTGAGCTAAAAATACGGTTAATGACATCCCTTAAGAACGGCTTTGTGCATCCGCTGAACACGACACAGGCTGTATCGGGTTTTGAAAATCATATTAATGCAGGTAATGCGTGACCTTGGCGTGTCCTCTAACTGGAGAGCGCATTTCATTACTCGCCGTGTACAAAACAGGACGCGCGGGGCATGTTTTCGAGTATGAATAGCGCCGTCGAGAGCTTCACAACAGCCTTCTGAGCGCGGGCGCCCGGGTGAAGTCTGACGGCGAATAAAGGCAACGCGGAGTTACAAAAAGGTGAGGGGAGAAAGCGTTCGCGTCAATAGAATGTTTTTGCCAAATTACCAACTGCTTCTAATACAAGTCCCTGAATATGACACGTTAAAATGTAGAAATGACACAGCTAATGGAGCTCCGCCAAGACACCGTACTCCAGCGCCGTGTGAATCGATACTTAAGTCACAGAATGATTAAATTATGTAAACCAACATTACAAAAGAACCATCCTTTGTACTGAATCTCTGAAGAGTGCCCTTCAGAGCTCATTCATTTCAGCTCTTAAGCTCCAGCGGCGTTAAAAAGACAGAATGCATAATATGGCGTTAACACGAAATGTAACGTAAAGGCCGCCACGCTCTACGCCGCGCTTTTGGCGGCGATTTGCTTCTCCTCAAATTCGGGAAGCCGTGACCCGACTCTGTGAGCGATTTCGAAGCCGCCGCTGTCAGATCGTAACCAGCAAACATCAGCAACGCTACGGCAACGGTCAATACAACAGAACGCCAAGGTCAAAGGTCAAACTCAG
This sequence comes from Odontamblyopus lacepedii, assembly GCA_034769755.1. Taxonomy (NCBI): domain Eukaryota; kingdom Metazoa; phylum Chordata; class Actinopteri; order Gobiiformes; family Gobiidae; genus Odontamblyopus; species Odontamblyopus lacepedii. The sequence goes on along the minus strand of CM068363.1, from coordinate 2,274,121 downwards.
GATAGAGCGAAAATAACGAGAAGACTTTATTACAGTGGTGTCTCGTTTATGGCAGGGGTTACAGTCTAAAAACAATCCGCAATAGGTGAAATTTGGAAAGTGTTTTTTTTTTTTTTTTTTACAATTATTTTTGATTAAGCATGATTAATCACGCTCAATCAAAATAATTGTTAAAAAAAAAAAAAAAAAAAAAAAAAAGCATGATTAATCACGGCGGCACGGTGGCTGAGTGGCAACACTCAGGCCTCACAGCAAGAAGGTTGCGGGTTCGATCCCCGGGTCGCCCGGGCCTTTCTGTGTGGAGTTTGCATGTTCCTCCCCGTGTCTGGATGGGTTTCCTCCGGGTGCTCCGGTTTCCCCCATCAACCCAAAACATGCAGCACCTGAACTAACATCAAGGACCATGTTGTCCACCCTCCTGTGGGCTCACCACCTGCAGAGGGGTTCATAGGGGGGGTCAGGTGCTATGAGTATTGGGCAGCACGCTGCCCCCGCGACCCAGCCGGATTAAGCGGGAGAAGATGGATGGATGATTAATCACATTTCACATATTCTTTAAAAAAAAGACCAAAATAAATTGACAAAAATGCAATTTCTTATCAAAAAGTTATGTAATTGACATTTTTCTATCGCTGGTAGTTTTGTTGCCGTGGGTGCAGCTCCGCCAACGTTGTTTTGTCGTGCTCGGCTTCGTGCACAAGTAGAATCGTTCCTGCCGCTGAATCAAACCGGTGTTTTGCTTTAAGATGGTATTTTAAACTTGTGCTTCTGTGGAAAGAGAGTTCATCGCTGCAATATCTGCAAACTACCTTAGTTTATCTAAAGTCCCGTCGGGTCGTTTTTTGTAGAGAAATTTGCGGTTGAGCACCAGTCACAGTCTCATCTGTCATCTTCACATCCGTGTATGGACAGATCTGATCACTGACCTAATAACCTACACCGCCTTTCAGGACCATCCGCACTTTCCACAGAGGAGCATATGCGTTCATAATAAATTGTGTGATTAATCTGCATTAAAAAACATTAGTGTGATATTTTTTTGTGATTAATCACATGCGTTAATGCGTTAAGGTTGACAGCCCTGGATTTAAGGCTGTAAAACCTGTCACAGACCCGGCTCAGAAGTCTGAGACAAATAAGGAGGGAAGGAGACAAATGCTGTGGGCCAAATAAAGATAAAGTTTACTGTTGGAATCATAATTTAAGGTAACCAAAACATTCATCAAAAGTGAAGTGCACAACTAAACTGAGGAGCTGTAAAACAACCAAGGAAAAACCAATGCAAACCTGGAGGAGAGCCGAGTGGTTAGTTAATCATAGCTGCATAAATAAGCCCAGTTGGCTCCGACTACCACGGCCCCTGACAGACCTCTCACCACAGTTTATGCACTTATCTCAGACAGGCTCTGTGAGAAGAACACAGTTATGGAGAGTTGTTGGCAATGTTTCTTCTTCTGGGCGAGAAGATTCCTATAAACAGACATGCCACCTTCGATTACGCAGAAGAGTCAATCAGAACGCAGAACACAACGCACGTTCATATACCACGACCAAAATTATTTACACTATTTTCAATTTATACACAGAAGAGGACAATATTTGCATAATATTTGCATATTATAGGTGCAAAACTTAACCTTTCATGTCTGAAGAGCTTGACCTGAAACGTCACATTGTGGTGTCATAGAAATAAAAAATTTAGGAGCTTTAAAGAACTGCAGTGTGGATCTCTTTCTCTTTTTGCAGTTTCTGTCTGTGGACCCAGCACGCAGCCGCAGCTTTTGTCGGATGTGCATGTCTCTATCTACCAGCACTAGCTGAAGCTTTTGACCTATTGTTAAGGTTAGGGTTAGGAGAGTTTCATTTCGAAACAAGGAGTAAATACAGATGAAATGTAGTTAAAAAAAAAGACAAAAAGCAGCCACTCTTTGCTTCGACCGCTGCTTTACAGTTTTGGCATTTCACTAATGAACTCTGACACGGCACAGCTGAGAAGTGAAAACCATTGACAGGAGGCCAACGGTTTGCAGCGCTGTCCACAAAGCAAAGGCCGGATACTTCAAGGATTCTGAACAGTTATTTATAGACTTACTACATTTATTTCTTTGGTACTTAATAACATCTAAGAGATCAAACTGTCACTCAATCTTACCAAATCAGCAGTATTAAGTCTTAGAGGACCGAGAACCATCAAGAAACTGAACAATGACTTTGAAAATGTGGACATAGTCAAAAACTATCGAATCGAATAATTTATTTCAACTTTGTAAATAGTAAATATTTTAACCCCTGGACAGGGTTTTAGAGGTTTTTTTTTTTTGTTTTTGTTTTTGTTTTTTTGTTTTTACATTTATTTGTATATTATAGTTTTATCTATTGAGAGATATTGTTAATAAAGTATATTTTTAAAAACATCTTGCGTCATAGACTTCATGTGAAATGCAGAATGTAGTAAAAAAAAAAAAACTCTGCATGAGAGAATGTGTCCAAACCTTTGACTGGTGGTGTGTGTTACATGTTGATGAGGGAAACAGGAGTGCCCAAAGGAAACCCACCCACCCACAGGGAGAACATGCAACGATCTCCTGACACGATCAGAATGTTCAGAGCTCTGGAGGCGCAGACAGACTGATTATGCAGAACTGCTCAAACATACGTGAATGTAAATCTGCATGAAGCTACATGGCAACGCACATGTGTTAGAACCACCACATTCCAAACAGGAAGTGGAAGTGAGCCTGGGCGTGTTTCTCACTTTGTATTGAAAAAACATTCATGTGTGTGCATATATATAATGTATATATTTCGTTTTTGTATTGTTATTGTTATTAATGCTATTATTATTACTACTTTATCCTGTATTATTATTATTATTATTATTATTATTATTATTATTATTATTATTATTATTATTATTATTATTATTATTGCTGCATCTTTACCTGTTTTTTTTTTCAGCGTCTGTTAAGGGTTAGAGGTAAGATCTTAAGCCCGAGCCCGAGCCCGACCCGAAATTCATTGCGTCGGGTCGGGCCGGGCTTCTCTCTCGCTGACTTTTTTAAAATAAATAAACAGTTAAATTCGTGCGCAGAGCCAGCGCATGCTCTGTGCACGTGAACGACGCCCTCTTAATAATCTTCCCCTCCGCAGGTCCGCATGAAATTTCGGGTTTGCTTCGGGCTCGGGCCTGCAAATCAAGTTAATTGGTCGGGCTCGGGTCGGGTCGGGTTTTAATACCCGCGGGTCGGGTCGGGCTGGATTTTTTAGGCCCGATCTTACCTCTATTAAGGGTGGGGGGAGGATTAAATGTATTTTTATACTTTTATACTACTCGATTAGTTTTTAATTTGAGTTTGTGCCAAGAGAGAAACAATAATCACACATGTACTACATACACAGTTTTAACAAGAGCTCCGCCAGCGGGGCAAAATACGCCCGTACTTTGAATTATTGTATATAGAATTAAGTTAGAATTTGTCAAACCTAGTTAAAGATGAATTGTTGGTGCAGTTTGGAAGATTCCAATACTGGCGTTCTATGGCACATACCGGTAAGCACAATAAGGCAGTTCACTACCAATATAATAATGACAAGTGTGAAAAAACCTGAAGTCACATAAAATTGATACCACTGACCTACAGCATGGATCGATCCAAAAATATACAATAAAATACACAAATACAGTATACCTTATATATATATCGGCGCATGCCCCACATGTTTTGCCTCTTCATGAAGACAAAGCTTCAAAGACTTCAAAGCTTTGGAGTGTCCACAGACGGACGGACAGACGGACAGACAGACAGCGCCATAGCATAATACGTCCCGTCTTACAACAGGCGTATAAAAATGATGTGGTTGCTTCTGTACATGGATCACAATCAGTGGTCAATTAAATACAATAAATCAATTAAAATACTGTCTAATACCTCACTAAATACTAAAGCAATAAATCCTAAATACCAGTACATATCGTGGGGACAATAGAAAAGTGTCTATCGTGCCATTTCTCTTCTATCGTTTCTGACCTAATTTGATCAATTATTACTGCAAATATATGATTGTATTAGTGTTGTCTTGTCACTATGCACACTCTAAGTTTATATAAGTGAAAATGAAGAAGAATAAAAAAGAGATTTTTCACAAAGAAACTCCATCTTGTGGTTATACAACATGACACTGCTTTAAGTTCTTTGATTCTCATGTTTTACGTTACTTAAGTCATGAGTGCTGAATGACGGACACGCAGCAGGTGGAAGTTTCCTGTCCGGAGTCGCAACAGACAGAGACATCTACACAGGCAGCCCGAGAAGAAGCACTTTTACTGAAAAGAGGAGGCACGTCTGTGATTTGGTTACACTTTGGGTTCAAGACGCCCGACACGGAGCAGAAGATTTGGCCATTCGCAAACTACGCTCCAAGACTATTCCTGCTCCCAGTGCGACACAACAAACCTCTTCAATCACCTCAGAAGCTGAACTTTTGTGCAAACATGTGTTTTTCTTCTCAGAATCTTGAAACTATTGTGCACAATTACAAAATAAAATAAAAAATTTGACAATTCAGTTTCCATAACTGTGTTGGACTTACTGAAAGCAGACATTTAGAAGAAAACCAACAAACTAGGATTTTGAAGGCCACTGTTCCTCCGCCACAGCTGTTTTCATTTGGTACATTTATACTGCTGTTTCTCATTTGTGACAATTCAGTTAAATGTCACTTCACTAGCAAGAACTGAGAGAAGAAGAGAAAAGAGTTTATTATATGGCGATGAGGCAGGTTGGCTGGGTTGAGACCCAGGGTGGGGGTACTGTCTCAATCTTCACATGGCCCAGCAGGACGGGGTCCCCCTCGTAGGCGTCTTATTTCTGGAAGCGAACAGATCGGGGTTGGGAGGGTGGGGTCGAGTTATTCAGGACAAACTGGGTTGCTGGGATAGGCTGCTACAAATAGGCTTCTGGGAAACTGAGGTGTGGTAGAAGTGAGCTGTGATTGGCTGGAGAGGAAGAGGGCGGTTGAGGCGTGGTCCTGCTCCTGAACGTTAAATTAATGTTAATAATATTAACTACATTTCAAAATAAAGTTGGAGAAAAGTAAGCAATGACATTTTTGTCAAACTTTTCAGAGAATAACTGAAAACATACTTCATTGCAGTATATTGTGATATATATCATTATTGTGATATAAAATAATCCATATTGTGATACATGATCTTTTCCATATCGCTCAGCACTACTAAATACAAAATAAATACTAATAAAATACAATACATCAATCAATTAAATACTGTCCACTTTTAAGTGTAGGCTTTTAACTGTATGTTTTAATTATAATTAATTTGTTTATTTTGTTGTAAGGCGACCTTGAGTGTCCAGAAAGGCGCCTAATAAATAAAATGTGATTATTTGATTATTATGTGGCCATACCGGCTCGTCAAAGCCTGATCCCGTCAGATCTCAGAAGCTCAGCAGGGCCTGGTCAGTACTTGGATGGGAGACCACTGGGAATTCCAGGTGCCACAGGGGGGCGCCAGTGGCAAAAAACTGTCGTCGTGTCCTTAGGCAAGACACATCACCCACATTGCCTAGTATGAAAGTGGTGTGTGCGTGAATGGTGGTGGTGGTCAGAGGGGCCGATGGTGCAGATTGGAGCCTCGCTTCCGTCAGTCTGCCCCAGGGCAGCTGTAGCTACAATAGTAGTTTACCACCACCAGGTCTGGAGTGAATGAATAATGCTCTGTAAAGTGTCTTTGAGTGTCCTGAAAAGCGCTGTATAAAACTGATGCATTATTATTATTATTATTATTATTATTTAGTAGTAGTATTATCACGAAACTTTACAAATATTTACATATAGCAAAATAATTTACACACTATAGTCGTACAGACTAATAATAATGATAAAGAAGCCACAGAACTTTATACAAAATAAAGAAGGAAAAAAAAAAAAACTTGCTGTGCATTATTATTATTAAGGCCACAATATGGGAAAAAACAAACCAAAATAAAATATATATGACAAAAGAAAAAAAAACAAAGGCCGTCTCTGTCACTGCTGCTGTCCGGCTCTTCCTTTTGGTCTATAACTGCTGGCCTCGGGGAGCTTCATTTGGCTGGACATGACACAGAGTCTTTATTCCAAACAAGAGACAAAGTCTAGTAAACCCTCATCTCGCAGCCCTCACACGCCCCTCAGAAATCTCCAAACTAACGCGCCATATTTGTCCTTCCCTCTTCTGTTCAGTCTGACGCCGTGCTCCCATGATGCACTGCAGGCCAACCGTCCCGTGCCCGTGCCACGCCCCCGTGCACCCGATCTCACTCAGGTTCGAGGGGAGCGTCGGCGAGGCACGTTCGGGAAGCTGTTGTTCAAAAGTTGAAAGCGGAGATGAGCGTTTCCCCGGGAGGAAACCCACCGCAAGTTCCGCGCTCTCGGAACAGCTCCCCAAACGAGGCGAGCGCTCCGAACATTCTGAAGACTGCGATGAAGGAGCGAACACAAACGGCGTCAGGAGCAGAAGAAGGAGGATTCGGCGAAGAAAAAGCGAAAACATACGACAACAGTCAAAGCCGTCTCTATGGAAACGATCTGGAACAAGAGGGTGAGCGCAGGTGATTCTTCGAGCCGCGGCGTTGGGTTAAGCTGAGTATTTACACTGTGTCACTAAAATGAGCAAACAACGCTGAACAGAACTGGAGAAATGTGGGAAATGCAGCAATTAGAACTGGGAATAACAGGAATTCTATGACAGCCTTTTTCAGCCGGTGCGCTTTTTAACCTCCCGAGCTTTTGTCTGGTGTGCATTTTTTATTTCTTCTTGCTATTTGGGATAAGTAGGACCTAATAAGTAGAATAACTAAACTTGAGGGTAAGAGGTCGATCAGACACACATAAAAACTGTAGATAAAATGCAATCGGCTGTTTATTTCAAGCCCTAAACGTGCAAAATGTGACGCAGGTCGACCGTGAGTGGGTCGAGGTTCAGTGAGCGGGGTTAAAAACACAGACAAAGGCATGAAAATGTGGTTCATAGTTTTCATTTTTTCTGGTTTTCAATTGTTACAAAAAAAGCGGAGGTGCAAAAAGTGCAAAACGTGCGAGGTGCAGAATGGAGGCAGGCAGCAGTTTCCTCTCCATTTACATTTACATATTTACAACTGTAAACTCACTGAAATATTCCCAAGTTTACGTAACCACACGGTGCAATCAATAACATGACACAGTCCCAAAGTCCTTTACTGATGCTCTCGTCTGCTGTGGTCACTGAAATGTGTCAAATCTGAAGGCCAAATGAAGAGAGATCAGGTTTCATTCATAAAAAATGGATAGAAAATTTACCATGAGGTTTTTTTCTTTTGGGAGCTGCTGTAGAGGTTTTTTATGTTGATTTTTTTGTAATTGAAATTGGTGTAATATTGTGAAATCACCACAAGATCACACAGGCAGTGTCCCTCAATGTGGCAACAGGTGAAAGTAAAAAAATAAATTAAAAAAAAGTCATGGTGCTAAGAAGCAAAAATGTAATGTCCTCGTATGAGAACCCAGGGTCTCAAGAGGATAAAAATGTCCAATTTGAGTTAACGGCACAGTGGCTGAGTGTCTAGCACTCATGCCTCACAGCAAGAAGGGTCGCCCGGGCCTTTCTGTGTGGAGTTTGCATGTTCTCCCCGTGTCTGGATGGGTTTCCTCCGGGCTCCAGTTTCCCCCATCAGCCCAAAACATGCACTGTAGGTGTGAAAGTTGTGTGAGTGAGTGTTGGTGGTGGTCGGAGGGACCGTTGGCGCCGGTTGGCTTGGCAGCCACGCCTCCGTCAGTCTGTCCCAGGGCAACTGTGGCTATAACAGTAGTTTACACCATTGTTTCCTAAAGACTGGGTCGCGACCCTTACGTGGGTCGCAGAAGATTTTTTTTGGGTCGCTTGGCATGGTTCACGCTCATCCGCATGTCTGTATCTAGGCCCTAAATAAAAAACAACTGCCACATTAAAACTACACCACCTATTTCTGCAAAGTAAAAAAAAAAACGTTAATTACAACCAGGGGATATTGAATGTCGCCATGACCGAAAATGCTTGAATCGATTTAACAACAACGAGCTTACGTGTCTTCGCCTTCTCCGTGTTGTTTGAGCTACGAAGGCCTCCGTAACCGTGCTCGAACTAACCGTCAATCCATCCACACTGTGTTTCTGTTCCGGTTTGGTCGTGTGAGCACAAATCATAGTTTTGCATATCTAGTACGTATTTAGAAATGCTCGCTTGGCTGTCAAAAAAAAGCTCAGTGCAAAAGCGCAGTGCAGCTCAGTGTGAGGAAATCCAGGGGACCCAGGATGATGCTGATGCGAACACTAGCATTGCACGTGATGGAAATGAGGCTAGCAGTAAAGACGAGCAAGGATTGGAACGGGAGCATCCAGCAAAAAAACGAAAACTTGCGGCAAGACCTTACAAAGACTATTTTTTGAATTATGGTTTTGTCAACTGTGCTGCTGGTTCAATTGAATGTTTAAAAGGAAAAAAAGAATCCATTTCATGCTGCAAAGGGAGCATGTGTAATTTGTTACTTAAATGAAGATATAATAGTGTATAATATAAATAGGCCTGCTTGAAAAGAAATTCAGAAATAATTTTGTTTAGTTGATAGATAATTAAACAATAAAATATCCACTTTACTGTACAATACGTCTATTTTATTTTATTAACATATAAGAACTACTGATTTGGGTCACAAAAGTTTGTGACTTTTAAAATGTGGGTCACCAGAAAAAAAGTTTGGGAAACACTGGTTTACACCACCGGGTCTGGAGTGAATGACGAATACTCTGTAAATAATCCTCTGTGAAGCGTCTTTGTGACATCTGTCTGTGAAAAGCACCATATAAATAAACACTTAACAAATTTAAACAAGCATTTCATTCATTAGTTTAGCATGTTAGCGTGTCCTTAACAACCTTCTGCACTAAATAAAAAAGCTAAAAGGTAACATTTAAAGGGCCGACATTACACTAAATGGATTCTTGTGAGATTTCAGTCATGTTAATCTGCTGTTATAATATCACAAGCAAACCTTGAGTTGACTTTTGTTTCATTCTCACATGTTTGAACAACATTAGTCTGTCTAAAATCTCTGAAAATGCTCTGTCTGTGGAAGCTTTCAAGTTAATACCTCCTTTTACCTTTTGTTCAGTAGAAATAGGCAATTCCAGTTTAACAATTGTATTAAAAAACTGTATTACCACAAAACATGACACGTCTTTTCTGTCTGAGAGAAGAACTCAGCCTGAATGTGCAGGTTTGTGTGTTGAACATGTGAATGAAACAAAACACAACTCCAGGTCTGTTTGTGACGAGGAAACGACATTATAACATAGGTCAGAAAATAGCATAATATGGGCCCTTTAAAAACATTTTTTCTTATTAACAAATGTGATGTGGTAATGTTCTGCACAGTCGTTTCAGTCACAAACGTGTGCTTGACACAGGTTTAAAACACTCATTCTGCCCTGTAAATGCAGAACACTGTCACATCGTGATTGGTCAAAATGAGTTCATGTCATTTTGGGGGGATTTGAAACCTGCTTCATCATGTGAATAAAAATGGTGAAAAATGTTGAGCTCAAAATTTACCTTTTATTTGGCAGTTCCTGGACTCCTAATAATAATAATAATTATTATAATGCATCAGTTTTATACAGTGCTTTTCTGGACACTCAAAGACGCTTTACAGAGCATTATTCATTCACTCCAGACCCGGTGGTGTAAACTACTATTGTAGCCACAGCTGCCCTGGGGCAGACTGACAGAAGCGAGGCTGCCAATCTGAGCCATCGGCCCCTCCGACCACCACCACCATTCACGCACACACCACTTTCATACTAGGCAATGTGGGTGATGTGCCTTGCCTAAGGACGCAACGACAGTTTTTGCAACTGGCGCCCCCCTGTGGTACCTGGAATTCCCAGTGGTCTCCCGTCCGAGTACTAACCAGGCCCGGCCCTGCTGAGCTTCTGAGATCTGACGGGATCAGGCTTTGACGAGCCGGTGTGGCTCCTGGCAAACATAAGGAGTCAAGCAAAGGCAAAAGGCAGTAAGTAAAGCCCTTCATATTATACTTTAGTCTGGACAAAACAGAAGCTTTGAAGCCATTTTTCTCAGTTTCTTTTGTAGGGAAGAATAATCTGCATTATGTTTCAATATGTATGAAACTGTGGTTAAGAAATACATGATCTATTGCAGAGAATTGTACAAATTCAAATATAGGCCGTGACTTCTTTTTACCACGGTTAACAACTGTAAACATATATACTGTATATATGCAACATATACTGATGAAATACAGTTTTTATTAACAGAACAATTTTATACCACAATTCCATTTTGTAATTTCATCAATTTATCAGTTTCATCTTGTGCAGTTGTCCCTCAGTAAAATGCGGTTCACCTTTCGCGGCCTTGTTATTTCACAATTTTTGTGTGTGCAATTTTGCATGCTTTTTTCTGTGTATGAATGCACATTGTGTTCTATGCTCTGATTGGCTGTTCTCCATAATCGGAGGTACACACTCCTCAGTTTAGATCACGGGCTGAATTGCGGAGTGATCCCCCCCTCCTCAGTTTAGATTTCAGAGCGTGTCTGAGAAAAATGTGTGCTGAGGGTTGGATTTCACCCTGCGGGTTATTTTTAAGAATGTAATCCTAATACCATAAGTAATATAACATACGATATATATGGAGATAAACGAGGGACGACTATATTATATCGTCATGTGTGAGCTACTGTCCATCCATCCATCTTCCTCCACTTATCCGGGGCCACGTCGCGGAGGCTGCAGTCTAAGCAGGGGCTCCCAGACTTTCTTCACCCAGACACTTCCTCCAGCTCCTCCGGACGGACCCCGAGGCGTTCCCAGGCCCAGAGACACAGTCCCTCCAGCGTGTCCTGGGTCTTCCCCGGGGCCTCCTACCGGTGGGACATGCCCAGAACACCTCCTGAGGGAGGCGTCCAGGAGGCATCAGAACAGATGCCTGAGCCACCTCAGATGCTCCTCTCCACTTGGAGGAGCAGCAGCTCTACTCTGAGCTCCTCCTGTGTGACTGAGCTCCTCCAAACAGTGTGAGCTACTGTCTCCAAATCATTTCCCTTTTGGATCAGTAAAGTTTGTCTAAATCTAAGTGTAAAAAAACAAGAATATAGCATTAACACTACATTATTTAAAGGTGCTTTATGTAACTTTTCTGCCATTTATGTTACAATATCATCAAAACGAAACAGGTTAATCAGTGATGCAGAGATCAGCTGTACTTTTTCACTTACAAAATGTGGTGGTAGATTAAAGAAACTTGTAAAGGCTCGGTACCTTGTAGGCCGAGCGGAGCGAATTCATTTTTTATGTTGGAGCGGTCGAAACATTTCTCACTTTCCTAAAACATTTCCAGCATCCTAATGAGTTAGTTTGAGGGATTTTCACAAGGTACAGAGGCCGGAGCGGAGTTTTGCCATCGAGGTAAAGTAAAAAGTAATGCAGCATGTAACAGCTCTCCAGTCGTGATTTGCTGAAGATGAAAACGGTTCATAGTTAGATGCAGACAACACACAGCGTCTTATTTAGTTAATTTAGTTTAGTTTTTTGTGTATTTATCAGGGACAATGCACATAAAAAACTGACATACACAAAGAGGTCATATGTTTGTGCAGGTTCTACTAAAATTGCTAATTTCTACCTTCAGTCTCTGGACAGGTCGGTGTTATAAATGACGTACACGCCAATAAAATACAAAGGATATCAATGCAATCATTCATCCATTTTGACCCTCAGAGCTGCTTCCACTGTACATTTTGCTGGGGCAAAGCTTATTTTAACACTTTAACACTTCACACTTCACCTGAAAAGCAGCTCGTACAAACTCTTTGATAGACATTTGTTTTGAAAGCCTTCATCTTAAACAGTCCCGTCCAACTTTATTTGTATTTCACCAGCACATTTTAAAAACACAAAGTCTCCAAAGTGCTGCACAGAGTAAGCACGATGTAAATGAACACCTTAATTAAAATAAAGCAAAAAATAAAAAGCAAGTCAATTAAAAAAAACTTAAAAAAAAAAAGCTAAACTTACAAATAAAAATAGAAAAATAGCAAATAAAATCAATGAAAGACAATTCTCACGCTGTTAGAAGCTTGTGAGTAAAAGTGTGTTTTTAAATGAGACGTAAAAAGAATCGACTGAGGGGGAGGTCTTAATGTGAGGGGGGAGAGCATTCCAGAGTTTGGGGCCGACCACAGAAAAGGCCCGGTCACCCCAGGGTCACCCCAGAGTCGCCCCAGGGTCACCCCAGAGTCGCCCCAGAGTCGCCCCAGGGTCGCCCCAGAGTCGCCCCAGGGTCGCCCCAGAGTCACCCCAGAGTCGCCCCAGAGTCGCCCCAGGGTCACCCCAGGGTCGCCCCAGGGTCACCCCAGAGTCGCCCCAGAGTCGCCCCAGGGTCGCCCCAGAGTCGCCCCAGGGTCGCCCCAGGGTCGCCCCAGAGTCGCCCCAGGGTCACCCCAGAGTCGCCCCAGAGTCACCCCAGGGTCACCCCAGAGTCGCCCCAGAGTCGCCCCAGAGTCGCCCCAGAGTCACCCCAGGGTCACCCCAGAGTCGCCCCAGAGTCGCCCCAGAGTCGCCCCAGGGTCACCCCAGGGTCGCCCCAGAGTCGCCCCAGGGTGGCCCCAGGGTCACCCCAGAGTCGCCCCAGAGTCGCCCCAGAGTCGCCCCAGAGTCGCCCCAGAGTTGCCTCAGAGTCGCCCCAGAGTCGCCCCAGAGTCGCCCCAGAGTCGCACCGGCTTTTGAGTCTTGTTTTTGGGACGATAAGTTTGAGCTCTCAGACCTCAGAGCGCACAAGGCAAGTTTATTTGTACAGCACAGTTCGTACACAAAGTAATTCAAAGTGCTTTACAGAATAAGAAACACATCAAAAAGATCAGAAAGACATTAAATGAGAGAAGAGTGCGGAATGAGAAATGAAAACCTTTCAGTCATCTGCAGATAAACAGAACTGTTTTGAGTCTGGACTTAAACAGAGTCACAGTAGAGTCTGTCTCACATGTTCAGAGTGTTCCAGGTTTTAGCTGCATGAATCTGAAACTCTGACTCCCCAAGTTTAGTCCTGACTCTGGGACCAGCAGGAGTTGGTCCCTGAGGGCCTCAGAGTGCAGATGGTTCATGAGGCTCTAACATGTCACAGATGGACTTTGGTGCTCGGCCCTGGAGAGACTTGTGCACAAGCAGAGCTGCTTTAAAGTCTCTGAGCCACAGGGGGCAGTACAGAGACCTGAGCACAGGGGGCAGTACAGAGACCTGAGCACAGGGGGCAGTACAGAGACCTGAGCACAGGGGGCAGTGCAGAGACCTGACCACAGGGGGCAGTACAGAGACCTGAGCACAGGGGGCAGTGCAGAGACCTGAGCACAGGGGGCAGTGCAGAGACTTGAGCACAGGGGGCAGTGCAGAGACCTGAGCACAGGGGCAGTACAGAGACCTGAGCACAGGGGCAGTGCAGAGACCTGAGCACAGGGGGCAGTGCAGAGACCTGAGCACAGGGGGCTGTTCAGAGACCTGAGCACAGGGGCAGTACAGAGACCTGAGCACAGGGGCAGTGCAGAGACCTGAGCACAGGGGCAGTTCAGAGACCTGAGCACAGGGGGCAGTGCAGAGACCTGAGCACAGGGGGCAGTGCAGAGACCTGAGCACAGGGGGCAGTGCAGAGACCTGAGCACAGGGGCAGTACAGAGACCTGAGCACAGGGGGCAGTGCAGAGACCTGAGCACAGGGGGCAGTGCAGAGACCTGAGCACAGGGGGCAGTGCAGAGACCTGAGCACAGGGGGCAGTGCAGAGACCTGAGCACAGGGGGCAGTGCAGAGACCTGAGCACAGGGGGCAGTACAGAGACCTGAGCACAGGGGGCATGTGCTCGTACTTCCTGGTTGGAGTCAGGACCTGAGCTGCAGCGTTTTGGATGTTCTGGATGTTCTGGATGTTCTGGATGTTTTGGATGTTCTGGATGTTTTGGATGTTCTGGATGTTCTGGATGTTCTGGATGTTCTGCACAGCTCGTTTGGAGAGGCCAGTGAGAGGCCATTACAGGATCCAACATAATTCTCCCCAAGTCTGCTTGAGACAGTCGACTTTTGATTTCTACTGTGTTTTTTAGATGGCAAAAGGCTGCAGATGATTGATTTGATGTGACTGTTAAAGTTCAAGTCTGAAGTCTGAGTTCATTATTAAGTGAAGTTAAGAAGTGTAGGAACAATCAGGTCTGAGGTGCACGTTGGGGCCAGTCCACTGAAGTGCTTTAAAAACAAGAATACAATTTTAAAATCAACTCTGAAGTGAACGGGGAGCTGGTGCCACGAGGATAATGTCGGTGTAATGTGTACTTTATGGTGAAAAGATGGGAACAGGATGGTGTGTGTTCCCTGTTCCTCAGAGCTCCTGACAGAGGAGGCCGTGTCCTTGAGCGGCCGGTGGATTCGCTCCGTGGAGGAAACGCGCCGATGAGATAGTGTGTGACAGGAGCAGAGTGCTGACTACGGGCCTCACACCTCCTGTTCACGTCAGGTTAGCGCTAACGGAGCTAGCACCTGCTAACACGCCGCGACATGCTTTAGCACGCCTCTACACCAAGGTCACATGAGGCGTGCGGCGGGACACTGATCATATGTTAGCGTAATGTGCTCCATGTAAACAGGAGACTGCGCGGTGGCTGTCAACGAGGATTTTAAAGCAGACCAGTTGTGCAGAAAGGACTTCTCAGAGCTCTAGACCCGTTATAGCTTTTTCCCTTCACATTTACCCTCTCAAAGTATTTGTGTTTGGAGTGTTTCGTGCATGTTTGAGTTGATCTTTAATTGCTTAATTTCAAGACACCGTATCGCAGATCAGCCTGTGATTTCACCGCCCACTGCTCTGTTCTTAATCTGTGATACGTGTAGGATTTGCTGCATTGTGTAGTCATTTTGGTACAAATGAAAAGCGTTATGTTCCCTCAGCTCTATGTTCCCTCAGGTCTATGTTCCCTCAGCTCTATGTTCCCTCAGCTCTATGTCCCCTCAGCTCTATGTTCCCTCAGCCCTATGTTCCCTCAGTCTTATGTTCCCTCAGCTCTATGTTCCCTCAGCTCTATGTTCCCTCAGCTCTATGTTCCCTCAGCGTAATGTTCCCTCAGCTCTATGTTCCCTCAGCTCTATGTTCCCTCAGCTCTATGTTCCCTCAGCTCTATGTTCCCTCAGCTCTATGTTCCCTCAGCCTTATGTTCCCTCAGCTCTATGTTCCCTCAGCTCTATGTTCCCTCAGCCCTATGTTCCCTCAGCTCCATGTTCCCTCAGCTCTATGTTCCCTCAGCTCTATGTTCCCTCAGCTCCATGTTCCCTCAGTCCTATGTTCCCTCAGCCCTATGTTCCCTCAGCCCTATGTTCCCTCAGCTCTATGTTCCCTCAGCCCTATGTTCCCTCAGCTCTATGTTCCCTCAGCTCTATGTTCCCTCAGCCCTATGTTCCCTCAGCTCCATGTTCCCTCAGCTCTATGTTCCCTCAGCTCTATGTTCCCTCAGCCCTATGTTCCCTCAGCTCTATGTTCCCTCAGCTCTATGTTCCCTCAGCTCTATGTTCCCTCAGCCCTATGTTCCCTCAGCTCCATGTTCCCTCAGCCTTATGTTCCCTCAGCCCTATGTTCCCTCAGCTCTATGTTCCCTCAGCTCTATGTTCCCTCAGCCCTATGTTCCCTCAGCTCTATGTTCCCTCAGCCCTATGTTCCCTCAGCTCTACGTTCCCTCAGCTCTACGTTCCCTCAGCCCTATGTTCCCTCAGCTCTATGTTCCCTCAGCTCTATGTTCCCTCAGTCCTATGTTCCCTCAGCCCTATGTTCCCTCAGCTCTATGTTCCCTCAGCCCTATGTTCCCTCAGTCCTATGTTCCCTCACCCCTATGTTCCCTCAGCTCTATGTTCCCTCAGGTCTATGTTCCCTCAGCTCTATGTTCCCTCAGCTCTATGTTCCCTCAGCCCTATGTTCCCTCAGCCCTATGTTCCCTCAGCTCTATGTTCCCTCAGCCCTATGTTCCCTCAGCTCTATGTTCCCTCAGCCCTATGTTCCCTCAGCTCTATGTTCCCTCAGCTCTATGTTCCCTCAGCTCTATGTTCCCTCAGCTCTATGTTCCCTCAGTCCTATGTTCCCTCAGCTCTATGTTCCCTCAGCCCTATGTTCCCTCAGCCCTATGTTCCCTCAGCCCTATGTTCCCTCAGCTCTATGTTCCCTCAGCCCTATGTTCCCTCAGCCCTATGTTCCCTCAGCCCTATGTTCCCTCAGCCCTATGTTCCCTCAGCTCTATGTTCCCTCAGCTCTATGTTCCCTCAGCTCCATGTTCCCTCAGCCCTATGTTCCCTCAGCCCTATGTTCCCTCAGCCCTATGTTCCCTCAGCTCCATGTTCCCTCAGTCCTATGTTCCCTCAGCCCTATGTTCCCTCAGCTCCATGTTCCCTCAGCCCTATGTTCCCTCAGCTCTATGTTCCCTCAGCTCCATGTTCCCTCAGCTCTATGTTCCCTCAGCTCTATGTTCCCTCAGCTCTATGTTCCCTCAGCTCTATGTTCCCTCAGCTCTATGTTCCCTCAAGCTTATGCTCCCTCAGCTCTATGTTCCCTCAAGCTTATGCTCCCTCAGCTCTATGTTCCCTCAGCTCTATGTTCCCTCAGCTCTATGTTCCCTCAGCTCTACGTTCCCTCAGCTCTACGTTCCCTCAGCTCTACGTTCCCTCAGCTCTACGTCCCCTCAGCTCTATGTTCCCTCAGCTCTATGTTCCCTCAGCTCTATGTTCCCTCAGCTCTATGTTCCCTCAGCCCTATGTTCCCTCAGCTCTATGTTCCCTCAGCTCTATGTTCCCTCAGCTCTATGTTCCCTCAGCTCCATGTTCCCTCAGCTCTATGTTCCCTCAGCTCTATGTTCCCTCAGCTCCATGTTCCCTCAGTCCTATGTTCCCTCAGCCCTATGTTCCCTCAGCCCTATGTTCCCTCAGCTCTATGTTCCCTCAGCCCTATGTTCCCTCAGCTCTATGTTCCCTCAGCTCTATGTTCCCTCAGCCCTATGTTCCCTCAGCTCCATGTTCCCTCAGCTCTATGTTCCCTCAGCTCTATGTTCCCTCAGCCCTATGTTCCCTCAGCTCTATGTTCCCTCAGCTCTATGTTCCCTCAGCTCTATGTTCCCTCAGCCCTATGTTCCCTCAGCTCCATGTTCCCTCAGCCTTATGTTCCCTCAGCCCTATGTTCCCTCAGCTCTATGTTCCCTCAGCTCTATGTTCCCTCAGCCCTATGTTCCCTCAGCTCTATGTTCCCTCAGCCCTATGTTCCCTCAGCTCTACGTTCCCTCAGCTCTACGTTCCCTCAGCCCTATGTTCCCTCAGCTCTATGTTCCCTCAGCTCTATGTTCCCTCAGTCCTATGTTCCCTCAGCCCTATGTTCCCTCAGCTCTATGTTCCCTCAGCCCTATGTTCCCTCAGTCCTATGTTCCCTCACCCCTATGTTCCCTCAGCTCTATGTTCCCTCAGGTCTATGTTCCCTCAGCTCTATGTTCCCTCAGCTCTATGTTCCCTCAGCCCTATGTTCCCTCAGCCCTATGTTCCCTCAGCTCTATGTTCCCTCAGCTCTATGTTCCCTCAGCTCTATGTTCCCTCAGCTCTATGTTCCCTCAGCTCTATGTTCCCTCAGCTCTATGTTCCTTCAGCTCCATGTTCTCTCAGCTCTATGTTCCCTCAGCTCCATGTTCCCTCAGCTCCATGTTCCCTCAGCTCTATGTTCCCTCAGCTCTATGTTCCCTCAGCTCTATGTTCCCTCAGTCCTATGTTCCCTCAGCTCTATGTTCCCTCAGCTCTATGTTCCCTCAGTCCTATGTTCCCTCAGCTCTATGTTCCCTCAGCCCTATGTTTCCTCAGCCCTATGTTCCCTCAGCTCTATGTTCCCTCAGCTCTATGTTCCCTCAGCTCTATGTTCCCTCAGCCCTATGTTCCCTCAGCCCTATGTTCCCTCAGCCCTATGTTCCCTCAGCCCTATGTTCCCTCAGCTCTATGTTCCCTCAGCCCTATGTTCCCTCAGCCCTATGTTCCCTCAGCTCTATGTTCCCTCAGCTCTATGTTCCCTCAGCTCTATGTTCCCTCAGCTCTATGTTCCCTCAGCTCTATGTTCCCTCAGCTCTATGTTCCCTCAGCCCTATGTTCCCTCAGCTCTACGTTCCCTCAGCTCTACGTTCCCTCAGCTCTATGTTCCCTCAGCCCTATGTTCCCTCAGCTCTATGTTCCCTCAGCCCTATGTTCCCTCAGCTCTATGTTCCCTCAGCCCTATGTTTCCTCAGCCCTATGTTCCCTCAGCTCTATGTTCCCTCAGCCCTATGTTCCCTCAGCTCTATGTTCCCTCAGCTCTATGTTCCCTCAGCTCTATGTTCCCTCAGCTCCATGTTCCCTCAGCTCTATGTTCCCTCAGCTCCATGTTCCCTCAGCTCCATGTTCCCTCAGCCCTATGTTCCCTCAGCCCTCTGTTCCCTCAGCCCTCTGTTCCCTCAGCCCTATGTTCCCTCAGTCCAGCTCGAGGTCCTGGTGCAAAGGACTCTAGGTTGAAATGACTGAATCATCTCTTAAATGTGGTATAAAAATAAAAAAGACTTGACTTCGAGTTTAATTTTGAGAAAATCTTATAAGTAAGAAAAATCTTAGAAATGAGGAAACATAGAGCCTCATTTTCAAAAATTTTCAGTAAAAAAATTCTTAGAAATGAGGGAACAGGCCCCCTATGGATGACTGCACATCATCACACTAGAGCAGAGCATTTAGTTCATTTGTACCAAAATAATTACGCGACGCTGCTGAATTCTACATTTAACACTGAAAAAGAAAAGTGAAGAACAAAGTGCGTGCAGAGCAGTGGGTGTGTGCTGGTGGAGGTGAAAATGAGAGTCGAGCTGCAAAAGGACACCTTGAAAATAAGCAATTAAAGATGATTCGAACATGCACTCCAAACACAACTTCAGATGGTACATGAGAAGAGGAACAACTATAACGTGGATAAAAACGCGATAAAAAGTCAAGATTGTTTTAAAGGATTTAGAGCACGTCTTGTAAAAAGTTTGAACCATGTTGGAGCGGTTTCTTTTTTCTCTGTGCACCGGTTCTAGGTAGTTAATTGTTTTTAATCCCTGTAAAGCGTTTTGTGTTGCCTTTTTGTATGAAAAGAGCTCTATAAATAAATTAGATTGATACAACATATTTTCCTCCTCCTCCTGTTATCTTCTCTGACACAAAAGCACTAAGCTGTCACAAAACACTTGGTTTACATTTTACCATGATTGTCGCGTCACAGGTATAAACTTTCTGCAGTTTTTAAATCAGGGGTGTCAAACTCACTTTGGTCCGGGGGCCGTATGCAGCCTACTTTGATCCCAAAAGGGCCGGATCAGAAAACTCAGTTCTCTCTTCAAGTTATTGTATTTTTCTCCGTGTCTCGTAGTGGTGTTTAAGATTATATTCCTCGAGCAACGCCACTTGTTCCAAACACACTGAGCACAGATTTCCCATTCACCTCTGTCAACAAATAAGAATTAGACTATTTTTCTTGGGAAATCCTGAACTCAGCATCTGCTTTTCTCATTTTTTGACATTTTGCTGATGAGGGTCACGGTTGACAGTCGTTTGGAAAGAGGAAAGTCTTCATTTGTGCTGCTCTGGTGGGAGTCGCAACGTACAGAAACGCCGGAGACGCTGTTATGCTAAACTGTGCAGAAAATTAACAGAAAAATCTGAAAATTTTAAGTATTTTAATAGAAAAATCAGCCGAGGGCCAGATTAAAGGTCTTGGAGGGCCGGATCTGGCCCCCGGGCCACATGTTTGACACATGTGTTTTAAAGTCATAACTAGACTCGTTTAAGCATTTCTGCTGCACGTTTGCATGCATGAACCTCTCAGGGCAGGTTTGTTCAAATCATTTTTGAGTTTTGAGTGAAAGAACCACTAAAGCCTCAACAATTCTTAATAAATACATTTTCCGAGTTGTCAGAATATAAAAGTCAAGTGTTTTTCTGTCTTCTCACAGTGGAGGTTGGATGTGGGATTGTGCCTGTGCCGCAGCAGCTCTGTTTGACCCTGAGACCAAAGAGCGCAGGATGACGTCTCGGTCTACAGACACAAGCCTCCAAGAGCAGGAACAAGAAGCTCAAGTTCTGTTACTTCAAGTTATTATTACTCAAGTACAAGTACAGAGTAGTGTTCCATCAGTCCGAAGTCACCAATTTAATAACAGCTTCCGAACGGCGCCTGAAAAAACACAAATGTTCAAATCCTTTCATCTTGTATTCGATATTTTGTCACAACTTTTGCTCAGGTCAGACCGTGACTTCAATTCAAATCTGATTCAAGTAGGAGTAAAATATGCTGCTACTGTTTATTGACATTACTTGAATTAAAGTTACTCAAGTACATGTAACTACCCACCTCGGGGTACTTCAAAACATTATTACTCCAGGAGAAATGTAAAGTAATGGTCCGAGAAATCAAAGAAGCCAAACTGATAATGGCTTCTGATAAGTACTGATTTCAAAACCTTTTCTACTCAAGTACAAGTGACATATTTGAGGGAACTACTGCTCAAGTAAGAGTGATTCTAAAGGTGTGGAAATAACTCTTCATACAATTTATAATTTGAAGTTAATGATTGGAAGAGCGAAACAGAACATTGTTTGTAGTTATAATGATGAGGATGATGATGACAATGATGACAACAATGGTGGTTGTAATGGTGATGTGATAGTGATAATGATGATGAAAATAATGAGGATGACGATAATAATAATAATAATATTAATAATAATAATAATAATAATAATAATAATAAAAATAATAATACAGCAGTATTATAGTGATGATTATAGGGTATGAATTCGACAGTGATGTAATGGCAGTCATCTATAGTGGTTAATTATAGAACATATGAATATATAATGAATATACAACTATATAGATTGAATTAAGGAAGGCAACCCTTATGGCTTAACATAAAGAAAGTAATTAGGGGTGGGAGTCAATAAGTTTTACTTCTTCCCACTCCCTTTCGAGCGTACCACATTTTATTATTTATTATAAGAATTGTATTATGTATATGTATATATAGATGTTTATTTGTGTTTATATATATCTGTATATGTATATATGTGTATGTGTATATAAACATGTTTTCGCTCATGCTCGAAATAAAGCAGCAAAAAAAAAAAAAAAGAGCGAAACATTAAATGATGCACACAATCTAGTACTTTCAAAGGACAGACACAATTTACTCAGTGGGAAAAGGAGCCACGACTATTACTAAAATCTAAATTACTCGAGTAGTATCAGATCACCCTGTGTCCTGTCAATCATCGTTTCATCTCTGAACTGTTTCTCCGTATGACCTCTTGTATATAAATCATGGTCTTTAACAGAAACCTCCCACAGTCCAAGAGCTCACACAACATTATGGCCTTGGACGGCTCAAAGATCCAAATTGTTGATCGTTAACTGGAGGTTCTACATCTCTCACAGCTTTGGGCCACTCCTCATTTCAGTCTCTGCCGTGACTGGAACCACAGAATTTAAAGCTTAGTTTGTTTTTTATCTCTGTCCATCCAGAGTATTTTACAGGATCACTGCACACGCTTTTAACACTTTTATATCTCTAATCTGCAAATGTTTCACTGTCTCATGTTTCTGTTCACTGTTTCATGTTACGTTTTGTGCTCGACCACCGTCTTCATTGTGACTGAGAAGGTGTTTTCGTTTAACTTACCTGATAAAATATTGAATAAATAAAATAAATAAATACATATAGCTGAGAAATATTTTTATTACTATATATAAATATAAATGTATTAGGGGTGGGGCTTGATTAAAAAAAAAATCTAAATAATTACAGGCTTTGTAATTCATTAATATCAATTAATCGCATAAAAATATTTGCCCCAAAACATTTGTTTTATGTAAATGAATTTTGGTGGCCTCATTTTCTTCCTGAAGCAGGTCATGTCCTGGAGTTTGGCTCCTCTTGTTGTACCAGAACTGCTCCCGCCAACAGCTCCAGCAGGTTCTGTGCTGCACTCACATGTTTTTATTTAAATTATGCTGTAGGGTTGAGGTGTTTCTGTGATCTGCAAACTTTATTCTGCACAGTTTGCAATAAACGACGCCTTTGTCAATACTTCCATCGGGTAGTTTCTGGAATAGAAATGTACCGTCCGGCAGATCCAGAGCACTTTCATGCTCTGTTGTTGTTGTCCGAACTGTGTGCGCCAGATTAATTGTCGTACCACGACATGGTGCATTAACAAATGTTCCACGTTGCCTGGCAAACTGTGATAAAATGTATTCATATTTTTAATGCATTATTTTCTTTGTAATTAATCCATCATAATTAACGCATTAATGTCCCACCCCTAAAAATTATGCCTTATTTGACACCAGCCTCTCACTATTTTTGCTACTTATTTAGAATTTATCATTGCAATTTATATTTTTTCTCTTGGTTATGTCTCTGTTTTTTGTTTTTCTGTTTATTTTTTGTCTCTTTATTTATTTATTTTATGTCCAGATTCCCTTGTGGATCAGTAAAGTTTGTCTAAGTACTGTTACACTCTACAACATATCACTCAGGTAAGAGTCCTGTTACACTGCACCATATATTACTCCAGTAGAAGTAAAAGGGCTGCTGCCTGCGTCTGCTGAAAACACTCAAAAAGAGACAGCGTTACCTAAAGACAAACACAGCCACATAAAGCTGACAGTCGTCATGCCAGTGGGTGTAACTTTGATATCAGGACTTTCATATATCACACTTTCATGGAGTGGTTTGTGTTGACAGCAGCATCCATCACAGAGCCGTGTGAGGCGGACACATGTGCAGTCAGAGCGCTCAGGTCACAGCAATAGTCCAGGATGAGCAGAGATAAACCTGTGTGCAGTGCTTTTACAGGCATTTGGACACACTGGTGCTTTAGGTTTTACGTGTTCTCAAAAATGTGGCGCAGTTCGTCTGAAATTCACTATACAGGAAGTCTCAGCTCACCTATGACTATACAGGCTGTTCAGAGAAGAGAAGAGAAGTGTCTGTTTAAAGCATTAGTGTCGACACAAAACCCACATTTCAAATTCAATTTTGTTAACTTCTTAGGTTCCTTTCTAAGACAATGTAGCCAAGTGTATTTTTACCTTGTTGACATGTTTCGGCTGCTAGCTGCGAGCCATCTTCAGAACTGTCACCGGTGTTGGTGGTGACGTGTCGTATATCAGCTGTTGTTACTTCCTGAAGGCAAAATTCAATTTTGATTCAAAATGCTTGAACTCAATACTTATTTCAATACTACAACGGATTCTATGATCAGTGGTGCAGTCTCTTGGGTTTATCTACAGCTCTTGTGTTTACTTGTTTATTACGGATTCAGATTTTTCTTACTTTGAATTGCAGTATCTGTCATACCCAATATCAGCAGACTGAAGCCAGCACGCATTTACTGCAAACACAAAACTGAAACAAACAAACAAACAAACAGATATAATATTACTGTGCAAGTTGTAGGGCTTTGTTTAATAATCAAATTATGTGAAAAAAGTAATTACCGTATATCAATAAATAAACCCAACCAGGACATTCACAATATTTGGAATTAAGATCCAATCCAGCACACATATTCAGTATCGTTTTGTTGTTGAATCAACTGAAGAGAATTGCAACAGGCTGGAGTTCTAACACAGAGTATGTGATATACAGGGTGTCCTAAAAAAACTGACATCATTTCGTAGGCCCCCTCCTGTGGGCTCCACCTGCAGAGGGGTTCATAGGGGGTCAGGTGCTGTCAGTAAACTGCCCCCACGACCCAGCTGGATTAAGAGGGAGAAGATGGATGAATGGATTTCGTAGGTCGATAATTTTGCCAGTTTTTGTTGAAATAATTCATTTGCAACATACAACATGCATACAGACATTAGACAGGATAGGACAGAACAGGACAGTACAATAAGTACAATACGAAGCAATATGAAACAGATACATACACCACTATGGCAGACGTGTGTGTGTGTGTGTGTGTGTGTGTGTGTGTGTGTGTGTGTGTGTGTGTGTGTGTGTGTGTGTGTGTGTGTGTGTGTGTGTGTGTAAAAGTGTGTATGTATAAGTATAAATGATCAGGATTAAATATAAATGAATTGTGTATAGTTATGTAGATCTTCTTAAACAAAAAGCAATATACTGGAGGGATAAACTCAATGTTGAAAATAATGGCAACTAAGGAAATAATCCCAGTACATGTCACAGTCTGAACAGATACAAGTGGATAGAGAAAGAGGTGGGGGAACCTGGTTAAGATTGTTAATGAGGTTTTTTTTTTTTCGAATAGGAGTTTAAGCCTCTCATTTGTTCACATGCCCAAATAGCCTCACCTTAAATGAATAAAATCGATTAAAAATTAAATTTACACCAAACACAAATTGGCAAAACAAGGACCTATCCAACTTCTCATGTGCCCAAATCTCTCCTTTTTTTAATGCCCCACACAATCTTTTAATGTATCACACTGTTTTTAATGCGCCTCACAAAGCTGAGCATCCATACAAAACGAACACTGGGGGAAAAAAAGATTTGATATTAAATGTTTTATTTTTGTTTTCAGGTTGAGCTGTTCACTCCCAAACAGAAGTCATTTTGTGTCTTGGAATCTGCTCCACACTCACCCAAGACTGTGCAGACTTCAATGCAAAATTTGGAAAAAAACTTCAGCTGGAAAACAAATTTGGACTTTGCAACAAAAATGTAAAGAGGAAGATGGTTTATGCAGGGCTGAAGGACCTGGACCAACATCATCACTGAGTTAGACTTTGCTTTTAAAATGATGTCAGTTTTTTGGGACACCCTGTGTTGTCCATTCAAGTCCAGTCTGACTGCTTCATTTGTAGGGAGTATTAGACCTCTGATGACATCGGCCAAGATAACAAACACTGAACTGGCAGTGAGTGTCCTTGGTATAGCACAGCAGTATTATATCTTTTTTTAAATTAACTTTTTATTGAAAAAAGCAGATTGCACATTGTAATGTGCAGAATGAAATCACAAGTTCCTGCTTTGTTCTTAAAAAAACAACAACAAACACAGACCTCACAAACGCATTAAACAAGATGGACAACTGGCTAAAACAAAATTGTCTTATGCTCAATAAAAAAAAACTGTCTGCATGATGTTTACAAAACAACCAAAACCGAGAAGCAGGTCCCTTGTTTTTCTGGAGGGAGATGAAGTGGAATTGGTGGCACAGTTTACATACCTTGGAGTAGTGTTAGACTCCAACCTGACATTCAAAAAACAAATAAAAAAGGGATCCAATATAGTCAAATTCAACTTACAAAACTTCAAACAAATCCGCCCTTTCATCACAACAGAGTCTACCAAATCTTACCTCCACTGCATGATACTGTCCCATATAGAATACTGCTTCACAACATGGTCGTTTGCCAGCACCACTACACTAAAACCAATGGAACAGCTCTATAAAAAAGCCATAAAAGCATTTGATAAGAAGCCACAATCATTTCACCACTGTGCAATCCTAGGAAAGTATAACCTTTTAAGTTTTGATAATTTTAAAGTATTTAAAAACTGCTGTATCATTTTTAGGTCCCTGCACGAACTGGCCCCACCAGCCCTGAAAAAATACATAAAAAGGAAAAGTGTGTCTAGCACCAGATCAGCCTCTAGAGGGGATTGTGAGATACAATTTCGAAAAACCACCTTCTCTCAAAATGTTCTCTCGATCGCAGACTGCAGCAGCTGGAACACCTCACCTGTCTCAGTCAGAACCAGCACCTGTCTCAGTCAGAACCAGCACCTGTCTCAGTCAGAACCAGCACCTGTCTCAGTCAGAACCAGCCCAACCTTTGCATCGTTTAAAATGCACCTTAAGAGATGGTTGAAAAGCAGTCAAAATTGTAACCATCTTTAGACACCACTACACACACACACACACACACACACACACACACACACACACACACACACACACACACACACGTAGACACTAGCACTTTAGAAATAGTGCTGTAATACTGTAGGCACCTTATAATGCACTCTAAAAAAAGCACCTTTAACAGCACTTTAGGTCATGATAGCTGTGTTTATTGTACTGTACTATACTGTGGATTATGCATATTGTTAGTTATATTTGTCGAGTCTGTCAAATGTCTATTTTATGTGTATTTTATATATTTTATATATGGGACTACGGATGGAAATTAGCACCTGTGCTAAATCCGGCGTATTTACATCAATATGTGTGATTTCATACTAATTGTATGTTCATGAATATGCACTGTCCTATCCAAATAAACAAATAAACAAACATTGTGGAGATTGTGGAGTCAGCGAACCCAAGCTCACACTGACAATCAGTATGACTGGGAAAATGCCCAGTGGTGCGGTCTGCATTTGGGCTGGTGTGGTCTGGACGCGGCCCTCATTTTCAGTTTCCTTATATATTTTGAACACATCTGTATCACTCATGGTCTCGCTCAAAGATAAATCCCATAAAGCACTGATGGGCCCGACAGGAAGAAAAACGCCAAGGCCGAATTTTGTTCCCAGTCCGACCCTGAGGGAACCTCTTTTACAAATGACAGAAAACTAAACATTACAAGTCTGAACGTTTTACCTGAAGTCTGATCTCACCGGCTTTACGTTCTCTGTCCATTTAGAGCACGTCCAGCTGCACTTTCAGTACAAATTAAACCTTTTCCATTGTGTCGATCTGTTGCGGAATATTGTGGTATCTGGTATACTGCTGATTATACTTTATTTCCTTTCTCAGGATGGTTATTCCCTTATCTGTGGGACCACTAGTTTGGGACTACTAGTTTGGAGCATTAAGGGGTCAGAGGTTAGGAGGGTGTGTCTCCTAAGGACATTTGGTGGGACAAATGGTTGGGTTGTAAATGTAGGATTGGTCTGTGTAAAACAATTTGAGGTCTCCAGACGACTGGAGCCTAAGAGGGTAAAAGTACAGGAGACACCTGGTGACAACTAAGCATGTTAGATCTTATATGGTTGGGGGTTGTGTTTAAGCTTTTGTTTGAGAAATTCCAGATGTAAAAGTGGGATGTCCTAGGGAACTATAAATGTAACCTGCACCCTTCGCTCTGGGTCTTCCTGCATTGGGCTTTCAAGGGGATCCAGACTTAAATTGTCTGTTAATTGGCTGACTCTATTATCTGTAAAATAAATCATACTTACATGTATTAGAGTTGTTGTTGAATCATTTCTGAGCATCTCCCTCCTGTGAAGCATCTGGGGAAACACGGCTACTTTAGGGTAAGTTTTTGATTTGGGGATCTTAAACTACAATATCAATCCAGTTCTCGATTGCTGGTTGTTCAGGTTTAAGCCACTTCCTTGTTACTGCCTTTTCACTCGCAGCCAGTAGAATGTCGAGTCATCTCTTGTTCGTATTGTTAAAGCCATTTAGTACGAGGTAACCAAGACACAAGCCTTCAAATGACAGGGGGAAAACAAATGAAAAAAACATTTTACAGTTGTTGATGAATCTCTGACCAATATTCTTAACTGACCCTGCGTCCCAAAAATATAGAAACGAGCAGTATTATTTCTATAGCACTGTACTTTAATACTGTTTAATATTGTCCTCTGAGATGCATTACTGCTCATTTTTCAGCGTGGCCATAAAGAGGCACTTTTCAGATGTTCAGTCCTGAACTCTACTCAAGGCTCAGAACTCTTCACCTAAAAACCTCCATCACCGTAAAAACAGACACGAACGATCCTTCACTCCTAACTTCACTGCCTCTGAACTCCACACCACTGCCGTCTTTTACTGTCGTGTGTTTTTAAATGTGTTTTTGAACGTTGACAAAAAGTCTGTGACCTGCCGGGATGAGCAGAATCCAGGTGAGTGCTGAAGTTTTTCTGCCGTAAAGGACCATATTAGTTGGTGCAGGAGCCTTTAGAAAACTACTGATGAGTCCCTGCTTTGTGAAATGAGTCTAAAGAGTGTCTCTGCAGTGTGTATCCGGCTGTGTCCTCTGTCCCGGCTGTGTCCTCTGTCCCGGCTGTGTCCTCTGTCCCGGCTGTGTCCTCTGTCCCGGCTTCACACAGCGAGACCCGGGAGACTGAGGAGAGTGTGGTACAGAGCAGGGATCTCTCCGTGTGTGCGCTCGGATCGATAGTTTAGTTCTACGTGTGCTTGTATGTGTGCGTGTGGAGTAAATGTCACTACAGATAAACATTTCTGTGTGTGTGTGTGTTCGTGTGTGTGTGTGTGCTGTTCTTTCAGCACCCTGTGGCGACGTGGGGCCCCCGATGGATCGACCTGACGTCCTCCCCCCGCCCTCCGCTGTGCTGCTCTGTCACGGAAAGGTCTGTGCTTCTCTTTGCGAGTGCGAAAGCGAAAGTGGGGTTCAGTCATGAAATACACAAAGCCCGGTTGCAGTGATATTTTGTTGA
Organism: Odontamblyopus lacepedii; assembly: GCA_034769755.1. NCBI lineage: Eukaryota > Metazoa > Chordata > Actinopteri > Gobiiformes > Gobiidae > Odontamblyopus > Odontamblyopus lacepedii. The sequence goes on along the minus strand of CM068363.1, from coordinate 2,245,596 downwards.
CAAATAACCCTGTGAAAAGTCTGAGGAGGCTGATGGTTCTGCTGCTGCGGCGGGGACGGGGCGGCCTCTCTGTTTACTCATCGCATAGATACAGTAACACGTTTCACTAGCAAGAACCACAACAACCAACACGTGTGCGAAGAGAAAAGAGTTTATGATATGGAGACGAGGTGGGATGGCCGGGTTGAGACTCAGGGTGGGGGTTCAGTCAGTCTCAATCTTCACATGGCCCAGCAGGATGGGACCCCCCTCGTAGACGTCTTATGTCTGGAAGCGAACAGATCGGGGTTGGGAGGTGGGCTCGAGTTATGCTGACCACTGCAAACAGGCTTCTGGGAAATTGAGGTGTGGTAGACGTGAGCTGTGATTGGCTGGAGAGGAGGAGGCGAGGGCGGTTGAGGCGTGGTCCTGCTCCTGAACCTAAGCTAATCATATTAACTACAAGAATACTTTATGTATTTCAAGTGTGGGAATTGAACCGATAATCTCTGTTACCAGACTATATGAGATTAGATTTGTTCATTTGCCATTTTTTTGTTACATTTGCCACATTTACATGAGAGCTGAAATTCTGAATAAACGATAATTCCGCTTTTAAAAGACCATGTAAACACTTAATTCCTAATGAAAATGATTATTCGGAATGTAACTTAATCCTGAAGTCAGTGGGTTTATTCTGATTTTAAAGCTGAATTAATTTCTTCCTTCATCGTGTAAATGTTTCTTCTTCTTCAAAATAATCCCGGTGGTTGGAGCTCGTTGGCTCGTCCTTCTGATCCGGCTCCTCCAGTCGTCTCTTGGGACTTTCCTCCACGTCTCTTTGTGAGCGGGATGTGGGAGTGGGCTGAGGTGTGGCAGCCTCAGACTCAGTTTGTCTTCTTCTCCTCCTCAGCTCACAGACGTAAAGCGTGAGGAGAGAATTCTCCAGCTGCTGCTTCATTATCATCGGAACCACTGCGGAATAAGTTTGGATCGTGTTTGTGTCTGTGGCATAACGACAAACTGAGATGACAGAAAAGCCGGGAGCAGCTGAAGTGTGAGTTTTCTTCCCAAAGACAGAAATACGTTTGTGTCGCTGTCCAGTCAGAACCTTCCCCACCCCCAGACGCTGAGCAGAATTAAATAAAGGCGATTTAACGTGTTTTCCATGGAAACCTCAATTTGGAATTTTTATTTCAATTTAACTCAAAGGAAAATATTTTAATTCCGAACTCTTTCATTCAGAATAATTAATACTGAATTAAAATGTAAATATGGCCATTGCGTTTCAGCTTCCACAGTTCAGTGCAACACTAGATGTAGTAAATGTCGTGATGCAGCTTTTTTTTTTAAACTTGTTTTTCTTAAATACTTTTTGGTGCTGGCCACATATGGTTATGAAACAGCAGTAAAAATACAATAAAAGTAAAATGACATAAAATGAAATTGCAGTGTAGATGCCGTCTCATTTACTATTCATAATATTGCCCATAAACCTACACAAAAATACCTATAAAAGAGTCATTATAGGCTTGGATTGAAGACCATTTGTTCACCTCTTCATTTGTGACCTTGCAGTTATTTGCTCCATATAATTCACATCCTTTATTTTACTTTTCCACTGGGTAATTGTCGGGGGCCTGAGCCAGGAGGCCGTTATCATTTTCTCTGCAATTAAAAGTCAAATTTTCAACAAGAGAGAATTACTATTTGCTTTTATGTTATTTGGAAAAATCCCCAACAGCACCACGGGTAGCTCTAATACAATTTTGATCCCTAAACAGTTTTCAATTTCAGATTTTCGCACTTTATCCCCTATCTTTGGCAAATATTTTTCTCTTTGTAATGGAGTAAAGAAGTGCACTGGGGGTTTGCACTGTAAAACCGGCCCAGCTCCACTCTCTTCCTCCTTATGCCGCTAAGGTTGCTATCCGGGCGATTACAATCTCCAAACAAGTTCATAGCTGGCTTCTTTCGTGGTCTCCATGGATACAGACGAACAAACATCTTGTTTCACAAAATCCAACCGTCCCTTGTGTCATTTGAGGTGCACATGCCGCACTTCTTAGCCGGTTAAAATCCCACGATATGCTGTTAAAAACGGATCTTAAAACACAAACAGACTGGTCAGTCACGTAGCCACACGAGCAGCTCACCACATGTATAGAAATAATGACATTCTGAATATGTAAACACTTAAATCCTAATGAAAATGATAATTCAAAATGAAACTTAATTCTGAAGTAAGTGGTTGGTTTACTCTGATTTTAAAGCCAAATTAATGTATTCCTCAATCATGTGGACGTTTCTTCTTTTTAAAAATAATTCCGGTTGTTCAGTGCTCGTAGGGACGATCCGGCTCCTCCAGTCGTCTCTCGGGACTTTCCTCCACGTCTCTTTGGATTTGTGAGCGGGATGTGGGAGTGGGCTGAGGTGTGGCAGCCTCAGACTCAGGCCATGTCCACACGTAGCCGGGTATTTTTAGAACCGAACATTTCCCCCCCTCCGTTTATAAAAATGGTTTTATCCACACCACCTCGTCTTCGAAAAAAATACCTTCCTCACATAACCGAACATCTGTGTTTTCAACCACATTCATACACATTCCAAACCTGTAGATGGCGTTATTTCCATTGAGCCCTCACTTCGCCGTCACTTCCGCCTAAACATAAACAACAGAAAACATGGCGCCGAGCTCCTTTGTCTGGACAGACTCGGAGTCAGAATTGCTCCTAAACACAATTTAGGAGCAATTCTGCTCTCAACACACACACAGCTCTGAAGAAACGACTCCGATCCATATTCTGCTTTGGCTTTGGCTTTTGCAGTCGCCTAAACAAATGTCGCACGTTTGACGTCAGGGCAGATTCATATTTTTTGGCGCAGACAGTGACGTTTTAAAACGCAAAACCCCAGTTATCTCTGTCCACACAAACAGGCATAAACGGAGTTTTCAAAAATTTTCACTTTGGCCGGAGTTTTCCCTGAATACTCGTTTCTGATGCGTGTTCGTGTGGACGACAGGTCAAAACGCAGCAAAACATCTTCGATTTATCAGATACCCGGATACGTGTGGACAAGGCGTCAGTTTGTCTTCTTCCTCCTTCTCCCACACTCTTCCCTCCTCCTCCTCAGCTCACGGACGGAGTGAGGACGGCGTGAGGAGAGAAAAGCCGGTAGCAGCTGAAGCGTGCGCCTCTTAGGGCCTCCAAAACCTGAGCAGCAGCGGCCCTGATTGAAGCTGATAACTGTTCATGGCTGGAAATAAATTTATGGATGCAAAGTTTCAGATTAAAACCAGTTTATCATCAGTGTTCACAGCCTGATAATAAATTCTAGATAAAATGCTTAAAATTCTGCTAAATTCTACATAAACATACTTAAAACAAGTGTATGATTAGTATGAATGGTAACGATAATAAAGTCAAAGATGCTAAATTCCAGTACGTGAAATCAATCTGACGTGACAGGAGTTAGCAGTGAGTGAAAACAAGTTGCCTAATCTTAAAATAAATGGGCAGTAATCCAGGAAGAGGCTGTGTGCACGAACGCCAAAGCAGAAGAAAAAAATCATTTCCATTTCATTTTCCAAGTAATATCACGGGGGAAAACCAGTGTGTCCTGTAGGCACCACAGACCAGGAGTGACGGTCCATGTTCTTCACTGGAACAAACAATATCTAGGTGAGTTAAAATGACTTAACCCTATAACGCCAAACGTATCATATTTGATACATGAGTTTTTCAGCCCTCCACATGAGCAGTGTGATATTTGTTTCCCTGAAAAACCTGATGTGTACAATCAGATACATGCAGTGCACCACAAAAAGAGTAAAAATAACTAAAATCAGTGTTTCTTTGAGCATAATAAAATAAAACATAAAAGTCTAACTAAAACACAAACAAAAAAACAAAAACAACAACAAAAAAGTGATGTTTTCCAGCCAGTTCCATTGGTGGATTTCTTATTACTGGATCATGGTAGCGTTTTTTGTTTGGAATGACACATTTGTGGATTTGTTTGTATTTTATTATGTTTTTGTTTGTTCAGGAAAAAAAAAATGAGCATTGTGACCTGATGATGAAACTCATATATGGAAACTGATATTGAAAAATGTTTTTGTTTGTTCAGAGGGACCAATAAAAGCTTGAAATTTATAGAAAAAATAGAAAGAATTGGGATTTTCTGTCACTTATTTAATGGTTTGGGCTTTACAGGGTTAATTTAAAAACATTTTACTTTATTTGAGTAGATTCAATTTGACAAGTGAAATTATCGACCAGTGGAATAAGTGCTTTTTTCTTAATTCAAGCAACATTTGATTTTATTTCTTATTTTAAGTGCAAAAAGTTGTTTTTTTTTCTTATTTTAAGTGCAGCAAAGATGTATTTTCATATTTTAAGCACAAAAATCTTATTCCACTGGCACATCATTTTAATTTTCTCAAATCACGGTAAAACTTTCTTCATCCAAGTCATTTGATCTCGACTAGATTTAGTTTTTTGCGGTGTTGCTTTCATTTCTGATGTACTTTGCGTTGAATAGAGTCAGTCAGTGTTGAAAAGTCAACTAAAGTGTAAAGGCTTAACATAGAAAACAAAAGGCTGATAAAACAGCGACAAATACAGTGACAGGTGCAGGTAAAATGTGATACAAAACAAATACAGGAAAAAGTTGACCCCCAAAACTGTGTTAAAAGCCAAGGAGAAAAAGTGAGTTTAGAAACAGGCAGAGAGTCGGTCGGATTACGTGCGGGAACCGATTTCGCCGTAAATACCTGATCCCCTCTGTGTTTTCTCCCGGTTTTTTGGGACGTGGAGGAGAGTCTGATCTGCGGAGCCGAGAGCACGAGAGGGGAAGTGAGGTACGAGCGGGTCGGACAGACACTGAGGGGCCACGGCACGGAGGAAAAAGCAAATAAAAGAATTTTAAAATCAATGCGAAAGTGCGAGTGACTGAAGGACGGGAGGATGTGGTCAGAGTGTTCTGCACTCGCTGTAAGCAGGAGAGGGACGTCCTACTGAGTCCAGTGTAAAGTGAGTGACAGGAATCTAAACGAGAGGTAATAAAAGCACGGATTAAAGTTGTGACGAGATAAAAACAGTTTCACTTCAGCCCAGAACTGATTTGGGCATCAAGTCTCAAACCACAGTCCATTTTCACACCTAAAATAGTCACTCCTGGACTCACAAACAAATAACAGATGCAAATGAATGAGCCAGAAAGATTTTGTACACTACTTTTCCTAATAAAATTGCAAATCAAGACATTTTAACAATGTGTCCTTACAGGAGTATTGTGCATGGAGGTCGTTTATGAATGAACGACCTCCATTCAGTCAAAGCCTTTTTCTGTGCCACTGTGACATCCTCATCCTGAATCTCATCCTGAAGCGCCTCAGTCTGTGCCATGGTTAAAACTGAGGCAACACACTTGGGGCATGTGGAGTGATGGGTGCAGTAGTGTGTTAGGAACCATGTTCTAGTTTCTTGTGCAGCAACTTTTGTTCTTTAATTTTGTGTTCATTATTTGACTTTTGTAATAAATATTTATTTTTTGGCACCCTTTACGTTCCGGTTTTTATTCCATGCCTGGTTCTTTTCACATCTTTCAGTTCCGTGTCACCCCCTGGACCCCTGGCATGTAACACAGAGCAACTGCATCTGTTACTGTCAAAGGAAATGTTTGTTCCAGTAAAATCTAATCTTAGTGACATAATTGCTCATGGAAATGGCCATAGGACTTCATGAGATGATTGTATCTGTCATTTTACTTAAATCTGTTGTGAAACCTGTGAAAATAAATCCTGCTGGGGTTCTGGTTCTTACTTTTGAATATACTGGAAAAACAATATCTAGTAAAGTTGCTGAGTGACAACACTCATGCCTCATAGCAAGAAGGTTGCGGGTTCGATCCCCGGGTCGCCCGGGCCTTTCTGTGTGGAGTTTGCATGTTCTCCCCATGTCTGGATGGGTTTCCTCCGGGTGCTCCGGTTTCCCCCATCAACCCAAAACATGCAGCACCTCTATGAACAAACATCAAGCACCATGTTGTCCACCCTCCTGTGGGCTCACCACCTGCAGAGGGGTTCATAGGGGGGGTCAGGTGCTGTGAGGATTGGGCAGTAAACTGCCCCCGCGACCCAGCCGGATTAAGCGGGAGAAGATGGATGGAATTAAGAAAGTTTGAGTAAATTTGAATTTGAGTAAATTTCACTTGACAAGTAAAACGATCTGCCTGTGGAACTTATGAAACAGGCTGTGGCCTGTGCAGTGGGAAACCAACAGAGGGAAGTGTGAGGTGCTTATAAAGTTGTTTTCTAACGTTTCTAACAAATCAAAACTGGATGAAATTTGTTTTAAAAATCTTTAAATCTAATGCTGTGAAGTATGTTTTAGTGAAAAAGAACTCCTTACGCACTTAAACATTTCAGGAGGTTTAATATAAGCTCTGATGAGGGAATCCCTTTGAGAACTCAGAACTCAAGACCATTTCAATTTTCATTTTTCACTTTTCTTCCCAGACACTGATGTAAAACTCTGAGCGTCCTTGTTTATGACAATCTGCCCAATCATCCTGAGTCAGAATGCATTTATGTAATCAGAGGATAATTTGTACAATTATTATGGGAAATTATAATATTTCTTTTCTTTTCCAGATGCATTGTTACAGTGAGCATCTCCTCTCAGATACTGTTGACTTCACAGCTGCAGTTCTCTCACAGTCTGCAGTGTGTGGACTCCACACAGACACTGGGCCCAGAGCGCAGACCGTCTAAAGTCAGATTACAGCTCTGCATCCATGAAGGACACACAGTTCAACATATAAGTGCAATGTGAATTTGTAATAGGCGAAATCAGACTTATTCTGCAAAATGGACTTTTCTGAGCTTTAACCGTGTCAGAGTAGTTTCCCCTCAAAATGTGCACACCCAATGTTGTACTCGGAGTGATTTGTACATGTTTGAGTCATTTTAAAGTACCCATGTCAGGTTAGACTACCCTAACCTTTATTCTACTCTCTCCTTCCTCTACCTCCATTTTACTAAAACACAGGTCATTTTAAACCAAGATGGCACCACGGACAGTTGCCCTGGTGCTACGGAGCGTCGTCCTTATCTCGTTTTTGTGCGTGATTTGTGTTTTTGGTCACTCTTCTGGGTACACCTACACCAGTGAAGAGCTTCTAAACTACAGCACTACAACACCTGTGGATTTATTTCCAGCTTTTGGTGCATCCATGGCAGATTTATTACAAACTCTGTTAAGGAAAGTGAGAAGACGTAGGAGAGCGTGTCATTCGTCCAGGTAGAATCCATGGCAACGGAGAGAGTTCAAATCATCAACTGGACAAAAGTTTTGATAGAAGACGTTTTGCCGCTCATCCGACCTGCTTCTTTAGTTCTGGTCAGACGCTGGAGGACACTGACTTATATCTGTCTGCAAGAGGGAGGAGTTAGATACTCTAATTAGTTAGAAACTCGCTGTATTTGTTTACAGTTTCTGCTGTCAGCTCGGCCTATTGAAATAGACTTGGGGTGGAGTCAAATTAGCAGAATCATACGGGGCCATAACGGGGTAGGAGAGGAACACGTGCTGGCCTTACCCGGGATCTTCCTCACCAACGGAACGCTCACTCCGGAACAAGATGGACGAGCTGACCCTGACGAGAAGCATAAACAGAGACATTTCCTCATCCTGTTTTATGTTTTACGGCAGGGGTGTCAAACTCATTTTGGTCCGGGGGCCGTATGCAACCTACTTTGATCCCAAAAGGGCCGGATCAGAAAACTCAGTTCTCTCTTCAAGTTATTGTATTTTTCTCCGTGTCTCGTAGTGGTGTTTAAGATTATATTCCTCGAGCAACGCCACTTGTTCCAAACACACTGAGCACAGATTTCCCATTCACCTCTGTCAACAAATAAGAATTAGACTATTTTTCTCGGGAAATCCTGAACTCAGCATCTGCTTTTCTCATTTTTTGACATTTTGCTGATGAGGGTCACGGTCGACAGTCAAAACGATCGTCCTTTAAGAGCGTTTGGAAAGAGGAAAGTCTTCATTTGTGCTGCTCTGGTGGGAGTCGCAACGTACAGAAACGCCGGAGACGCTGCTATGCTAAACAGTGCAGAAAATTAACAGAAAAATCTGAAAATTTTAAGTATTTTAATAGAAAAATCAGCCGAGGGCCAGATTAAAAGGTCTTGGAGGGCCGGATCTGGCCCCCGGGCCACATGTTTGACACATGTGTTTTACGGAATCGTGGCTTGGTGAGGACGTCCCGGACTGGAGGGGTTTCACCTGTACCGCGCTGACCGACAAGTTGCTCTTTCCGGCAAGACCTCAGGTGGAGGCGTCTGTTTCTTTGTCAGTTACGATTGGTGCACAGATGTGACAGTGATTGTTCAGCACTGCTCTCCCTCCCAAATCCGATTTTTTTCGCCCCTGTGCGACCTGTATCTTTTAATGACAGTCTGAACGACCCAGGCCACTTGGATTTGTGCTCCTAAAACTGATACTTATCCGATCTTTTGACTTCAGTCTGAACGGCCACGTCGACTTCATCCGACCTACACGTCATCAACAAGCGAGAGTTTGGCTATTGTGCTGTAACAAGCTCCTGTCGTGAGCCAATACAGCCCAACGCCGACGTGTTTGCTACTGAAATAGGCCGAAGATGTGTTTCCTCCTGTGAGAGTGATACGACAGCAACTTTAAAATCTCCAGATGTCCATGTTCAGGCGACACTGAGCTCGGTGCTGTGACGTCGTCGTGTCTCCAGTGCTCGTGCGAGACACTTTTGGCACGTTTAAGACCTTGTCCACACGTATCCGGGTATCTGATAAACCGAAGATGTTTTGCTGCGTTTTGACCTCATCCACACGAACACGCATCAGAAACGAGTATTCAGGGAAAACTCCGGCCAAAGTGAAGATTTTTGAAAACTCCGTTTATGCGTGTTTGTGTGGACAGAGATAACTGGGGTTTTGCATTTTAAAACGTCACTGTCTGCGCCAAAAAATATGAATCTGCCCTGACGTCAAACGTGCGACATTTGTTTAGGCGACTGCAAAAGCCAAAGCCAAAGCCAAAGCCAAAGCCAAAGCCAAAGCCAGAGCAGACTATGGAGCGGAGTCGTTTCTTGAGAGCTGTGTGTGTGTTGAGAGCAGAATTGCTCCTAAATTGTGTTTAGGAGCAATTCTGACTCCGAGTCTGTCCAGACAAAGGAGCTCGGCGCCATGTTTTCTGTTGTTTATGTTTAGGCGGAAGTGACGGCGAAGTGAGGGCTCAATGGAAATAACGCCATCTACAGGTTTGGAATGTGTATGAATGTGGTTGAAAACGCAGATGTTCGGTTATGTGTGGAAGGTATTTTTTTCGAAGACGAGGTGGTGTGGATAAAACTATTTTTATAAACGGAGGGGGGGAAATGTTCGGTTTTAAAAATACCCGGCTACGAGTGTACATGGCCTAAAGTTCACACTGGAGATCACAGACCAGTTGCATCTAAATGGAAATGTGAACGACCTCGTAAAAACATCGCATTTCACAAAAAAATCTGAATTGAACATTTAGCCCTGCAGTCTGAGAGTTTTTTTATTAAGTCATTTTAGATGAATATTGTGATTTAAAATGTCCAAATTATAACAGAATGATCCGTGGATGTCATGAATTATAACTACAGAGCAGAGAAAATCGCAACAGGTCTGCTTTAACCACTTATTTTCACAATATTTAAATTTTTTTCACTTTTTCAGACAAATTGCACCAATAATACACTTACGATTTTGTCCTAGAAGTAGTCAGCGAGCGTCAAGGATTTTTAGTTATCGAGAGTGAGACAGACATTCAAATGTGAATGAATCAAAACTCCAGCTATGTTTCTGAAGAAGATTTTAAAAAGTTATGAAACATCGTGTCTCCTTTATGTCATCTCCTGCTCTAGACGCTTCTAATTCCTCAGCAGAGTCATTTGGGTTGGAATCAGAATTGTGGTTCTTGCTCCAGTTCTGTGGATCTAGGGCTTTGGAGGGATCAGACTGTTCAGGGTAAGCCCAGATAAAGAGTCTGGTCAAGGGGAGCGTCTGAAGCCAGCGCTGGGTCTGTGTGCGGATTTGTCTCTCAGGCTAGATGGAAGAGCAGAGCCAGAGGAGAAGAACCAGAGGAGAAGAGCCAGAGGAGAAGAGCCAGAAGAGAAGAGCCAGAGGAGAAGAACCAAGGGAGAAGAGCCAGAGGAGAAGAGCCAGAGGAGAAGAGCCAGAGGAGAAGAGCCAGAGGAGAAGAGCCAGAGGAGCAGAGCCAGAGGAGCAGAGCCAGAAGAGAAGAGCCAGAGGAGAAGAACCAGAAGAGAAGAACCAGAAGAGAAGAACCAGAGGAGAAGAGCCAGAGGAGAAGAGCCAGAGGAGCAGAGCCAGAGGAGCAGAGCCAGAGGAGCAGAGCCAGAGGAGCAGAGCCAGAGGAGCAGAGCCAGAGGAGCAGAGCCAGAGGAGAAGAACCAGAGGAGAAGAACCAGAGGAGAAGAACCAGGGGAGAAGAGCCAGAAGAGAAGAACCAGAGGAGAAGAACCAGAGGAGAAGAACCAGAGGAGAAGAGCCAGAGGAGAAGAGCCAAAGAAGGGCCAGAGGAGCAGAGCCAGAGGAGAAGAACTAGAGGAGCAGACAGGAGCAGAGCCAGAAGAGCAGACAGAAGAGCTAGAGGAGCCACTGGAGAACATCTAGAGGAGGAGAGCCTGAGGAGAACATCCAGAGGGACAGAGCCTGAGGAGAAGAATCAGAGGAGCAGATCAAGAGGAGAAGAACCAGAGGAGCACAGATAGAGGAGCAGAATTAATGGAGCAGAACCAGCGGAGCAGAGCCAGAAGAGCTTTTAAAACAGCGGGCACTTTGGTAGTTTTAAAAATATCTCTTTTACGCCTCATCTGGAAAATAACTTAAGACATTATTAACCGTTTTTTCACCAAAAGTTTCACCAGAGTCAAGCGGCGTCAAGAACAAATTGACCAAAAAAAACCCCCACAAAATGAATGTATCTTAAATACTTGAAATATTATAAAATTGAATATATTGAGTTCTAGTAGCGAGTGCTCCTCCTCCTCCTCCTCCTTGTTTTCTGGAGCAGCTCTTCTCTGCCTCCCCTCCAGACTCATCCATCTCCTTCTTCTCCTCTGGGTGACCCTCGTATCTCAACCCGCCGCCGCTCTTTCTCTTTCTCCAATTCTGAAGCTGAATCCTCTTCTTCTTCTCTCTTGTTTATTCTTCCGTTCCCTCTCTCCTGTTCTGACCTCTGCAGCACACACGGTTGCGTAGATGTGTGTTTGTTTATGTGTGTGTGTGTGCGCATATATACATAGATTACAGTTACAGTCTCGGGGGGTTTGCGTCGCTGTCTCACCTTCGCACTTCATTCTCACACAACACGCGCTCATCCCGGTGTGAACGAGCGACGACGGAACTGCACATAATACACCATACTGCACCAGGGGCCTCCCAGTGGCCCCTGTGTGTGTGTGTGTGGAGGGAGGGGGCCCGGAGAGGAACGTGGCAAGTTTAAAGGAAGATTGTGATTTAAAATTTCATAAACTTGTCCCACCTGTGTCCCCAGATACTGTAGGAGGTAAACACGTTCAAATCAAATACGGCTTTAACTGTTTTAATTAGGGGTGTGAGGGTCCACAAAGTCACGGTTCAGTACCTCGGTGTTGAGGTCACGGTTCGGTTCATTTTCGGTGCAGTATGAGAACAAAATGTAAAAATGTCACATGTTTGAATGATAAAATGCAGCACTTCTTTCCCCCAAAAGGCCCAAACCTTGTGTCTGCTACAAAACTGCACAATACTGAACGTGAAAACCGTGAAAATCATTACTAATAATAAGAACTAATAATAATAATAATTATAACTATTATAATTATAATGAGAATTGTTTAGATCTGGTCCAGTCCTGGTTTAGACCTGGTTCAGACCTGGTTCATTTCTGGTGTAGTCGACAGTCGCTCCTGGAGCACCTGAGGGCTGAGCCAGTGACACCCGCACACAGCCCTCCACCCCTGGCTGCCTCCCGGGGCCGCGGCGAGGGGCAGGCGGCTGTGTGCTTTACAGCATCTCTCACCCGAATCTCACTGTTTCCCAGGGCCGTGGGATCAGACCCCAGCGACACCTCGAGAATAACAAGACTGACTCTAAAATGCTTTGACCAGTCATTTGGTACAACATTTATTGTCATTAGGGATGGAACGAAATCCAAATCTCTCTGTACCAGATTTTCATGATAAACATCTCACTGGACCAGATTTATTGTGGAGGCACAAAACTGTGAATCTGCTCCTTTTTCTTCTAAAAATGTCTTCACAAGACTTAAAGAATGAAGATTTCAAAGTGCTTAGAACAGTTATTTCTTCATGTCGTCTGCACCGAAACAGAGCAAAGGATCATGGTCTATGTAGTTCCCTCTGTTTTTGTTTTTTATCTATTTCTACATCAGAACTGTTCATTTAAGGAAAGAGACTTGTGATTCGATATATTCTGATGGTCCACGATATGATTGTGAGACCTTTGACGATACGATATCACCAGATTTCCGTTATTGTTACATCCTGATAAAATAAACGCTCAGATTTAATCCTACTAGTCTTAAAACAATAAAACCGGTCAAATGAAATAACAGCAAAACCATAGAATAGCCACAAATAAATAAAACCAATAAAATAAAATAAAAATAAATAACAAACACAGAGGAGCACACGGCTCACAATCTGAAATTATCTGAACATGTGAGTTTCCTGCGGTGCTCTTGTCTCATTTTGTGTCTGTCCTTTTGAAAATATGGTTTGTTTTTTGGGGTCTGTGCTCCTGACCGTCACAGGAGTCCAGGAGAGGGGAGTTACATCAGCAGGTACGACGCCTCCACCTCCACGTCAGACACCAGAGGGCCGGGGTCATGTCCGTGAGGTGCGGTGATGAGGCGCACCGGGGCCGTTTGTATTCAAGCACAGAGCCTCAAAGTGTGAGCTGCAGGACCTCTGCTGAGAGTTATCACTATATCTATCACGCAGGAGCACAGGACTCAAATGCAACACAAAGAATGCCGTCCAACACAAAGTATTAGTTCAGTACAACAGAACGTGTCCTACAAAAGGTAAGGCCTAAATGGCAAGGCAGGTAGATAACAACAAAGGAATTATATGATTTGTAAAGTGAACTAAAATATCCTCCAAAACTGGGAATCTCTTCAACAAGAAAACAGGCAGGGAAAGAACTCAGATTCAGGGACTTCAGAGTTGCTCAAATGCAAACAACAGATACAGATACAGGGTTTCAGATACAAAGCTTGAAAATGGGTGTTCACAGATCAACAATCTAGCAAAGACTGAGTGAAGACCAGGAGCTTATATAGGCTCCCCAGGGATAATTAGGGAATGAGAGACAGGTGTCGGAGAACAGGGAGGGAGCAAAAGGAGGACTGGAACAGACCTGGAGCTGGACTGGGGAAGAACATGTAGACAATAGGCAGAACTGTGACAATATCTTTGACTTATTTATCACTTTGGTAATGTGATCATGTGACTCACACTTTTTTCATTTTAATTTTCTTTTTCCTTTTTTTTGTTTGAGTGAGGTACATTAGGGACATTACAAACATAAGGAAATGTAAATGTTTGGGACCATTTCTGGTGTTCAAAAGGAGTAGGCTGAAGTTTAAAAAAACTTACTGTGTCCTACCCCGATTGTTTCCGGCTCCATCCACACTAGTCCGTATTTGAGTCGTTTTCGTTGTGGATGCAGCGTTCGCCCCCACACTAATCTGATGGAAAACGGCTCCAGAGATGGAACGATCCGGTGCCACCGGCTCCCGTGTATTCACCTCGAGCACGGATCTGATCCAGTGCTGTGCGGACGCGTGAAAACTCTGATACGCTGACGTAGTTGCCGTAGTGGTACCGGTGAACATCCAGGGTATAGACATTGAGATCGTGGACACCTACAAATACCTGGGTGTTCACCTTAACAAGAAACTTGACTGGACCACTAACACACAAGCACTTTACAAGAGGGGGCAGAGCAGACTCCACCTGCTACGGAGGCTGAGGTCTTTTGGGGTACAGGACTGCCTCCTGAGGACCTTTTATGACTCTGTGGTTGCCTCTGTTGTTATGTATGGTGTGGTGTGTTGGTGCAGCAGCATCACGGCAGCAGAGGCCAAGAAATTAAATAAATTGGTTAGGAGAGCTGGCTCTGTCTTGGGCTGTAACCTGGATTCTGTGGAAGTGGTGGGGGACAGGAGGGTGATGACAAAACTGTCATCAATCTTGGGTAATGTCCACCACCCCTTGCATGGAACAATGGCAGCCCTGGAGAGCTCACTGAGCAGTAGCAGGCTTATCCACTCCCTTTTAACTTTTATTTTTCTTATTTATTTATTAGGACAAATCACCCTTTTAGAATATTTTCTCTTTCATTTTTTTTAATATCCCCTTCCTTTAACTCTGGTCTTGTATGTCTGTATGTCTTGTATGTATGTCAATTACTCATGTTGTTTGTGGAATATATGTTGCTGTTGTTACTACTGCGACACATGAATTTCCCCATTGTGGGATAGTAAAGGGCAGACTTACTTACTTATTAGTTGCTCTAGTTGCCGTTCTTATTGGACCACCTCACTGTGACCTGCACCTTCCTGATTCGCTGAGTTTGTGACATCGGGCATGTGACGCTATTGTGGAAAACCGTTTAAACAGATCCTAGACAAACGCAAAACGGCATGTCGGCCCACGCGTTCATCTTCTTTGGCTCAAAATCGGCCGCTGCAACTTCCATAGAATCACGGCAACTTCAGACACGGTGCTCCACTTCCTTGTTTTCACCTGGTCGTGTGACTCGTGTTTCAGGCGATCCAGAAATGACGTGTCTGGACGCAAATCATTTTCGATACGGTGATTTGTTTCAGTATAAACATAACCTTACCTTAACACATGGCTGACACATATACTGTACATACACACATATGTACCTCTGTATACACACACACATACATATACACACAAACATGTATATACATATTTGCATCTAAAATATCCAGTGCATAGATTCAATATAAATATACATATACGCACAAATCCTGCATATTTTGGCTGTGTGCTTTTCTCAAACGGAAAACATCGCCTTGTGAGGCCATGTGGCGATACAGGAAGTGCTCCAGTGTGTTTTTAAACTCCGTACACCTTCACTAGAATCCTTTGGATGATTTCAGCCTTGGCATTGCGAATCTCTACTCAGCTGAAGGTGAAATGCAGCTGTTCGCTTGAAAACTACCGCTTCATGACATCACAAGGAGGAATGGAGCATTTTGAGGTGACAGCCAACTCCAGGTCTGTTTTTGAGGAGGTTACAACATTTTAACATGGTTTAAGGTTCACAAGAGTCCATTTTGAGTAATATCACTACAATCATTAAAGACATCTATAACAAAACAAAGAGTGAGTTATATTTCTTGTCGGTCTGTCTTTCTATATCCTCCTACAGTTCCTTCAGTGTACTAGTAAATGTACTGTACTAACTCCTGTGACACATATGAAGTTAAATAAGCCTCCTCATGGCACACTTAAGACAGACACACACAGTCTGTCACGTGTAACCTTGAAATCTCCTGCTTAAACAGCCAAGTGTTCCAGCTCTGAGACTGAATCCCAGCACTGAGAGGAGCTGCTGCTCTGCTCTTCATACACAGGTTTACACCCGTGTGTGTGGAATCAACGAAATCATCAGCAACACAGTCTGATAAAGCAGCTCCGCTCTTTGGAACATACAGAGGTTTATTCACCGTTGACAACACCAATGAGGAAATCCTTCTGGGTTTACGACTGTTCAAAAATGAACTGCATTTATACGTATAGATTTTCCATTTAAGGAACCTGGACAGAACCGAGGGCCTGCCCCAGATGCACCATGTATCTGAGTAAAATGTGTCCCCAGTGCAGATATACAGTGATCCCTCGTTTATTGCGGGGGTCACGTTCCAAAAAGAACCCACGATAGGCGAAATCCGTGAAGTATCAGCTTTATTTTTTACAATTATTATACAATACAATACTGTACTATAGAATGAAACCAAAGATCAAATCCTGTTTTCAGGCTCAAGCATTTAAAAATATAAACGTTTTCTTACAAATAACTCTGATAGTTTTTAAAAAATGCTGTAAAATAATAATTTTAATGAATACGAACACGAGGTTGGACATTGTGACTCACGTGTATTTCACAGTCCCTCTGACTGAGCCTCTTCCTCCTGACTCCTGTAGCGTCTCTTTCTCCTGAAGGCTGTGGTGCAGGTGTCTTCTCCCGTCGTCCTTATGTTATTTTCCTCCTTCTTTATGGCAGCCATGTTTTCTTTTCTGTGGGAGACGCTCCAAACGGCTCTTTGAGTGTTAAAGGTTGCCGACCCCTGGTCTAAGTGAAAGACCAGTCAACTTTTATCACTTCTAGACTACAGTCCCTTGGCCAATCAGGATTCAGAACACAATGCACTGTTAAAAAAAAATAAACATAAAAAAGCATTAAAAAATCCGCGAAACAGCGAAGCCGCGAAAGATGAACCGCGTTATAGCGAGGGATCACTGTATTGTAGAAGCAGCTCTTGAGGACAAAATAACCATCAAAACTCCGTCCTAGTCTCTGAAAGTTCTGAGAAGTGCTTATAAACTCATCATGTTGAGTCATTAGGATGCTCTGAACTTTGGACCACTGTAAACTGTTTCAAATTAACCAGTTTTCTCATGTACAGTGCCTTTAAATTCATTATTTTGAGTGTTTGCTCATTATTATTTGAGTCTCTGCTGGTTGAAAATATAATTTCCTCTAAAATAAGGTTCACATTAAAGCAGACGTCCTGTGGATATCTGCACATCACAGTAGCATTTTTTTTTAGATTTAACTTTATTGCCATTACAGATGTATGAATACAAGATAACAGAATGTGGTTTAGTGTCTAATCAGAAGTGCAGAGAGCAGCTATTTTGCCCAAAATAACTATGCAACACTGCTGAATCCTGTCCGTATTACTGATTAAGAACTTTCGAGTGGTGAATGAACTTGAAAATAAGAGAATAAAGATGATAAATGGTCACATTTTTAAAGAGCACTTTTCCTCCTTCAAAGTGCTCAGAGTGATTAGAGATGACTTAAACCTGCACAAATCGCTCCAAATGCAACTCCAGGCGAGGGGAAACTACTATAACACGGTTAAAGCTCTGAGAAGTCCATTCTGCAGAACAGGTCTGATTTAAAAACAGGAGAGAATCACTGTGCATATCCTGTACTGTTACCATGGCAACCCTCCATCCTGACCCGTGACCTCTGACCCCTGACCCCAGCGGTGAGTCTTCATATTAAAATCATTTTTCATGATTTCCTCTGAACAAGACAGTGTGTGACAGTACCACACCGGGCCAGAGGGCGCCCCCTACAGTCCACAGGGCAATCTCACTTTTTATACCATTCTCTATAAAAACCATATACCATTCTCTACCTGCTGTTGATCTGTGAACATTAAATGACACGAATGGATCCAGGATTGAGAAATCACATGAATGTAATTAAATTCATTCAGTAGACCTATTGTGCTTGTGTCTGCTCTGTCGCTGTAATAATCTGTATAATCTGTATAATCTATAGCCCCCGTGGATCATTATGTTAGAATCTGCACAAAGCTGCAAGGACCAGCACAATCTCAACTCCAGGTAGGTTATTCCTCCAGGTATGTGCACATTTTGTGTAATATAGGACCTTTGACAATGCTTTGTTCTGCTGAAGAGAGACACAGTAATATTTATAGATATGTGCTGTTTAAATCCTGCAGGCCAACCACAACAGTACTGATAAAATGTTAATGCTGCTGCATATCAGCAGTGCCGTTACATGCCTCATGGAAATGTTTATTATGAATGGACATTGTATTTAACCTTGCACACAAGATGGATTCTCATGATATTTGTGAGAACTTGCAGGACTCCATCTTGGCCCTGACAGGAGGTTCAGACCAATCACGTCGCAGCGGTTTGGGCTCAAACTCCCAAATGAACCAAAACAAACATGAGGACGGCCACAGACGGACTTCAGCCTATTTCAGCACCAATACAGAAGATTCAGTTTGTGAAAGAGGAAAAGAGGAAAGAGCTTTGTGTGTTTGTGGGGTTCTGCTGTTGTGACGTCGTGATGTTCTGTTTTCTGATCAGTTTCAGTCAGAGCTGTTCCAGATCATGTGTAGAGCTCAGATCAGAGACACATCAGTCTGCTGGAGCAGGTCACATTAGGACATGTGTTAAAACCTGCAGGTTTATTAGGCAGAAAACCCCCTCTCCACCACCTCACAAGACAAAAGTGGAAAACGGGATTCTTTACAGTAAAAGTCTATTTCTGTTTGAATTCCACTTGTGACATCTGTGTCATGTATGAACCAAGCTCCTCCAGGTCATGCTTCTCTGGAGAAGAGGAGCTCTCACTGCTGTGGCCCTGAGCTGTCAGCTGGGGCTGTGGCAGCACATCCTGCTCTTCAAGAAATAAACAGCCATGACATTTTATTCAGTTTCTCTTTGCTACTGTACAGTGTTAAAATACTGTGAAGCTTTAAATTGTATTCTGCTGAAGACATCCTCCCTCTCTCTGTGTTGCAAGGCCCAAAAGCAGAATCCAGCGCACCAGCATCTTGCGGTAACAGTTCCTTTTCTCTGTATCTGTCCAAGAGGTCCTCCAGTATCACTGCTGCCTTCATCTGAGCAGTGGCGTCTGAGTCATGGCCATGTGGGGTCAGGCTGTCCTCAATCATCTGTTTGAGCGCTGAAATAACTGTTGGCTGTGACTCATCACAGAGCAGTCGTGACCTTTTTATTGGTGTGAGCAGCTTCATGATGTGAGCTGAGTCCACAGTAGGTAGTGTTCCTCCATGTCCACTGAGCTGTTCCCTGTGGTCAGCACATGGATTATCAGGCTGTAACAGCAGAGCTGGAGCTGTGGGTCTCTTTAAGTCCAGCATCAGCAGTATCTGTGATGCACTGTGACAGCTCCAGGCCCAGTGGAACAGGAGCTCTGTCTCGCAGAGCAGGGCCCCGTTTGACTGAAGTGTGCCTGTGACGCCATTTTATACTTCACCACTAACCTCTGGAAACTCTTATGATCTACTGCAGGAAACGGACATAAAATCACACACTGGGTGTGATGTAACCTGTTATTTCTGGAGCCCTCATGTTGTTGTGGGGCATTGCTGTTGAAAAGACCCCTCATAACTTGGTTATCCATGACTCTACATGTTGTATTCCCTGTGTACCTCACTGTGGTGACAGTACTTATCGTCGTTTGTCTTTCACCTTTCCCCCTTTCCCAAACCAAAATGCTTCCACTCGTCCCACTTAAAGCTGCAGGAGCGTGCACAGTCTCAGTTTACAGTGACAAACCGAGCAGTATCTATGACGACCACAGATCACACGTTCATTATGACGACCACAGATCACACGTTCATTTGCTGTGTGGACAGTGGGCGTTCCTATTGGCCCAATGGCGGCTTTGTGCGCTGATGATGTACAAAGGATCATGGTCTATGTAGGTAACAATGCTTGGATCCACCAGAGTGGGTAAAAATTATGTTTTATTTGCTGGATATGGTATTTAAAGCCCTAGTATGTAACTTTTTTGGTAAATGATAAACCAAATTTAAAACATTCTCTTTAAATACCATAAAAAGACCACAACAATATCAAGGCAATGTTACAACTACAGTATCACCATATCACCAGCACTGTTACATCCCTAAAGGAAATGTTCATGTTTAATATCCAGTGCATCAGTTTGTTAAACATTAAAGCTCCACTACGGCTTTTAAAACACTCATGTACAAAGTGTAAACTCCAAGCCTCACCTGATTTGTTATTTATTTATTTTTTATTTAAAACGAGGACAGTGCACAGAAAAGATTAACCTCAGAGAGAAAAGATGCTCAGCGCCAGATTTAGCTATAATCTCCTCTCAGTCCTTGGACAGGTACAAATAAACTGAAGAAACTTTTTACATTAAATGAACTCTGACAACAACATTTCCTCTTTCACAGAGTCTCCTTTAAATGACCACGATCCAGTTCATCATTTAACATGTAAATGTTAAATGATCAAATTTCATTTCAAGATTTAATATTCATAATTATGTTCATCCGGAGTCGCTCAGTTGGTAAAAGCATTTGTCCACTGACCAGAAGATTGGAAGTTGAAATCCCGCTCGACATCACCATCATCACCTTCCACTGCTGACTGCTGTTGTTGTGTCCTTAAACAAGACACTTAATGCACCTCATCCCGAGGGTCTGTGCACACGCGTGGACTTGAAGGTGGTGTAGGTGTAGGTGCACCCAAACTGCCTTTAATAAATGACAACGTTTGGATGAGTGGATCTTCATCAGGTTCTCTCTGTGTCACTCCCATATAAACCCTCTGCCCACTGACTGGTCGGCCGCACAACACAACACAGAACACAATATACACTGTGCATCATATACCACGAGACATTCATCATATGTCATCATCAGGTAAGTCAGTTACATTAGAAAACATTATAAAAGTGTTTAATTTCATATTCCTGATTCAGCGTTTTTAAGGAATAAATATAAAAACTTTCTCTTTGTAGAAGCAGATTGTTAATATCTCCTCCTCCTTTCGGGAGCTTCACCTGCTCTGTCCCCGTATATTTAAGGGAGGAAAAGGGTGCTGCACTTTTCCACCCTCAAGTCCACCAGTGTACGCAGACCCTGGGGATGAGGTGTGTTAAGTGTCTTGCCCAAGGACACAACAACAGCATTCAACAGCGGGAAGTGGAATCGCACGACCAACGGCGGCTCAGTGGATCTGATCGCTCAGCCAGTGATGTGGAGAGCGGGATTCGATCCTCCGATCTTCTGGTCTGTGGACAAATACTTTTACCAACTGAGCAACTGTAACACAACCTGTAACATGACGAAACGTTTAGAAGATTATTATGAATCTGAAATCTTGTATTTATGGAAATTAGTATGAATGAAATTTGATTGTTTTAAATGATGAACTGGATCGTGGTCATTTAAAGGAGACTCTGTTAAAGAGGAAATGTTGTTGTCAGAGTTCATTTAATGTAAAAAAGTTTCTTCAGTTTATTTGTACCTGTCCAAGGACTGCAGCCTGAGAGGAGATTATAGCTAAATCTGGCGCTGAGCTTCTTTTCTCTCTGAGGTTAATCTTTTCTGTGCACTGTCCTCGTTTTAAATAAAAAAAATAAAATATATATATAATACAAAAAACATAAATTAAATATGTTAAATGACTGTAAAACTTTGTGTAACCGAGCGGAACTTATGGATTCAAAAGCTTTTATATGAACTTCATTTGTGAAAACAGATCAGTTCAATGTAAATCAGGTGAGGCTCGGAGTTTACACTTTGTACATGAGTGTTTTAAATGCCGTAGTGGAGCTTTAATGTTTAACAAACACACTGACGCACTGGATATTAAACATGAACATTTCCTTTAGGGATGTAACAGTGCTGGTGATATGGTGATATTGTAGTTGTAACATTGCCTTGATATTGTCGTGGTCTTGTTATGGTATTTAAAGAGTCTTAATCTTGGTTTATAATTTATGAGGAAAGTTGCACACTGGGGTGTATATGGGAATGGCACAGACAGAACCATGACCTGAATATCCTCTGATCCAAACGTCATTCATTAGCCTCCTGAGACCCTGTGGCCCCACACGAGGACATTACATTTTTGCCTCTTAGCACCATGATTTTCAGTTATTTTAAACTTTCACCTGTAATCAACTAAAAACCTCTGCAGCAGCTCCCGAAAGTAAAAAAAAAAACTGCATGGTAAAGTTTAGATGCAAAATGTATGAATAAAACCAATGTATTTCTGTACAATAATGTCTCTTCATGTATCTTAATGTCTCTTCATTTGGCATTAAAATTGGGCACATTTTATTGACCACAGCAGACGAGAGCCTCAGGAAATGTCATGTCCTCGTTTGAAGACATTGGGACTATGTTATATTATTGATTGTACATGTTGTTAGGTAAACTTGGGAATATTTAGATGAGTTTACAGTTATAAATTGCTGGACGTTTCTGCTGCTATAGGGAAACTGCTGCCTGTCTCCACTTTTTGCACCTCTACTTTTTTTTGTAACGATTGAAAACCAGAAAAAATTCAAACTGTGGACCACATTTTCAGGCCTTTTTGTGTGTTTTTAACCTCACTCACTGAACCCCAACCCGCTCACGGTCGACCTACGTCACATTTGGCAGGTTTAGGGCTTGAAATAAACAGCTAATTGCTGTTTTTTTTTATTTTTTGTAATTTATTTATACATTTGAATGTTTTTACATTTTTTAACCAATGGTGTCATACAGAAGACTTACTTAGTAGGTCCTACTTATCCCAAATAGCAAGAAGAAATGAAAAATGCACACCAGACAAAAGCTCGGGTCTCAGGAGGTTAAAAGCACTTTGGGAGTACAGTGAGTGCGCAGCTTTGTCTCTTTCTCTGACCACTGACCACTTTAGCACGTGTCTGATGGCCTGTCTCGACTTGCAGCTTTAATTAAACGCACACATATGGTGGAGGTCTGTGCTCCGGTAATAATCAGAGACACATTTAGAGCTCCTGCTTGGATTCGGCACAGTCCAGACTGTCTGGACTGTGCTCCTCATCAGACCCTGACCTCTGCAGACATAAATAACCACCGCCGCCCCTGTATGTGACGCACGGTGACTCCGCCAAAGTCTGGTCAGGAACAAACGGCTCAAGATATTTTTGATCATAATTATGTTTCGTTTTTATTGCAGGGACACATGGCCGCCCGACCTGGGAGCAGTAATTCACACGACCGGCTGTGTAAAACTTTCCATCTGTAAAAGACTGAGCAGTCTGGAGGTACTAAACTACACTCACGTCACATGGGAAGAAGTTACTGCCTGATTAACACTTGAACCCGAACTCTGAACCTCAGCCCTTTGTTAAGTAGTTACTAATCCGGAATCAGTCCTCATAAACCATTTGTCGGTTATGGATTAAGTCTTTGCTTTATTAAGGCTGAACATGACTTTTAGGAGTTTGGGACCATTATATAATGGTCTTTAATGGCTTCTGTGGATACCTGCCTCACACACTGAGCAGTTTTTGAAAGTTTTGTTTCTTTGAGCTCGGTTTTTAACATCACGTAATGGGATTTAAACCAAGCAGCATGTGCACTTCAGAGGACACAAGGAAATAAAACTGTCGGATTGTGTCAAATGAATCAGAAACAGAATCGGAAAGGTTTTGATAGGTTGGGAAATGAAAGGTTTGTTTTCAGTGTGGGGAGTAACAGATTACACGTACCAGCGTTACGTAATTAGAAAAATAATTATGAGTAACTGTATTCCATTAACATTGGATTACAGTTACTTTGTTGAAATAAACAGATTACACGACAGCGTTTTCCTGTTTTCACATATTGGGTTATATCCTTGTTTTTTTTTATTTTTTTCCTCCTGTGCGGTCTAAAGCAGGTCTAAAGCAGGTCTAAACCAGGTCTAAAGCAGGTCTAAAGCAGGTCCAAACAAGGTCTAAAGCAGGTCTAAAGCAGGTCCAAACAAGGTCTAAAGCAGGTCTAAAGCAGCTCCAAACAAGGTCTAAAGCAGGTCTAAAGCAGGTCCAAACAAGGTCTAAACCAGGTCTAAAGCAGGTCCAAACAAGGTCTAAACCAGGTCTAAACAAGGTCTAAACAAGGTCTAAAGCAGGTCTAAAGCAGGTCCAAACAAGGTCTAAACCAGGTCTAAAGCAGGTCTAAACAAGGTCTAAACAAGGTCTAAACAAGGTCTAAACAAGGTCTAAAGCAGGTCTAAAGCAGGTCCAAACAAGGTCTAAACCAGGTCTAAAGCACGTCTAAAGCAGGTCTAAACAAGGTCTAAACAAGGTCTAAACAAGGTCTAAACAAGGTCTAAAGCAGGTCTAAAGCAGGTCCAAACAAGGTCTAAACCAGGTCTAAAGCAGGTCTAAACAAGGTCTAAACCAGGTCTAAACCAGGTCTAAAGCAGGTCTAAACCAGGTCTAAAGCAGGTCTAAAGCAGGTCCAAACAAGGTCTAAACCAGGTCTAAAGCAGGTCTAAACCAGGTCTAAAGCAGGTCTGAACAAGGTCTAAAGCAGGTCTAAAGCACGTCTAAAGCAGGTCTAAACAAGGTCTAAACAAGGTCTAAACAAGGTCTAAACAAGGTCTAAAGCAGGTCTAAAGCAGGTCTAAAGCAGGTCCAAACAAGGTCTAAACCAGGTCTAAAGCAGGTCTAAACCAGGTCTAAACCAGGTCTAAACCAGGTCTAAAGCAGGTCTAAAGCAGGTCTAAAGCAGGTCCAAACAAGGTCTAAACCAGGTCTAAAGCAGGTCTAAACCAGGTCTAAAGCAGGTCTAAACAAGGTCTAAACAAGGTCTAAACAAGGTCTAAAGCAGGTCTAAAGCAGGTCTAAACAAGGTCTAAACAAGGTCTAAACAAGGTCTAAAGCAGGTCTAAAGCAGGTCTAAAGCAGGTCCAAACAAGGTCTAAACCAGGTCTAAAGCAGGTCTAAACAAGGTCTAAACCAGGTCTAAACCAGGTCTAAAGCAGGTCTAAACCAGGTCTAAAGCAGGTCTAAAGCAGGTCCAAACAAGGTCTAAACCAGGTCTAAAGCAGGTCTAAACCAGGTCTAAAGCAGGTCTGAACAAGGTCTAAAGCAGGTCTAAAGCACGTCTAAAGCAGGTCTAAACAAGGTCTAAACAAGGTCTAAACAAGGTCTAAACAAGGTCTAAACAAGGTCTAAAGCAGGTCTAAAGCAGGTCTAAAGCAGGTCCAAACAAGGTCTAAACCAGGTCTAAAGCAGGTCTAAACCAGGTCTAAACAAGGTCTAAACCAGGTCTAAAGCAGGTCTAAAGCAGGTCCAAACAAGGTCTAAACCAGGTCTAAAGCAGGTCTAAACCAGGTCTAAAGCAGGTCTAAACAAGGTCTAAACAAGGTCTAAAGCAGGTCTAAACAAGGTCTAAACAAGGTCTAAAGCAGGTCTAAACAAGGTCTAAACAAGGTCTAAAGCAGGTCTAAACAAGGTCTAAACAAGGTCTAAACCAGGTCTAAACAAGGTCTAAAGCAGGTCTAAAGCAGGTCTAAACAAGGTCTAAACCAGGTCTAAACCAGGTCTAAAGCAGGTCCAAACAAGGTCTAAACAAGGTCTAAACAAGGTCTAAACCAGGTCTAAAGCAGGTCTAAACAAGGTCTAAAGCAGGTCTAAACAAGGTCTAAACAAGGTCTAAAGCAGGTCTAAACAAGGTCTAAACAAGGTCTAAACAAGGTCTAAAGCAGGTCTAAAGCAGGTCTAAACAAGGTCTAAAGCAGGTCTAAACAAGGTCTAAACAAGGTCTAAAGCAGGTCTAAAGCAGGTCTAAACAAGGTCTAAAGCAGGTCTAA
This sequence comes from Odontamblyopus lacepedii, assembly GCA_034769755.1. NCBI lineage: Eukaryota > Metazoa > Chordata > Actinopteri > Gobiiformes > Gobiidae > Odontamblyopus > Odontamblyopus lacepedii. The sequence continues at coordinate 2,220,141 of CM068363.1, read as the reverse complement.
ACAAGGTCTAAAGCAGGTCTAAACAAGGTCTAAAGCAGGTCTAAACAAGGTCTAAACAAGGTATAAACCAGGTATAAACCAGGAAAGCAAGTCTAAAACCCGGACTAAACCAGCACTAAACCAGGTCTAACCCAGGACTAAACTAGGACTAAACCAGGCCTAAACCAGGACTAAGCCAGGTCTAAACCAGGACTAAACTAGGACCAAACCAGGTCTAAACCAGGACTAAACCAGGTCTAAATCAGGACTAAACCAGGTCTAAACCAGGACTAAACCAGGTCTAAATCAGGACTAAACCAGGTCTAAACTAGGTCTAAAACCAAACAAGAATTTGCAGGAGGTGGTTGCTACATTCATCCATCCATCCATCCATCTTCTCCCGCTTAATCCGGCTGGGTCGCGGGGGCAGCGTGCTGCCCAATGCTACATTCATGTAGTTTTAAAAATCATGACAATATCAAGTAATCCAAAGTAATCAGATTACGTTACTCACTTTAAGTCATTTAATGGATTACGTTACAAACTACATTTTGGGGCATGTAATCTGTAATCTGTAGGGGATTACATTTTAAAAGTAACCTTCCCAACACTGTTTTTTCCGTGTCCATGGAGACCAAGCAAGAGACTAGTTAAGAGGCTATGGACATCTTCAGAAGGAAAAGGCTGCTGAGATGCTGCAGGACACAGAGGAGGGACACTTTTGTCCAGTGGGCTCTTCCACTCCTCAAACTGTCCAGAACACAGATCTGCAGACCCTCCATGTCCAGTCCTCCTGTTAAACTGCACTCAGACCTTTGACTGAGACACAAAGGCCACTGAGAAGAGCAGTGGATGGTTTGGGATGAATGAAGCCTCTCTCCTTCTCGCTCTTGTATTCGGACTGATTCCTGCACGTCTGACCGATCCTGCATTGTCCGCTAATCCTGTACGCTCCTGCATTTGAAACGCGAGTGCTCAGAAGATTGCTGTTTTCGCCTGCCCTCTCCGCCCAGTGCTCTGTGCTCACTGCGATTATTCAAAATGGGGTCACAATTCCAAAATGTCACACAGCTATTTTCAACAATAGAAACGCGTTTGTACAAATGTGTTTTTTCCAGTGAAATGCAGCTGAAAAGGAGAGGCTTATCAACTCTTTCATTTGGAACAGGAAGCCACTGGACTGCTTTCTGTTATTAAGCCGCCTCGAACCAATATTATCGTTAAATCATGATCTAGATCTACTGATGTTGTAGTTTGACACTAAAATCTTGGCCAGATCTCATCACCTGATACGGAAATGACCAAATGAAACCAAAAACACATTTAAATGAGCTGTACCTGATTTTTACCGAAAGATGCACCGTGTAACTTTTCAGGTAGAAGGTCCACTACCTACTTGTCTTCATGGAGATGTTATTGCTTTATCTAGAATGTTCCATGGTATGACATTAAACCGAAGAGCTAGAATTTATACATTGCAGGTGCTTCAGTTGCTCAAAAATAGAATAATTCCTTCTGTGAATAGCGGCGACTCTCCACAGATCTGAACTGTAACATGGCATCGTGCTGTAACCTGCTTCTCTCCATCGTCATAGACAGATTTAACTTGTACTGTGGAACGTCCTAGACCAGGGGCGTCAAACTCATTTTGGTCCGGCGGCCGTATACAACCAACTTTGACTCCAAAGGGGCCGGATCAGAAAACTCATGGCAAATATACCCCAAAAATAGCAATGAGTCCAAATATTTGTGCAGAGAAACGCAAATCTATTACAGAAATCTTTTTTATTTGATTTTATTTTACAAAATATTATAATATTATGCTAGGTCAGGTTGTTTTCACAGCAGCATCAGTAGCCTCTTGGCCCCTGGGTGAAAACAGACGTCTGTTTCTTCAGTTTCAGCAATAATTCGTTTATCTTCTGTCTTCTCAATTCTCCGTTCAAGTTATTGTATTTTTCGCAGTGTCTCGTAGTGGCGTTTAAGATCATATTCCTTGAGCGCCGCCACTTGTTGCAAACACACCAAGCACAGGTTTCCCATTCACCTCCGTGAACAAATAAGAATTAGTCAATTTTTCTTGGAAAATCCTGCACTCAGCTCCACTTTTCTTATTTTTGACATTTTGCTGATGAGGGTCACGGTCAACAGTCAAAACGATCGTTCTTTAAGAGCGTTTGAAAAGAGGCGAGTCTTCATTTGTCTGGTGGAGGTGCCAGGCACAGAAGCACTGGAGACGCTGCTATGCTAAACTGCTCAGAAAATTACCAGAAAAATCTGAAAATTTTTAATATCTTAATAGAAAATCAGCCGAGGGCCAGATTAAAGGTCTTGGAGGGCCGGATCTGGCCCCCGGGCCGCATGTTTGACACCTGTGTTCTAGACAAAGAACTAACGTCTCCATGGGGACCAGCGGACGGCGGAACCTCCTGCACTCTGTGTTTGATTCAGTTTAAGACATCGCAGAACTATAGAAACTAAAGAGTGCATTTGCATTCTTTTACTTTAAACCCTGTAAGAACAGTTGGTGTGGTGAGTGAAAATAATTGTGTAGACAGAATTATATTATACATAAAGAATAAAAGCACAAAAAAGACATTTTCATAATAACGTAAGACACGATAAATATGCGTATTCAGCATGATTTGATCAAATTAAAAACAAAAAAATTGACATTCATGTTCTAAGAAAAATATGTGTCGAGGGGATCTAAATAAGAACTAAGAATAGATATAATTTTATTGTATCAAACTTTTTTATTTCTTTTTTATTTGTATTTATGTAAAAGGAACGATGCATATTCATGAACATAAATGTGTAAATACAGCAGAATTAGCCCGAAGGCTCCGTCACATCTGTGGTCCCTGCAGGTCAGAGAGACGGAAACAACACAAGACAACTTCACACCACAGACGATTCAAAGGACAAACTAGAAACAGCACAATACGACACAATCCTGACCTACAACACTGACATCTGCAGAGGAGCAGAACATTAGTGATCACAGATCTGTTTCTCTCTCGTTTCAGATGGTTTAAAATGTTCTGAATGTGGTGGAGTCTCTTACTGCAGCTGGATGTTGTTCCAGATTTCTGTCCTTGACTAACACCTGCTGACTGAATGTTACGTCTATAAAGTATTACACAGTCGCCTCTGGTCGAGGCTCTTGTTGCCCGACCAGGAGAATATATATGTTTCTTCTGTCTTAACTTTTATGTGAAGCACTTTGGTCAACTGAAGTTGTTTTAAATGTACTATAGAAATAAACTTGAACTGAATTGAATAGTACTGGGCATAATGAGCTCACTCAGAGGTGCTGGAGCGTGTCCATTCAAGACCTCATATACTGAGTTTTTTCTAATATGTTAAAAACTTCAGATTTTATATTTCTGAAGTATGAGACAATGATGAAAAGATAATGATTTTCAAATATTTTTTTTAAAGCTTTTTAAAAAATGATTCTACTGCATGTCATGCTTGTCAGTGACAGGTTAATAATGCAGTTTTCAGTATTCAACTGCTGTCATTATTTTTTAATGCAAATCCAGCTTTTTTTGTTCTTATTTTAGTTCATTTTAAACAAACAGTTTACAGTGCTCCAAAGTTCTCCCTCATTTACCTGATGCGTTCACAGCGTCCTTATATGTCACCACTTTCAGAGACCAGTGTAGCATGCTAACTGCACACTTCCTGATACTCCGACAAAACGTAATACGCAGCTGACGTATTGCGCAAGTTACTTATGCAATATATCTGTGCCGGGGCAGGTCCCACTTTGCTCGAATTCAGGTGAAACAGTCGAGTAGAGCCACTTAAAATGTTCACTGGAGGACAGACCGCAGCACCCGTGGAGTGTTCCGGTCCCCGGGCCCTCACCTTTACCCCCAACCCGCACCCAGGCCCATGTCCCACCGCGGGAGCCCGCCGGAGGGAGAGCCGGGTTAGGGCAGGGGCGCGGGGACATTATGCAGAGCCGGGAGCAGGTAAAAATAGCGACGGGCGGATTGGAAGGAGAGCGGTCCAAAAGCCGAGCGCTAAACGTATTCAAGGTCACGCCTGATGGAAATGTGCGGATCTGCATTCAGGCCGGAGACGGGACGGAGACAGAGAAGCACAGGAGACAGGGAGATGTGCGAATGCAGCCGAAGGGACCGAGGTGGAAAAGGTGCATGTTCAAAACCGCTGTAGCTGATTTCCACTGTTTTAACAACGTGAAAACCAGAACAGATTCATTTGAAAGGGTTTGCAGTGGTCCAAAATTATTCCTCACTTACCTCATGCAATCAGAGCAATGAGTTTATAAGTGCTTTTCACAACTTTCAGAGACAAGAGATCTTCAACTATATCCACAGTTTTGTGACTAAACTATGTATGTGGTGCTTTCATACTGTAAACTTTTTATTTTATTAGTAGTGACGTAACAATAACTGAAATAAAGTGATATCGTATCGTCAGAGGTCTCACAATACTACTGTGGACCATCAAAGTATATCAAATCACAAGTCTCTTTGCTTAAATAGTAGAATAGTAGTATAGTAGTTCTGATGCAGAAATAGCAAAAAAAGTAGCATATTCACCACTAAATATTACAATAAATCTGGTACGGTGAGATGTATACGGTGAAAATACTGTACAGAGAGAAAATGGCGGTGCTGGAAATGACGTCATATAATTTCTACAAAAATAATCATTAACGGCACGGCACAAACGAAATACACACATTTGGTATAATTTTCTCCCTGTTTTGAGGCTATTTAACATTTTGAGGGGCAGAATGACGTCATCGGTCGAAAATAAAACTGTGAATATCTTAAGAACCAGAACAACAGCACAAACGAAACAGAGCAGCAGCACAGAACAGCACAAACGGAGCACAAACGACCGACTCCTTTTTAGACTATTTAGAGCATTTTGAAGCTTCCCCACGGGCCGCCTGACCCTAATTTGACCTATAAAAGAATCGTTAATATCTTCAAAACTAAAGCAGCATAAACCAAACTTTTCGCGGCACAAACGAAGCACAAACGATTGACATTGTTTTGTGTAGCTTTGCGTTTGATGGGGAGGGGGCATCTTCACGCAGGTGCTGTTCACAGTCCAGCCTTGTTGGTGTATTTTAGCTATGGAAATGGCAGAAACATACATTATAGTAAATCTAACTGTAACCTGCCATACCCACGACCTCAGGAGACTGGTGAGAACAATATATTAGGGCTACAAAACTAATAGAATTGACCCTGATTGGTACTCGCTTCTACGTGCGGCTCTTTGGCTTCAGCTATAAGCACGAGCTACAGAACAGAACAAAATGACTGGACAAGAGTGGGGTGAAAACTGCGACGCCCCTGGTTTGGAGTGGCTGGTAATAATAAAAATTGTGAAACAAGTGCGTGATTAAGGAAAATTGTTGCCCATGGCCCATTCATGACGAACATGTGAGTCAGTATAGTCACATTATCTCTTGTGTTTTGGTCATTATTAAGCCGCTTTTCTGGATTTTACCAAAACAAATGACAGTTTATGCCTCTCTTTACTGTCGGCAGGATCAGATCGGTCAAAAATAAGAACAGCTGGGACATTTCTTGTATGAAACTGGGACAAATCAGTGGTTTTAGGTTAAATCTGCTGGGACATGGGACACAGGGCTCAAAACTGGGACTGTCCCGGGTAAATAGGGACGTCCGGTCACCCGAGACAAGGGAGAATATGAACTCAGGCAAAAACAAGGCGTCAAAAAGCAGATATAAGCATAAAATAATAATCTGACACCGTGGCTGCGGGGTTAGCGTTCGCACCTCGTTCCGGGTTCAACTTCTATGTGGAGTTTAAATGTTTCTCTCTTTGTCTGGGTGAGATTCCTCCAGTTTCGCCCATCAGTCCAAAACATGCACACATGGATTAAAGTGAAAAAAATTCATCTGACTGAATTTTTTTTTCGTGTCTTGTCATGGGCCCATATCCACCTTGGCAAAGCACACAGCACAAACTCTGTGTGGTCCATTATCCTGTAAACCCCGACTTGTATCACATTTACATAAGGTAACAATAATTCGAGCTAAAGTAAGACCTTATTATTGTCATTAACTGGATATAAATGATGAAACATTAAGTTTTTAGTGGAAATTTATTTCAGTGACAATGGTTCAGCGGCAAAACAAAAAAGTGCAAGTGCAGATCAAATACAGGAGTGCTCGCACTTTTTCAGCTACTTATAAAATGACCAGGTCAAAATGAAAGAATGCAAAGAATTTATTTTTTCTAAATATACTGAGAATCAGTCATGGTGGAACGGTACTTGGACTTGGCAAAAGTCTGACTAACATAAATACGTTTTTTATAGATCTATCTATATTTTATCTTATAAATGTTAATTTAAGCTTAAAATAACAAACTGTTCTTCACTGAAACACTTTTTGGACCCTCACCCACAGATTGAGAACCCCTTTAAGAGAACTTCCACTGGCACTTTACAGAAAACTGTGAAATAAGTGTTTAGGATTTTGAAACTTGATTTTTTTTTTTTCAACTCCACTGGAGTTCCATTCTCTTTCTGGTTTTGCAGTGGTATTTACCTCTGCACATTTACCAAACACACGTCACATGTCGCAGTCGGCCTGTGTTAGGTTTAAACACATTTAAGCAAGGAGATCGGATCTCTGCTGTAGGTCTGCTCTGTGTCAACACAGTTTACATTAGTTTTTGCTTCGCATTTTGTCCCGCTCTTCTGATCAGTGCATTGAAGAGGAGCCTCTGTGCTCTACGTGGGGAGGAGCGAGAGCGTGAAAAAGCGAAGAGCAGCATGCTGACGTGAGGCAGATGGACAGGTAGGGTGTTTAAAGAAGTTTAACCTGCCCTGTGATGCACGCTGTTGCGGTGGTGATGTGCTGCACATGGTCTCCAGACGAGCGCTCCCGCACACATGTATGAGTTTATTGCCGACAGCAGCGGCCATAATGAAATATGATCACATTCATCGAATTTCAGACCTTGAGTCCTTGAGTCCAAACATGGTCCAAGACCCTAAAGAAACAGTCTCGAGACCAAGACCAGTCTCGAGTGCTACCCAGTCTCATAATTGACCTCGAGCGCGTTGACGGAAATCCGTCGCCGTGACGGAGAACTTAATCCATGTGCACGATAAGGAAAATAGGTCATATAATCCTGACCAAGCTCAAGATTTGGAGGGCAGATGGGTCCCACTGCTCCCGTCAGGTAACCCCGGAGACACTGAAGGGTGGGTCAAATGCAGAGGCTGGCAACGGCTGCATCAAGATTGAAAGTTTGGTGTTTCCAGTGTAGTCACATAACAGACACCTGCCCCTGAACCCACCGTCCTTTAAAGAAGCAAGATATACAATTTTTATGTCACTAATACTGAGTGAACACCACTGCAATATGATTCAACATGAAGGACATGGTTCGCTTTACGCCTAATTGACACTTCAGTTTGCAGTGAACTTTGAACTGAACGGGGTTACGTACATGGCAGAATGTTCATCGGTTACCATGGTGACACAATGCACACAGCAGCAAACGCAGGCTGAGAGCTTTTGAGATTCTGCAAAACCAGATTTAACCAGCGCATTTTCAGAAACGTGTCAGTTTGAGTGTCCGTGGTTCTGTTTGGGAGATTGAGATGAGCGTGATGAACTGAAACACTGTTGGCTAATGCTAAAGCTACCTTGTGACTGTCACTGATTTATTTATTTATAAGGGAAGATTGCAATGGGGTCCTAAATACACACAAAGAATACAAAGAAAGAAAGAACAAAACAAAAGACAAACACAACATGCAGACAACTATACACTACACTACAATATAGGAGCCTAAGATATACATACATCACTCTGAATTTGTCATCCGACTGTATGTACATCAGAAAGTAAATGAGACAAAACTGTATTTTTATGGAAAACAGGAGCAGGATGTTTGTGAGGGAAACTGTGAACAGGGCTTCAGACAGACTTTATTGATCCACAGGGTAAATTACTTGTTTAGCCCTATTCGCACAGGATTAGCATTACCCGTGGACCTTTGGTGATTTGTAATAATTGTGGATGAAGCCTGAGATCTTAATCCCGTGTGAATGCGCCTCATTGTATTTGTAATTCGTAATTTTTTAATTTGTAAAGTCAAAATCCCGCTGCAAATGATCTACTATATTACGGCACACAGAGACGTCCAGTGGAAAAAACTACAGAAGTCCTGTGCGAATCTACGTCTCTGTTTGTTGTTGGAATTACGTGCCTTTTCTATCTCTTTCTTTTCTTTCCACTAGGGTTGGGCAGTAATACGGTAATACAGTAACCCGCAGTATCAAAAAGTAGCAATAGTATCAGTTTCATTACCGTCATTTAAAAAAAATCTGCATAAAGACCTAAAACCACAGCAGGACTTTCTCCCCTCCGCTCTCTCTCCTCTTCAAACGTCGTTCCGCTCGGAGATTTCCATCCACACGCAGCGAGGAAGAAGAAAAAAACCCGACTGACGCTTCGTGTGTGATGTTGAGCCCAAAAGTTTGTGATGGAGACGTTTTATTGAACGCTGAGAGTCGAGAGGGGACGAGGCGCTGAAGAGGAGAAAGTTCCCGAGGGCGAAGTCAGACTTTCAAGGAGGAGATGGTAAAATTTATGGTTCTGCATCAAAACGTGTTTGCCTCCCTACGCACAGCGTCCGCTTTGACCTCCGTGCACCTCCCAAACTTTCTAACTACGCATCAAAACGACACAGACAACAAGGGCTGTGATTGGTCCTCTCCACTGCTCTACATTTCCGGTGCTCCGCTCATTATAGACTTTAAGTAATAATGTGTTTAATGCAGCTTTGGCATATTTGTTTACGTTTTACAGAAACGAAACTTGGCATTTTACGCCAAAAATATTCATTTTGTCTTCTTAATGCATTAACTTCTTAGGTTCCTTTCTAAGACAATGTAGCCAAGTGTATTTGTACCTTGTTGACATGTTTCGGCTGCTAACTGCGAGCCATCTTCAGAACTGTCACCGGTGTTGGTGGTGACGTGTCATATATCCACGCCTACAGGAAGTAACAACAGCTGATATATGACACGTCACCACCAACACCGGTGACAGTTCTGAAGATGGCTCGCAGCAGCAGCCGAAACATGTCAACAAGGTACAAATACACCTGGCTACATTGTCTTAGAAAGGAACCTAAGAAGTTAATGAAACTTGGCATTGCTAACTGCATGGCTAGTTTGCATACAGTATAAGCATTGATAAAAACAGCTCGCGCGCTGATGCTGATGCGATCGAACACGCTGCAAAGTTTGGTTCATTCAGAACTTGCCCTCATCTTCAAACATAATGCGGCTCTTTAGGTGCAGCTACAAAATAATTCTAGTTAGTCACGGTAATACCGTATACCCCAGTAAAACGCTGAGAAGGTTTAACGCCATCAAAATTTGGATATCGCTCTACTTCCCACGTTTCAATCTTGGTAAAATGTCGGTAAATAGAGTCATTTACGGACTTAGTTTATCCCATTGCACAGTGTAACACAGAGGTGGGGCGGTAATTTGCAAATGACCAGACGTCTCCATGTGCTACTTATCCCATGTGAATAGTGCTTTGGACAGTAAAAACCAGCTCAGATGTTGTAGCTCCAACTAAATCATAGAAAGGCTCAGATTGAAGTTGAACAGGAGCTCCCAACAGAGCAGAACCTACACTTTGCACCGCACAACAAACGCTGCTACGAGAAAGTCTTACCTTAGGAAGTTCCTGATGATCACGGCACACCAGAGAACGCACCGAAGCAGTTAAATTCCCCGCGCCGTTCTGGAAATGAGATAAGAGCCCCTCCCTCTGTAATATCGGGCTGTAACTAATCTTAATCGTGCAGGAAAATGGCCGCCTTGTTCAACAATAACCGGCTCATATTTCCTCCATGTGTCATCCTTTTACACTTCCGTCATAAAAGCGCCGTTATTGCTCCGGCGTCGCTGATAATAAAACGTGGCCTGTTGTGGTGGTTGTAAAAGGCTGACTCCGCACCGCCGGGAGCCTGATAACACTAAAGCCAAACGTCCAATCCACAAACGGTACACGGAAAAGTACACAAACAGAGTACGAGAACAGAGTACCCACACGGAGTACTTTATCGCTACTGTCAGCGCCCGTAAAGCGCCCAATCTCTGTGACGGAGCACGCGTAGAGCAACCACCCAGGATCAGAGCACCCACAGAGCCCCCTAATCCCATCACAGAGCACCCACACCCCAACGTCAGAGCACCCATAGAGCACCCTAATCCCATCACAGAGCACCCACACCCCAACGTCAGAGCACCCATAGAGCACCCACACCCCAACGTCAGAGCACCCCCAAAGCACCCTAATCCCATCACAGAGCACCCACACCCCAACGTCAGAGCACCCATAGAGCCCCCTAATCCCATCACAGGGCACCCACACCCCAAGGTCAGAGCACCCATAGAGCACCCTAATCCCATCACAGAGCACCCACACCCCAACGTCAGAGCACCCATAGAGCACCCTAATCCCATCACAGAGCACCCACACCCCAACGTCAGAGCACCCATAGAGCACCCTAATCCCATCACAGAGCACCCACACCCCAACGTCAGAGCACCCATAGAGCACCCTAATCCCATCACAGAGCACCCACACCCCAACGTCAGAGCACCCATTGAGCACCCTAATCCCATCACAGAGCACCCACACCCCAAGGTCAGAGCACCCCCAAAGCACCCACACCACGACATCACAACGCACCTATAGAGCACCCACCCACACCTCAACGTCAGAGCACCCACAAAGAGTACACACATCTGCCTGGCGCCACCCTGCCTCCCGTCACCATGGATACCCCCCTGTGACAGAGTAGCTGTATCGGGGGTCATCTGCGCTTCAGACGACACTTATATTAAATTCATTCATCTCCGTCAGACCCTCGTTCTCCAGCGCCAAACACCAGCAATATCCTGGGAATCTGCGTCCGAATAAAGACACGGGTGCTCTGTTTGGGTGCTTTGTGCGGGTGCTCTGTCAGCGAAGGCAAGCGCTGTGTGGGTGGGTGCTCTGGATGCTCTTCCAGTGGGGTGTAGGTGCTCTGTTTGGGCCCTTGACAGTGGATGCTCAAGGGTGCTCTGACAGTGGTTTGCGTGCTCCTTGTGGGTGCCCTGACTGTTAGTGTGGGTGCTCCGGCTGTTAAGAGTGGGTGTTCTGTGGGTGCTCTGTGTGGGTGCTCTGTTTGTGGGTGCTCTGTTTGGTCACTGTGTGCGTGCTCTGTGTGGGTACTCTTTGTGGGTGCTCTGTGTGGGTGCTCTGTGTGGGTGCTCTGTGTGGGTGCTCTTTGTGGGTGTTCCTTGTGGGTGCCCTGACTGTTAGTGTGGGTGCTCCGGCTGTTAAGAGTGGGTGTTCTGTGGGTGCTCTGTGTGGGTACTCTGTTTGGTCACTCTGTGTGTGTGCTCTGTTTGGGTGCTGTTTGTGGGTGCTCTGTTTGGTCACTGTGTGCGTGCTCTGTGTGGGTACTCTTTGTGGGTGCTCTGTGTGGGTGCTCTTTGTGGGTGCTCTGTGTGGGTGCTCTTTGTGGGTGTTCCTTGTGGGTGCCCTGACTGTTAGTGTGGGTGCTCCGGCTGTTAAGAGTGGGTGTTCTGTGGGTGCTCTGTGTGGGTACTCTGTTTGGGTGCTCTGTTTGGGTGCTCTTTGTGGGTGCTCTGTTTGGTCACTGTGTGGGTGCTCTGTGTGGGTACTCTTTGTGGGTGCTCTGTGTGGGTGCTCTTTGTGGGTGCTCCGTGTGGGTACTCTTTGTGGGTGCTCTGTGTGGGTACTCTTTGTGGGTGCTCTGCGTGGGTACTCTTTGTGGGTGCTCTGTGTGGGTGCTCTTTGTGGGTGGTCTGTTTGGTCACTCTGTGTGGGTGCTCCATGTGAGTACTCTTTGTGGGTGCTCTGTTTGGTCACTCTGTGTGGGTGCTCCATGTGAGTACTCTTTGTGGGTGCTCTGTTTGGTCACTCTGTGTGGGTGCTCCATGTGAGTACTCTTTGTGGGTGCTCTGTGTGGGTACTCTTTGTGGGTGCTCTGTGTGGGTACTCTTTGTGGGTGCTCTGCGTGGGTACTCTTTGTGGGTGCTCTGTGTGGGTGCTCTTTGTGGGTGGTCTGTTTGGTCACTCTGTGTGGGTGCTCTGTTTGGTCACTCTGTGTGGGTGCTCCATGTGGGTACTCTTTGTGGGTGCTCCGTGTGGGTACTCTTTGTGGGTGCTCCGTGTGGGTACTCTTTGTGGGTGCTCCGTGTGGGTACTCTGTGTGGGTGCTCTGTGTGGGTGCTCCGTGTGGGTACTCTGTGTGGGTGCTCTGTGTGGGTACTCTTTGTGGGTGCTCTGCGTGGGTGCTCTGCGCAGGTCCAGATAAAGCCAGTGCTGCAGCTCGGTCTCAGAAAGATCCTCTCTCTCCGGGGGAAATCTGTTTCTTCTGAGAAAAGAAAAATCACAGAAATAATTTTATTTGGAGTTTAGAGGAGGTTTAGCGCCACCTGAACCTCTCCACAGAAGTTATGTGTGATCCACCAGCTCTGAAAGTCCAGCACATGTGTCGTCTGAGGGCCAGGGCAGTGCTACCATCCTCAAACTCCAACCTAATGTCAATACCAACTAAAGGGCTCCACACACTTCAGGATTTTCGGTCTTAAACGATTTTTAACCAGCGCACACCACAGACATGAGGAGAATCTTATGAGACTTCAAATCTCTGATCTCAGAAACCGCAGTGGGATATGCAGGCTAGAAAGTTCAAATCAAATCAATCTTTACTGTCACAACTATAACCCATTCACCCATCTCTGAGACAGATCTGATTAGTGCCAGTGCCAGTTAAAGGGCTGTATGTCGCACTTTTTTCTGGTTCGGTGCGAGGTATGAGTGGATGTCTGGCTACTAAAGTTTGAGACATTTCTTCTCGTCATTTACGCACCCGCCTGCATTTAACACATATGGGTCATTAAAATGTGTCCCCCTCACTAATGTTCATTTAGCATCACAACTTATTTTATCACAAGGCAAGGATTACAAACTACGAGTAGTGAAATACGCAGTCGAAAATGGTAATGGAGCAGAAGAAAGAAAGGGAGGGCCAGGCGTGCACTGTGTGATATTTTCGATGGTTTCACTCAGCTCCAGCTCAAACTGTACGGCCAAATCTCAGGGTTTTGTGAATTATTTTCTTGTGTTAAAACTAAGGAATGACTCAAATACAGTGATATGAGCGCATTTAACATGATAAAAACATGTCCATGCAGATACATGTTTAGTTTTAAACTAAATATTAAACATATAGCCTAATACAAAATAACTTTATAATTTACTTATTTATTTATTTTAAATCGAGGTTAAGTTGGGGAGTGCAGCGCACTTGCGCCCTCTATTCACCAGCCACCATTTTCTTGGATTAACTGAAAATCATTGCTACTATTTTGGATGAATTCAATTCAAGACAGAAGTGATTTAGCCAAGATGAGATTTGAGCCATGGAGTGAGTGAGTTTGTCAGTGACCTGGGAGATTTTATTGCCGTGTGTATATTACCATGTCGTCAGCGTACATTAGTATGTCGACATCGTTGCAAACAGAGGGAAGATCATTAAGGTATAGTGAAAATAACAGTGGTGCTAATGCTGTGTCGGTGGCAAGGTGGGGAATTTGTGGGCCTCTGAGTAAACTTGTTACATTTGATTTCAGCATCTGTTGAGTTGCTGCACGTAGACACGTCAAATAGTTTGAATGATCGAAAACAGGCTACGAGACAGTGTGTCATTGGGATCAGTTTGCATTTTCGCCAAAAAGTAGATTTACGAAAATGGCTTAGACCAGTTCAGGAGCACAAGAAAATCTGGATCATTGGATCAGGGCTTTCCGAGTGTGGGTTATAGTAACTGGAAACAGGCTGTGGCTAAAGACCGTGGATTCCATCAACATGAAACTTCACAATGCTCCACGAGAGAAACGCCAGGTTCTTGCAGCTTGCATTCGAGAAAGACTTGACACGCAAATGCACGAACGAATGGAAGGACAGAGCACTCAGATGTTTCAGCAGTCGCCTACTTGTTGTCTGCAACTCTTCTGACGGTAAGTCAATAAGACCTACTAAGCTGATGAATTGCTGATTGACGTTTGCTGGGTCTTGAATTTATGTTTTGTGGTAGGCTACTAGTAACTGCCTGGAGGCCTTGTGTCAGTGCTGCCCGATCATACGGTCTATGTGCCCGATACGTGGAGACTTGCCCGATTGCGTGCTTCTTTCAGTGATTGTTCATTTTGATGAGTGTGAGGCTGTTTAATGTGTACAATCAGTGGCAGGCCTTATTGTTTTTGTTTTTTTACATAAACCTCAGACTTTTATTATCGTCTTATGTGTGTATCATCTACCACATAGCCTCAACAACTATTGTAACTAATAATAATAATAATAATAATAATAATAATAATAATAATAATAATAATAATAATAATAATAATAATAACGCCCCCCGCTGCTGACCCACGCCCCTCCAGTAGATGTGCTCTGACACCGACTCTGCGCTAATGTGGACCCTTGGGAAGACCGGTGGACAAAGTCAGTGCTGAAGATTGTTGAGACTGAATGCGGACATGTTGAGAGTGGTTGGCCAGGTAAATTTTGATCCATTTCAGTGTAACTGGTGAGAGGTTAAATGTACAGAGTTTAGACATCAACATCTCGTGGTTTACAGTGTCAAGGGCCTTTTTAGATCTAAAACTACAGCCCCCACTACCCCAGCCCGATCAGTGCTCTGATGTTTTCAGTAAAATAGCAAGTTGCTGTTTCAGTCGAGTGATTGGTTCTGAAGCCAAACTGCACGGGATGGAGAGTATAATGTGTGGTGATTTGATTTGCTCCTAATTTTTCCGCAATTTTTTAAACTGTTGGCAGAATACTGACAGTGTTGGGGAGTAACGGATTATATGTACCGGCGTTATGTAATTATGTCAGGAGAATAAGATCACAAACCAATGATATATCTTACAGTTTTACATTAAACCAGTCTCTTCCTATTGAGATTGAATCACCTGAGTCAGCATTTCATTTTACGTGCTCACGGAGGAGAGAGCTGGAGTCTGCCTGCTAGGCCATTCACTCCCAGATCTCCTGCCCCTCCTCCTGCAGCACGGCCTTTTATTTCCTCCACCACATCCATCATGTCAGTACAAAGCATAGTCAGAGAATACATAGTTTACAACATAGTGAATACATAGTCTACAACATAGTGAAGTATATCATGGCTTTGTTTTACATTTGCTGAGATAAGGTACAAGTTACGATCTGTGAACAGTCTTGCAAGGAGGGAAAAGGTCATAAGAGGTCATGCATCTGGTTTCTCAGAGCAGATAGTGCATTCCTTTCTAACAAGGAACTCTCTGTACTCTCTGAAATCACCTTTTAACCACATGTACATTTTTAATAACTTCGTCATTATAAGCATTTTATTCTAACAAATTATAATACAAATTATGAGTAACTGTATTCCTTTACATTACTGTTTCAGTGAATGGTAATTAGATTACAGTTACTTTGTTGAAGCAAATGGATTACACGGCGGTATTTTCCTGTTTTCACATTTTGGGCTACAACACTTTATTTCGGCAATTCCACTCATTGCCTGAAACAAAACACGCAATAAGAGCTTTGTAAATGTTCTGTTAACGCTGGTGACGCCGCGTCAGTCACACAATGGACGAAGTCGAAGAGTCAGTAGAACAGATCCAGCAGTGCACGGGCAAAAACACATTTGTGTCCTGGAAAGTCAGCATCGCTTTGTATTTAAAGAAGAGGGGGACGAGCAGGATCTGATCGTGCAACGCAAACTCTGCTGCAGCAACCGAGCGGCTTTGGACATCGAGATTTTGCAATCTAATGTTATACTGCAACTATGTGGGTGGTGCCAGTGCCACTTCAGGAACTTAAATGTACTATTTGCTTTTAATACGTGAACCGCGCCTCCTGTGCGCCGTATCTTCTCGCATACGCTGCGTGAACCCATAGACCGTCTGCGCCTCCTCTGTACGGCGCACTATTTCAATTCCTCCTGTACGGCGCACACACCATCTCCCCCCGTACGCCGCGCACACCCCATCTCCCCCCGTACGCCGCGCACACCCCATCTCCTCCCGTACGCCGCACACACCCCATCTCCCCCCTGAAGAATATAATCATTTTTTACCACTTATTATAAATTCATAGTGTGTCTTTAATATATGCCTTGTAATGAAGAATGTAATCATTTCTACCAGTCATTATAAAATTCATGTTGTGCCTATGAAACAAAGGAGTACTGTGCTGGCTCACAGCTGGCCCACGGAGCTTATCACTAGGGAGGATGCATGAATCTTTCTGTGCAGACTCAGTGTGGGAACTCATGTCTTGCGAGGTCATGGAGTCACGTGAGGTCTGGCTGTGAGGAGACGACAGGAACACCAAATATGGGAAGGAGATGGAGTCAGCTGGACACGGAGGAATGTTTAGTCATAGGTTCATGAATATTTATAATGCTTGTCTTTAAATGCTGGGCTGAAGGGGTGTGTTCGTTCTGAGGTTGTGCCTAACCTAAGACGCATGTAGATTGTGTGCTGAGGGACCTCTTCAGACCCAGAGCTCTGCTTAGAATTGTACTGTCAGGGATTAAACTTTGTTCATTTGAATCTATTGAATCTTGGTCGTCTCTCCTCGATACTGAACACTCATGAAAGAAAAGCTGCATAGGACGCAGGTTTCTTCCTTCACCCCGTATGCTGCGCACACCCCATCTCCTCCCGTACACAGCGCACACCCCATCTCCCCCCGTACACCGCGCACACCCCATCTCCTCCCGTACACCGCGCACACCTCATCTCCTCCCGTACGCCGCGCACACCTCATCTCCTCCCGTACGCCGCGCACACCCCATCTCCCCGTGCGCCAAGCGCACACCCATCTCTCCCCGACGCGCACACCCCATCTCTCAGACGCCGCACACCCCATCTCCCCGTGACGCGCACACCCATGTCCTCTGCGCTGCACACCCCATCTCCTCCTGTACACGGCGCACACCCCATCGCCTCCCGTACGACGCGCACACCCCATCTCCTCCTGTACACCGCGCACACCCCATCTCCCCCCATACGCCGCGCACACCCCATCTCCCCCCATACACCGCGCACACCCCATCTCCTCCTGTACGCCGCGCACACCCCATCTCCCCCCGTACGCTGCGCACACCCCATCTCCTCCTGTACACCGCGCACACCCCATCTCCCCATACGCCGCACACCCCATCTCCCCCCATACACCGCGCACACCCCATCTCCTCCCGTACACAGCGCACACCCCATCTCCCCCCGTACACCGCGCACACCCCATCTCCCCCGTACACCGCGCACACCTCATCTCCTCCTCGTCACGCCGCACACACTCATCTCCTCCCGTGCGCCACACACTTATCTCTCCTCAGACGCCAAGACACCCCATCTCTTCCCTGCGCCGCGCACCCCATCTCCTCAGACGCCGCGCACACCCATCTCCCCTCAGACGCCGCACACCCCATCTCCCCGTCAGACAAGCGCCACCCCATCTCCCCTCAGACGCCGCACCCATCTCCCCGTGCGCCGCGCACACCCCATCTCTCTGTGACGCTGCAAGCACACCCCATCTCCTCCTGTACACGGGCGCACCCATCGCCTCCCTGCATTTACACGCACACCCCATCTCCTCCTGTACACCGCGCACACCCCATCTCCCCCCTTACGCCGCGCACACCCCATCTCCCCCCATACCCCGCGCACACCCCATCTCTCCTCCTGTACGCCAAGACACCCCATCTCTCTGCACGCTGCGCACACCCCATCTCCTCCTGTACACCGCAGACACCCCATCTCCCCCATACGCCAAGACACCCCATCTCCCCCCATACCCCGCGCACACCCCATCTCCTCCTGTACGCCGCGCACACCCCATCTCCTCCTGTACGCCGCGCACACCCCATCTCCTCCCGTACGCCGCGCACACCCCATCTCCTCCCGTACGCCGCGCACACCCAATCTCCTCCCGTACGCCGCGCACACCCCATCTCCTCCCGTACGCCACGCGCACACCATCTCCTCCCGTACGCCGTGCACACCCCATCTCCTCCCGTACGCCACGCGCACACCATCTCCCCCCGTACGCCACGCACACCCCATCTCCTCCTGTACACGGCGCTCACCCCATCTCCTCCCGTACTCCACGCACACCCCATCTCCCCCCGTACGCCGCGCACACCCCATCTCCCCCCGTACAAGGCGCACACCCCATCTCCTCCTGTACACGGCGCACACCGCATGTGAACCGTGTCTTACCGCTTACGCTGTGTGGACCGCGCTTCCTCCTGTGCGCTTCTAAACCAGAACTAACACCAGGATTAAAACCAGGACTAAAACAGGTTTAAACCAGATCTAAAACCAGGACTAAGGGAGCATTAAACCAGGCCTAAACCAGGTCTAAAACCAAACAAGAATTTGCAGGAGGTGGTTGCTACATTCAGAGTTTTAAAAATCATGACAATATCAAGTAATCCAAAGTATTCAGATTACGTTACTCACTTTTTGGGGTATGTAATGTGTTGGAGAATACAATTTAAAAGTAACCTTCCCAACACTGAATCCTGATGGGCCTGTAGTTGGCCATGGACTGCGGATCTCCACTTTTGAACATGGGAATTACAACTGAGGATTTCCACAAACTAGGAAAGCTACATTGGGAGATGGACAGATTGATGAGTTTGGTGACAGGTCGTGTGATGGATGAGGATATGTCCTTGAGCATAACTGCATTCATGCCAAAAACGTCTTTACATCTGGATGGTCTAAGTGCATTGATAGTCCGAGATACGTCTGTTTCTGTGATGGGTTTTAAACAGAACTGGTGAGTTGGAGTCCACTGTGCGCGTCTTTGGGATTGCAGGCATAACACATTTAGCTATGTTGGCTACAGACTCAATAAAGTAAGAATTGAAGGCTTCAACTACAATAGGAGGGTCATTTGTAAGCTGGTCATTTATTTTGATTTCTAAGTTTTTCTAAGTTATCTTTTGTGTGCTGTCCTGTTATTTTCTTTAGTTGATCCCATATCAGTTTTGAGTTTCCATTTTTCTTTGTTGATTATACTGAGAAAGAAATTCACTTTTGCTCTCCTTAATGCTCCTACTACTCTGTTTCTTAACATGACAAAGAGCCCTCGATCATGAGTGGTTCTTGTTTTTAGTGCTTTTTTGAGGGCATGGTCACGCTTGAATCACATTTTTTGAGTGTAGTCCCCTATGGTTTTCTGGAGGGTATTTTGAAATGTAATACTCTACCACTTTCAGTGCTTTTAAATCCAATCTGAAACGATGGCTTAAGAGAAATCAGATCTGTGATCACTGATGTTATGCTTCTATGTCAATGTCAGTTTGTGTATCATTATTGTGTCTTATTGTGCTGTTTTTACCATGTTTGTCTATAGTGCGAAGTTGTTTTATGTTTGTATGTCTCTATCTCTTTGACCTGCCAGGGACTACAGATGTAAAGTAGCCTTTGGGCTAATTCTGGCGTATTTACATATTTACGTTGAAGTATATGTTCATGAATATGCATTGTCCCTTTTAAATAAATAAATAAAATAAATAAAAATAAAATAAATAAATGCTGTCCTTCTCATCATCAGTGCCGGACAGTATGCCATCCCAGTGTAATTGGTGAGCTGCCGCAACAAACTCTTGATATTTATTTTGGGCATCCCAGTGGTTTCGCATGACTTGGCAGATGGATAGAAGTGCCTTTTGGTAAGTTTCCTGGCCACTAGAGTGAGATTGTGGTCAGATAGACCAGATAGATTTGACAGTCCTTTCTGGCCGATTAGAGGATATTAGGTCAATTTGTTTGCTGGAAGAATTTGTTATTCTTGTGGGGCCACAGACTATTTGTGTTAGATCAAATTTGTCTGTAATCTGTTTGTTTTTTTTCTTGTGAATTTATCTTCCCAGTTTATATTAAAATCTCCCATTAAGACTTCCTTTTCGAGATTACATTCGCTTATCATTTTTTCAAGGTTGTCATAAAAACTTGTCAGCTGATGAGGGTCGATAGAGAACATCAACATCAAAAGACATTTGTGGTCAGAGTAATACCTTCAGTCTGAGACATTCTAAATGATTGCCATTTGTAAATTGTATTGGACGACATTTTAAGGAGTTTTTAACATAAACCATGACCCCCCCCCTTTCCCTATCCCTCCTATAGAGATCATAACCAACGATATTCAAGGCTGCTGCAGGAGTTTTTAAATTTAGCCAGGTCTCAGAAAAGCACAAAAGATCAAGATTAGAATCCAGTAACAAATGTTGAATTTGATCGCTTTTTGAGAAGAAGCTTTTTATATTCAGGTGACCAAGTAATAGACCCTTAGGTTTAGCCTTGGGATCCCACACAGCTCGTGAGTGATTGACAGTTTCAAATGCCGCCCACTTCCGGTGTTTTGATATTCCTGGATTTAGCCGGTTCCTGGTCTTACTGTTTGTTGTCATGTAGGCGTGTACACCTCCACATGTTGCTGTAGTTGTCGTAGTTGTTGGCCCATGTTGGGATTGCAATCGCTCTGCGATGCCGCCATTCCTTTGGGCCAGCACACGGCAGTTCCTGGCTGTCACGCCCATAGACCGTATATATGAGTGGACTAAGCCAACCCGTTAGCTGCCGCCTGCCAAACAAGAAGTGCTCCAGGTGGCTCTTTCGGCTTCTTCTCTCCCTTTTTCCCACTGACTTGCATTGTGATCTTATTGCCCCTCTGTCTGTAACTGCTGCACTGAGCCTTGTCATTCTGGTCTTAAATTGTTCGTATGAACCCGTGACACATGATCCTGCATTTTTCATTTTGCTATCTTGTTCCGAAATCAAGATATGAATATAAATACCATAAATGGACCAATCAGACGCCTTAATTCCCTGAGGTCGCCGCCGCCGAGCGTTAGCAACAGGTTTGATTGACAGCTAGCACGCTTCGCTGCTAAGTAAGTTCCCTTCTTGCTTTCCTGCCCCGATTGACTATTTTTTAAATAAAATGGCAAAATATCTCAAACACTTACAACAGCTAATGTTACTAGAATCTTAACTAGCATAATTTAACTAGCATAAAGTAAAGTGAATTTCGTTAAATTGCGACAACATAAATCAATGACTTAAACTTACTATTTAAAGTTTGATGATAAAGGCTAAAAGTTTCCTTATTATTCTCAAGAATCACCGAAATACAGTGGTTTGTGCAGAATGGTGCAGAGTATCGCATCCATAGACCGTATATATGATCGCATCGCAGCTCTACCATAAGTCAGGCGAGCACATTTAACGACTCTTGTGGTTGCTATGACACTCGTGGTTGGATTTCCAAATATGGAGCCTGGCTCCAAATTCGCTCCTGTAACCGTGGCATCATGAGCCTCATTTGAGTGGAGCTGAACGCTATGGGTGACGTCACACTCACTTAGTCCACTTCTATATCAGAATCAGAATCAGAATTACTTTTATTCATCCCTGAGGGGAAATTTTCTTTGTTACAGATGCAACCAACCAAGAGCATGTACATCGAACAAGTTACAAAATAAGCTAAATACAATAAGATAAAAGATGAAATAGCTCTCTCTGGGAAATTATTTACATCATTGACATATTTGTGACTATATACATGTGTGAGCAGGGAATAGGATGAAAAGGATTGAGTAGTTTGTGAGTTAAAGTGCAGCGTTCAACAGTTTGATGGCGACAGGCAGGACAGATTTCCTGTGTCTCTCAGTGGAGCAGCGGCAGCCGCAGTCTATGGCTGAAAGAGCTCCTCTGATTGGCCAGCACCTTGTGGAGGGGGTGGGAGGGAGAGTCCAGAATAGTCCAGATTTTGTCCAGCATTCTCCTGTCCAACACCACCGCCAGAGAGTCCAGCTCCTCCCCCACAACATGTCCAGACTTCCTAATGATCTTCTCAAGTCTATTAGTGTCCCTCAGGCGCAGACTGCTGCCCCAGCAGACTACAGCGTACATGATGGCACTGACCACCATAGACTCGTAGAACATCCTGAGCATTGTCCTGCAGATGTCAAAGGACCTCAGCCTCCTCAGGAAA
The DNA here is from genome assembly GCA_034769755.1 of Odontamblyopus lacepedii. Classification (NCBI taxonomy): domain Eukaryota; kingdom Metazoa; phylum Chordata; class Actinopteri; order Gobiiformes; family Gobiidae; genus Odontamblyopus; species Odontamblyopus lacepedii. The sequence goes on along the minus strand of CM068363.1, from coordinate 2,198,013 downwards.
TAGAGGCGGCTCTGGCCCTTCTTGTAAACCGCGTCCACGTTCCTGCTCCAGTCCAGTTTATTGTCCAAGTTCACCCCCAGGTACTTGTACTCCTCCACCACGTCTACACTGACCCCCCGGATGGAGATGGGGGTCACAGCCGCTTTGGTCCTCCTAAGGTCCACCACCAGTTCCTTTGTCTTCATCACGTTGAGCTGGAGGTGGTTCTCCTCACTCCAAGTGACAAAGTTGTCCACTACAGTCCTGTACTCCTCCTCGTCACCACCGCTGATGCATCCCACCACTGCAGAGTCGTCAGAAAACTTCTGAAGGTGGCAAGACTGGCTGCAGTAGTTGAAGTCCGTGGTGTAGAGGGTGAAGAGGAAGGGAGACAGGACTGTCCCCTGTGGAGCCCCGGTGTTGCTGACCACTCTGTCCGACACACAGCTCTGCAAACGCGCATACTGTGGTCTTCCAGTGAGGTAATCCACAATCCAGGACACCAAGGAGGCATCCACCTGCATCACTGCCAGCTTCTCAGCCAGCAGAGCTGGCCTGATGGTGTTGAACGCACTGGAGAAGTCAAAAAACATGATCCTCACAGTGGCGGCCGGCTTGTCCAGGTGGGATACGGTCTATGGTCACGATGCGCACCATCGAAGCCGAGACTGGTGCGGGACACTCGCATAGAGTGATCCTCCACGTCCGCCACGATCCCAGCATGGCTCCCCAGTGTCTCAACCACAACGTAAGTGAAGACGTAGGAGAAGAAAGGTTAGAATTCGCATATTGCATCATGCCATGGGTATACCTGTAGGAGAGTAGTAGCGCGCTCCTCCTCAGGCCTGATGGTTGTAGTGGATGTCTCTGATGGTGTGGGCTGGTACGGTCCTGGGCACGGGCGGATGTCGCCGGATAGTATCAGACATATTGTGATTATTAATGCAGTCCATTGACGGTTACGCGCTGGCTCGGTCTTTATCCATGATTGTTTGTATAATGATGGGAATATGAGGGTCATAGCCAGGAGGTGTTTCCCATAGCCAAAGTTTGGCTTTGTGTCGTAGTTTGCTTGTTTGTGGAGCAGTTCCAGGTTGGTTGGATAATGATTCCGATAGTTGTTCCTTGTTACTGTTTGCATATTTAGAGTAACAGATGACTGTCGGTGGTTTAAAGTTAGCAACCAGCGTGTACAGTACTTTAGTAGTAATAGTAGTACTAGTAGTAGCAGTACTATTACTGGAACACTCTTGATTGAAGTAGTAGTAGTAGTAGAAGTAGCAGTAGTAGTAGTACTGGAACACTCTGGGTGAAGTAGTAGTAGTAGCAGTAGGAGTAGTAGTAGTAGCAGTAGGAGTAGGAGTAGTAGGAGTAGCAGTAGTAGTACTGGGACACTGATCGATAATAGTGGTGAATTGTCGGAGACACTGCCGCTCTGCACTTGTTTCTAGTTGTCACAAATTCCTATAATTTTTTTTTTCCGCTGTAGTCAAATTAATAATCTCAATTTTATTTCCCATCTACTTCAAGGCAAAAACACACACAAAACATTTTTAGACACATGTATATAAATTCAAGCGTTAAGGTAGGTACCTGCAGTAGTGCGTTTTCCATTCAGAAATAGGCCATTCTCATGCACGGGTAGCAAAAATGCATCATATTCCGACCATCGAAAGTCTATTTTTCAATAAATATTTTTCAATAAAACGATCATAATGTTAAAGTTCAATAAGTACCCTTTAAAATGACACCAATCTTAACCACATTGGTGCAAACAGAATACTTCACAAATGAACAAAGTTTTTGTTAATTTTCGTATTTCCCTGATCAAGACACTTAGTTTTAGCCGATTAGCATTCGCTGCACAGCGCAAAGGGCAGCGCCAAGATTATTGCGTGGCGCTTTTCGACCAAACAGCTAACAGGGTCAAAACTATTTCCATATTCAGCAGGGGGTCCCCAGCTATCAATACGTACCTAGTTTGTCTAGCGCTAAAGGTACTTTAAGAAGCTTCCAGTTGGTCCAAAATGCAGCGGCCAGAGTCCTAACAGGAACTAAAAGACGTGATCACATCAGTCCTGTGTTAAAATCACTGCACTGGCTTCCTGTCGAGTTTAGAATTAAATTCAAAGTTCTCCTCCTGACATACAAAGCCTTAAACAATATGGCCCCATCATATCTTCAGGATGCCATTGTCCCCTATCAGCCAAATAGAGCACTTCGCTCTCAGAATGCAGGATTATTAGTGGTTCCTAGAGTGTCTAAAAGTACAGTGGGGGGGAGAGCCTTCAGTTACCAAGCTCCTGTGTTATGGAATCAACTCCCTGTTGGTGTTAAACAGGCTCCACAGTCTCTTTATTTAAGACCAGGCTTAAAACCTTCCTCTTCAGAATAGCTTATGACCAGGTTACTTAGTTGATGTCACTAAGATAAGCTGCCGCAGGAGATAACAAGCTGGGGGAAGTGTGGCAACCTGAGCACTGTCCTCTGTTTCCTCCTATTTTCTCATCAGCATCACTTACTATGTTCTCATCTGTAGCTCGTTCATTGCTATTCACATGTTGTCCCCTGTCCCACTCCCCCTGTGGAGTGGAACTCTTTCAGAACCCTGATGACAGCTGGACCCCTCTCCTCCTCCCTGCCTGACCCTCCTCCTCCTCGCCCGGCTCCATCTCCTCGCCCGGCTCCTCCTCCTCGCCCGGTCTCCTCCTCTTGCCCGGCCTCCCCTCCTCCCCGGCTCCTTCCCCATCTGGGTAGCTGTGGTCATACTGAACTGGCCCACGGGCCTGGACATCTATAGCCTGTCCGTCCATGGGAGTGGATCTCTCCTTCACTGTAGTTCTCCCTGAGGTTTCTTCTTTTTCCCAGGACCCTGGGTTTTTTGGAGTTTTTCCTTGCTGAGAAGGAGGGTCTAAGGACAGGGGATGACTGGACAATGTTTCATTTGCTGCTTTACATGAATGTTGTTTATTCCTGTTCTGATATGTCTGTGTGTATGTTTTACTCATCCAAATCTTGGAACGCCCTTAGAGGCAACTGTTGTTGTGATTTTGGGCGCTACAATAATAAATTGAATTGAATTGAATTGAATTTGTTAGGGGTAAAGTTTATAGTTTTCTCGGGATTCAAAAATGAATCAAAATCTTTGAAAAATATCCCCCACAAAGTAGGTAGCAAAATTAAGTGTTTTTTGTGTATTTTAAAAATACATTCATCTTGAGAGCGAAGAATCAATGTGCACGAAGCGCCACGCAAAACAAAACTTGATCCCCGAATGAAGTGGAGACCAAAATAGCAGCGCCCGTGTTAGAGGCTGGCGATCGTCAAACCGCAATTCTAGAGTCTTTAATTCCGTTCCTGGGTGAGTAACTCATAATTTGTTTCATTGAATATCTAATTCTAATGTGTTGTTTATATCACTGAATTTGGGCATTTCTTTGTGGAGCAATTGTGCGTTTTTGTGATTGCCTGTGACCGTGGAGGTCTACGGCTCCATGCTTGAGGGTGTGGAGCCCCGGGCTGAGCTCCGCAGTCCCGGGCACATCCGCAGTCACAAAAAGAACACATAAATTTCACTGAGTCGTGTCCTTTAATCTGACAGAAGATGACGCATCAGCACTGATTTGTGTTTTCAGTGCAGTGTATGCAAATTAGTCATGAGGTTTTTAAGTTTTGTTTCTCTAAAACGGAAACAAATGTGCGCAAAGCTGCATTAAACACATTATTACTCAATGTCTTTCTGTTGAGTTTTGGGAAGGTTACTTTAAACTGTATTCCCTTCAGATTACAGATTACATACCCCAAAGTGAGTAACGTAATCTGAATACTTTGGATTAGGCTACTTGATATTGTCGTGCTTTTTAAAACTACATGAATGTAGCAACCACCTCCTGCAAATTCTTATTTGGTTTTAGACCTGGTTTAGACCTGGTTTTAGTCCTGATTTAATGCTTGTTTAGCCCTGGTTTTAGATCCGGTTTAGACCTGGTTTAGACCTGGTTTAGACCTGGTTTAGACCTGGCTCAGTCCTGGTTCTGGTTTAGAGGTGCACAGGAGGAAGACACGATCCACGTGCAGTGTCCACGCCGTACAAGAGGAGGTGCGGCGTGCGGGAGGAGGTGCGGCATGCGCCGTGCGGGAGGAGGTGCGGTGTGCGCGGCACACTAGATATATACTTGGCCGCAGTGCTTTATGGGAAGGTTTTACAGACCATGAGAGAGGAAGACATGTTCAACATATAGTTCTACCCCTGGGCACTGAGCCACAGGCCCATATGGATAATTTGGCTTTATGTATCAATGTATCTAGAGTGCGCCATCTGTTGGGAAACACCAGAATTGCAGGGAAACTAATACTAATAAGTTTTATTACAGTTCATTCAAGTTTGGTGGGTGGTGCTGTGCACACTGTCTTCATGTCAGAGCAACTGCCCCTCAAAATTCCTGTGCACATCTCTGCTCTGCACTTCTACTTTAGTCAAAACTGTGTTCTTATTATTTGTGAAATGTGGTGCAATACTTCAGATACAGAGTTTTTAAAGTATAAAAGATTGGAGATAAAGTCCACAGAAAGTAGGGTCACTATCACTGATCTGCAGCTTCACCTCGATCCATGTGCTGTGTGGATGTAAACAAACGCATGAGGAACTATCTCCACTTTTTACTTTTAAAGAATGTCTCAAACTGGATTAATAGCGCGGTTTTGTGGACTGGATGCCATTATTTGCAAAGGATAATTTATATGGATAATGTGGATGAGTCGCTGCACTTAAAATTTACAACATTACAAGAGGTGAGGAATAAAGTCTCATTATTTTTGCTCTATCCCGAGTTTGTAAATTTGAAAATTCTCTTAATTCAAGCCACACCTCCCTGAACTCGTGGAGAAGAAATCACAGCCAAAATTGGGCAAATTCTCCTGGTGTGTGTGGCGGCCTTAACTTAAAGCTCACAAGAGTCCATGTTGCGTAATATAGGACCTTAAATTCCCCATATCGCGCAGTGTTCCATCCAACAATATCATCAGACAAAACAACATCGTGCAGCAGACACCAGGCGTTAGAGAATAAAAACATCAGAAAAGAATCCATCCCAAGTCATATCAGCTTCATTCCTCGGAAATCTCCCTCCACCACAGTTTTCTACGAATCGATTACTGAGAAACAACTTTCTGACTCACTGAAGAAAATGCCCAATAACACCCGGTGGCCTCCCCGCTGAGTTCGACAAACACTGGTCCGTTCTAAACCCCTGTTCCGACGAATGATATCTGATACGAAACAACAATCCAATCTCCGAGACCATAAGATACCATTTGAAGGTCCTACACTGCATAAAAGCTTGGCCAAAATGTGAGATATAAACACTTAAATCTATCAGAAAATGACTTAAAAGGAGTGAAATGATCTGTCTGTGCAGAAAGATCATTTTACTGGACACGTTATCTTAAAATAAACTACCTTGAAGTGTTCATGGGCTGGAAATAAGTTTATGAATGCTAAGTTTGAGCTAAACAAACTCGAGCATCAAGCAAATCTGTATCATTGAATCTAAAAACTATGTAAAAAAAAAGTGTTGCAGGGGAAAACTACGGTAAATGGATTGTAGCTTCTTTTAAACATTTATCACCTACATTTAAGATTTTAGTGTTTGTTGTTGTAATTGCGTGTCTTATCTATCTTTTTTTCTTTCCGCATTTTCTCTTTGCTCATCCTGTGCGAATGCGCTTGTGAACAATAATCTTACTGTACTCTCTGACAGACTTAATGCTGCTACAGCTAAAGTGCAAAATGTTCTGTTCAGTAACTCTGAATGATACGAACGACAGCTGCAGCCTCGACAGTGAACGCTGCTCTGTTCCTAAGAGATAAACTGCAGAACTTCCAGGATCTTCCCAGGGTAACAATCAGCTAAAGCAGAGGTGTCAAACTCATTTTGGTCCGGGGGCCGTATGCAGCCTACTTTGATCCCAAAGGGGCCGGATTGGAAAACTCCATTCTCTGTTCAAGTTATTGTATTTTTCACCATGTTGTGTCTCATAGTGGTGTTTATATTCCTCCTTTATATTTATATTCCTTGAGCACCGCCACTTGTTGCAAACACACCAACCCTACAGGTTTCCCATTCACCTCCGTGAAAAAGAAGATTTTTCTTGGAAAATCCTGCACTCAGCTCCACTTTTCTTATTTTTGACACTTTGCTGATGAGGGCGTCATGGTCACAGTCAAAACGATCGTCCTTTAAGAGCGTTTGGAAAGAGGCGAGTCTTCATTTGTGCTGCTCTGGTGGGAGGCGCCACACACAGAAGCACTGGAGATGCTGCTATGCTAAGCGGGGTAGAAAATTACCAGAAAAATCTGAAAATTTTACATATTTTAAGAGAAAATCAGCCGAGGGCCAGATTAAAGGTCTTGGAGGGCCAGATCTGGCCCCCGGGCCGCATGTTTGACACCTTTGAGCTAAAGGATAACATTTATAATAAACCTGTGATTTTCCCAGACTTATGTATCAGCTAAAAAGATGACATACATAATTAGAATATACAAAGGTCTCTCAGACTCGCTCAGACCATCAGAAACCTCGGTAGATTCTTTAGACTCTCTGACATTCCCCCCGATGCCCTGAATCCTGCTGTAACATCATTAAAGGTTCTGTAAGGATGATCTCCGTGCCTCTGCGCTGTAGTTTTATTTTTGCTAAGATTTTTTTTAAATATTATCTTTCTTAAGTTTTATTTGTTTTAAAAGAACATATAAAAACAACAGAACACAGACAGACTGCCAGACAAGATCAAATTAAAGGACAAAGAAGCAACTCACCATAATTCAAAGTGTAATAGTAGTCAGCAGTTGAAAACAAACGTATGAATCCCGTTAATCAGTTTGTGATGATCTCGCATTGAGACAGGAATGGTCCCCATACTGTTTAATGTCTCGACTTTTTGTTTAAAGTGACCCAACGAACACGCTCCATTTGAATGATGCAGATCATTTCCCGGAGCCATTGTTCAAAATTTGGGGATGTGGTGGATTTCCATGTCATCAAAATAAGTTTTTTAGCTACCACCATCCCAAGCTGCAGTGCCTGCCAGACGTCCGGTGTGAGTCCCATATTTGTCTGTGGAACATCCGAATATGGCTATACAGTGATCCCTCGTTTATCGCGGGGGATACGTTCCAAAAATAACCCGCGATAGGTGAAATCCGCGAAGTATCAGCTTTATTTTTTACTGTTATTTTACAATGCAATACTTTACTGCAGAATGAAACAAAAAATAAAACCTCTTTTCAGGCCCAAAATGTGTTTAAGAAATAGAAATATTAACGTTTTCTTACAAATAACTATAATAGTTTAAAGAACGGTGTTGTAAAACAATATTTTTTATATAGTAATGAACACAAGGGAGGAAACATTGTCACTGGCGTATTTCACAGTCCCTCCAGCTGCGCCTCTTCGTCCTGACTCCGCTGCGCTGGAGCGTCTTTTTCTACTGAAGGCTGCGCGACCAAGTGTTAGTCCTTCCTCCTCTTCTTTAGTCCTTCCTCCTCTTCTTTAGTCCTTCCTCCTCTTCTTTAGTCCTTCCTCCTCTTCTTTAGTCCTTCCTCCTCTTCTTTAGTCCTTCCTCCTCTTCTTTAGTCCTTCCTCCTCTTCTTTAGTCCTTCCTCCTCTTCTTTAGTCCTTCCTCCTCTTCTTTAGTCCTTCCTCCTCTTCTTTAGTCCTTCCTCCTCTTCTTTAGTCCTTCCTCCTCTTCTTTAGTCCTTCCTCCTCTTCTTTAGTCCTTCCTCCTCTTCTTTAGTCCTTCCTCCTCTTCTTTAGTCCTTCCTCCTCTTCTTTAGTCCTTCCTCCTCTTCTTTAGTCCTTCCTCCTCTTCTTTATCAACAAGATACAGATTCACTGTAAAAAAAAAAAAAAAAGCACTGTAAAAAATTCCGCGAAGCCGCGATAGGTGAAGCGCGATATAGCGAGGGATCACTGTACTAGGATCAGGTTTAATGTCTCTGGAATAGCACTGAGAAAACCATTTAAAAATTATGGACCAAAAAGCAAATAATTTTGGACAAAACCAGAAAAGATGGGCAAGTGTTCCTTCAGCACGGGAACATTTATCACACTGGGAAGATGTGGTTGGGAAAATTCTATTCAATTTTGTTTTAGAATAATGCTGCCTGTGCACCACCTTGAACTGGAGAAGCCGATATCGACTGTTAATAGAACATGAATGAATCTGACATAATGCTTTCTGCCAGAGTTCAGCTGATACCCCCAAATTTAAATCTTTAGCCCATGCTTCCCGCACATGCTCTGTGGGAACAGAAGTAGTGAAACAGTCCACAAACGGAGAGATCAGATGTTTAGAATCAGGTGAACGCTGCAGCTTGTCATAACATTTGTGAGAGGGTGGAATAGTTCCATTATGCCATATGTCTGCTTCATATGGTGTTTTATTTGAAGGTAGCGAAAGAAGTGTGAATTTGGAATATTAAATTTATCACGAAGTTGGGCAAAAGAGGCAAACTGACGATCAATATACAAATCAGACAGAGTTATAAAACCCTTTCTCTTCCAGATCTCAAACGTTGCATCTAACTGGCCAGGTCTAAATCGGGGATTCTGGCAGATTGGAGTGTACACAGAATCTTTTAGTAACTGACTCCCTCTTTTAATCTGTTGTAATATGTAAAGGGAGTTCCTCAGGGGCTTATCCAAAGGTGAATTTGAAAACAGAAATGAACTTAGTGAAATATTATCAGCATCAGAAGCCTCTAGTTAAACCCAAGAAGGGATGTCTTTCTGTTCCTCGTCAACCATGAGGTCTGCCTGTTTCCAGGAGGTGAGCGCCCTGGAATTGGCCGCCCAATAATAATGTTTGAAAACTGGGAGTCCAAGACCTCCTTCATCTTTTGACTTCTGAATGTGAACTTTAGATATTCTATGAGATTTGTAACCCCACACAAAAGACATGATAATAGAGTCCAATTTGTAAACAAAGGATGATTGAGATAAATGGATGATTTGAAATAAATATAAAAATGTTGGTAAACTAACCATTTTGATTGCATTAACTCGTCCAATCAAAGTTAATATTCTCCAAGCTTCAATATTTATTTTAAGTTTATCCAATAATTCTGCAAAATTTGCTTTAAAAAGACTTATAGGATCCCTTGTCAATTTTAACCCCAAATAGTTAAAATAATCATTTACCACCCTAAATGGTACAGTATCAGGGACGTGCAGAGGGGGGTTGCTTTTGTTGCCCTGGCAACTGCCCATATGGCCTCCTCGACTGAAGTTGCCCTTCCGAGGGGAAAAAAAAGTTATTTATTTATTTTATTTTATTTTATTTTAATTTATTTTTCGGTCGAAGCATACAGATTTTCACGTATGAAAATGCCTGTGCCTAGATTTGAAATTGAAAATAAAATAGTCGCCTCGTTCACTTACATTAGGGCACCGAGCGAGTGTGAGTCTGGAGGGAGGGGCTCAGTTCTGTTTACAGAGCCACAGAGCTGCACGCAAAGTAAAAAGAGATTACCCACAAGCCCCGCGGAGAGTCCCGGCCCCGCGAAGAGCCACGGTCCCGCGGAAAGCTCCGAGCCCCGGTATGCGGCGCAGCCGACACCAAAAGTTCAATTTTTTCAACTTCTAACGCAGGGGTGGGCAAACTTTTTGGCTCGAGGGCCACAAAGGGTTCTAAAATTTGATGGAAGGGCCGGACCAGGAGCAGATGGATGGAGGGTTCTGGTCTGACTACATCAGCCCAGCAAATAGGCCTAAACCGAAAATAACTTGCAGGATCCAACGATTTACATGTGACATATTCAAACGTCTCAGTTCATCTTGTGCACCATATTTAAGGTCAATGATTTTCCGTTTCAGAAGTTTTGAATTCCGTTTCATTGTGACACATTTGATAATTCTGTTGACAGTGTTGGGAAGGTTACTGTAAACTGTATTCCCTACAGATTACAGATTACAGACCCCAAAATGGAGTTTGTAACGTAATCCATTAAATTACTTAAAGAGAGTAACGTAATCTGAATACTTTGGATTACTTGATATTGTCGTGCTTTTTAAAACGAAATAAATGTAGCAACTACCTCCTGCAAATTCTTGTTTGGTTTTAGACCTGGTTTAGACCTGGTTTTAGTCCTGATTTAATGCTTGTTTAGTCCTGGTTTTAGATCTGGTTTAGACCTGCTTTAGACCTGTCTTAGTCCTGGTGTTAGTTCTGGTTTAGAGGTGCACAGGAGGAAGTGCGGTCCACGCAGCGTACGTGACAAGACACGATCCACGTGCAGTGTCCACGCCGTACAAGAGGAGGTGCAGTGTGTGCACACTAGATATATACTTGGCCGCAGTGATTTATGGGAAGGTTTTCGGACCATGAGTGAGGAAGACGCGTTCAACATATAATTCTACCCCTGGGCACTGTATCACAGGTCTGTATGGACAATTTAGTTTCATGTATCTAGAGTGCGCCATCTACTGGGAAACTCCAGAATTGCAGGGAAAATAAAATGTATAAGTTTTATCACAGTTCATTCAAGTTTGGCGGGTGGTGCGGTGCCCTTTCTTCATGTCAGAGCAACTGCCCCTCAAAATTCCTGTGCATGTCCCTGTACAGTATCTAAAAATACTTGTGGTAAACTATACACCAATGGCATAAATTCACTCTTTCCCCAGTTTATAGTATACCCAGAAATCTGTCCAAATGAATTTACATAATCTAATAGTACAGGAACGGGTGTTTTTGCATCTGCCAAACATATCAGTAGATCATCTGCATACAGTGCAACGCATGTCTCAACTCCACCCATTGTAATGCCTTTGATTTCCCCGTATCCCAATAGCCGGAGGTTCTAGTGCGATGTCAGACAACAAAGGGGACAAGGGATCTCCCTGACGTACCCCTCTGCCCAAAGAAAAAGGTTTAGACTTGTTTCCATTTGTAATAATAGAAGATCTGGGACTAGCATACAAAATTTTAACCCCAAATATCTACCAAATATCTACCATTCCCTTCAATTTAATTAAATGATTTAGTCTGTATAGAAATTATATTAGGTGGTGGTGCAGTGGAAAATCTATCCAAATAAGGATCTAAATAACAATTGAAATCTCCTCCAATCACTAAATAACTCGTGTCATCATCTGGAACCATGTTAAATATTCAACGGAAAAAGGCCGGGTCATCAGTATTTGGTCCATATAAGTTAACTAAGGTCACAGGGAATCTATTAATTTGCCCAGTTACAATAATGAACCGACCATTAGGATCTGTTACGCTAGACTGAAATCTAAAGGGGACTGATTTATGAAAAAGAATTGCCACACCTCCAGCTTTGGATGGAAACGGTGAATGATATATTTGCGAGACCCAGTTGGTTCTAAATTTCACGTGTTGTGTATCTTTAACATGCGTTTCCTGCAGGAACACTATATCAGCCTTTATTGATTTTAAGTGTGCAAAAACTTTACCACGTTTAATGGGGTGACCCAAGCCCCACAAAGTATCAGAGGGATTATTTATACATCATAGTAGATATAAAAAATCAAAATGCATTTGCCTTGAAATACAAGAATGCGCTGCTTGTCCGGCAGGTAGGAACGTACAACCAATACACACAGTCACATAGAACCTATGTGTGAACAATACCCCCGCCCATAGCTTCCCCAAACGAAGCTGAACTATCCTCATATTCACTGGGAGCCACCAGCCAAAGAAAAAGGTATTAAAAAAACAAAAACAAATCGGTACCTCAGGAACATGTAAATAATATTTATATGCCAGCACTAACATTTATGTGGTAACAGTAATAGTCATTATGTCCTCCAATTTCAAATAAGATGAATCTGGAGATAGAATTCACTTTAGTTCGTTGGTTATAAAAGTCTTAGCTTCAGCAGGGTTGCTGAAGGTTTTTACCTGCCCTTGGTGATGAACATGCAGCCGCGCCGGGAAGCGGAGGGAGTGTTGCACGTTTTTCTCTCGCAGAGCCTGTAGTTTAAAGCTACAGTTTTAAAGCTCCGCCGCTGCTCCATCATGTCCACGGTGTAGTCGGGAAAAATAAAAATTCTCTTCCCACCATAATCTATGGTGCGTTGCCTCCCAATGCACAGAATTTTTTCTTTTTCCTGGGCAAAGTGGACCCAGGCAATGATGGTGCGAGGTTTGGAGCCGTCCGCTCTGTAAGTGCGATGGGCTCTGTCTATGACCGGAGGCTTGTCGAAGTTCTCGGCTCCGAGAAGTTTGGGAATCAGATGGGTTACAAAGTCCGTTGGTCTCCCCTTCTCCTCTCCTTCGGGGATGCCCACTATTTTAATATTGTTACGCCTCGATCTCCCTTCTAAGTCCGAAAGTTTAGATTGGAGTGCTTTATTTTGTTTCTGTAGTTCCCCAAATGCTGTTTCTACATTCTGAATGCACTGCTCATGGTTCGCAGCGTGGTTTTCCATTTCGTCCATCCTCTTGTTCAAGGCCTCCTGTCCCGCAAAGAGACCGTCAAGTTTCTCTCCGAACTCGTTAAAAGGGACAGTGATGGACCGGAGGATGCTCCTTTCTATTTTTTGCCACATAAGTGGTAGTTCGTCTTCCCCCTCGCTGCTCTCCATCTCTGGGCCTCGCTCGTGGCTAGGCTCCGCCGCGCTAGCAGTAGTTGTAGCATCTGCTTGCTGCTGGCGTCCCTTTTCTTGACGTTTTCCGGGCATTTTCTCGGTTCAAAGTGAAAAAAGTGCAAGCAAACGAACGACGCTAGTATTAGATTGTCTTTGGAGTCATAAAAGCTGGCAAATTATGATTAAAAAATAAAAAGTTATCGTGCCTCGAGGAGCTCCACAAAACCACGTCTAATCCCGAGCCGTCTCTGCAACTCTCCCCCATTTTTGCTCAGATTTAACAGAAGTCAACACGCTGCGAGTATCACAGAGGCGGAGCGGTAATTTGCAAATTGACAAGATGTCCCCAGGTTGTGCTGAATAGGGCTTAAGTCTAAGTCTAAAGTAGACTCTCACAAATAACATTAACAGGCTCGTAATTACTTCTACTACCAAGCAACTTTTGAAATGTGTTCAAAGAGAGACAAGGGGGTTATGGACTAAGAGATGAGTCAGATTTTTAAAAAGTAAAAGTAAAAGAACAGTTGGACGAATGAATACGGCTAAAAGTGGAGTGCATTTATGCAATGGACTTGGAGATAGTATAAAAGTATGAAAAATGTGCTGATATTAATCTTCTTTTAAATTACAAAAGTTTTTTAATGGAATCAAATCAAAGTTTATTTATAAAGTGCTTTTCATACAAAAATGTAGATGCTACAACAAATGTAGCATGAGGCTGGGTACAGGTGAGTTGAGAAAGCACCACCAGAGGAGCCGTCTACACCAGGAGCAGAGTCATCCGCCGCCACCAGGGAGTGCCCTAGGGCCCAGGGGAGAGATGGGGCCTAAGCACCATCCCTCCACCAGGACACAGGGCCCTGGGGAGAGATGGGGCCTAAGCACCATCGACCCCTCCAGGAGCCCACGGGACAGACCCCAGCAGCTGACCACCGCAGAGAGCTCCTGCAGAGGAAACACTGGACATTCTTAAAATATGTCCAAAATAAATACATCTAATAAATGTGTATCATAAAAACAAGTAATAGTGTACAATTTCAATCAAAAGCTAAGATAAAAAGGTGAGTCTTGAGCCTGCTCTTAAAAACACGAGGGTTCTCTTTGGCCCTGAGCTCCGGCTGTTCCATGGACGAGGGCCGTAGTGCTGAAAAGACGCCTCTCCCTGAGTGTGTGTCCTGACTCTGGGAATGACCATGAGCTGCCGGAGGAGCGCAGGGTCTGCCAGGGTTCGTTGGGTAAAAGTAATTCTGAAAGGGCCAAGACCATTAAGACATTTAAAAACCAGTAAAAGAACTTTAAAATCGATCCTGAAACTCACAGGGAGCCAGTGCGGAGATTTGAATGTGGTCTGGTCCTAGTCAGGACACGAGCTGCTGAAGTTTGTAACAATTGCAAACCTGAAATATTCTTTTTGGGAGGACCAGAGAGCCGAGCATTACAGTAGTCTAACTCAACAGGAAAGCAGATATTCATGAATTGTTATTAAAAAGTTGATCTGTAGCACTGTGCAAAGGTTTTAGGCAGGTGTGGAAAAAAGGCTGTGAACTGGGAATGCTTCAAAAATGGAAGTGTTCATCATTTGTTTTCATCAGTAAACAAAATGCAGTGAATGAACAAAAGAGAAACTGAAATCAAATCAATGTTTGGTGTGAGCTTTGCCTTCAGAAGAGCCTCAGTTCTTCTAGGTTTTACGTGCAGACAGTTTGTGAAGGAACTGGGCTGGACATGTTGAAGAACTAAGCTCAGATCTTGTGTGGATGGAGCTTCCTCACATCCTTCTGTCTCTTCATGTTAATCCCAGACTCACTCCATGATGCTGAGGTCAGGGCTCTGTGGGGCCCGACCAGCACCAACACAACTTCTGACTCTTCTTTACGCTCAAGAGACGTTCTGAAGGACTTTGGCTTTTTCTTTTGTTCGCTCACTTTGCAAACTTTGTGTAAGCTGATAAAAAATGAACAATCGTGATTTATATTTTTGAAAGCATTCTTTGTCTACAGCATTTTTTCACATCTGCCCAGAGCTTTTGCACAGTGCTGTAAGTGACCGTTTTTAAGATTATACAACCAATTCAGAACAAGTATAGTGGAAAATAAAAAAAACAATATGTAGGTAAGTTAAAATGACTTAAATTAAGAACATTTTACTTTGAGTAGATTCATCTTGACAAGTAAAATGATCTGCCAGTGTTTTTTCGTAATTCAAGCAACATTCGATTTTATTTATTTTAAGTGCAAAAAGTCGTTTTCCTTCTTTTAATTGGAGCAAGATGTATTTTCATATTTTAAGTACAAAAATCTTATTGCACTGGCAGATTTTACTTGTCATTTACTCAAATCATGGTAAAACTTTCTTAATTCAAGTCATTTTAGCTCGACTAGATTTAGTTTTTTTTGCCATGTAAGTTGATAATAAATCTGAAAACAAGATGAATAACCTGATATAAGTTTGAAAATGACCAGATCAGAGAAATGTGCCGTGTATATTACGCAAAATTAACGCAAAATGAGCTTTTTAAGTCATGCTCTAAAGTTGTGACCTCTTCAAAAACACGCCTGGAGTTGTGTTTTGTGTCAGGATGTAGCGGCATTATGAGGCTTTAAGAAGTTAGCAGCCAAATGGTGAAAAAAACATGCATGTAGAAAACACCAATCAAATCACAACCGCAAGAGAATACAGCACTCTTTAAATGCCAAAGCACTTTAAGTCCAGTTCTGTTTCTATTCCAGGAAACATAAAAAATGTGTGTAAAACTGTGAAGGTTAGAAACACACTGTTAAACATGATTATTATGATTAAATAATAACTGACACAAAGGCACAATGTTAATTATAGAGATTTGATGAGCACTTCCTGGGGGGGCGGGGTTATGCAGGGCAGGGGGCGGGGCTGTTACTGGGGACAGGGGATTTTACTTCTATGGGGTGTTAACTGTTAAAACATATACAGATTAGTTATGTTCACATGTCTGACTGTCCAGAACTACTGAAGCTCTGGATGGAGGTCAGGTTCCTTATTTCTGTGGGGACCAGATTCCAGGAGTGTGCGGCGCGAACTGAAAAGGCCGACTGTTCAAATGAAGTCTTTCTGAATGGGATTTTACAGTCTCCTCCACTCCACGCTCGGGTGTGTGTGTTTAAATTTAACCGTATGAAGTCTTTTCTTCCCTCACCTATGGTCATGAGCTCTGGGTAATGACCGAAAGAACGAGATCGCGGATACAAGCGGCCGAAATGAGTTTCCTCCGCAGAGTGGCCGGGCGCTCCCTTAGAGGTGGGGTGAGGAGCTCGGAGTAGAGTCACTGCTCCTCCACGTCGAGAGGAGCCAGCTGAGGTGGCTCGGGCATCTGGTCCGGATGCCTCCTGGACGCCTCCCTCGGGAGGTGTTCCGGGCATGTCCCACTGGTAGGAGGCCCCGGGGAAGACCCAGGACACGCTGGAGGGACTATGTCTCTGGGCCTGGGAACGCCTCAGGGTCCAGGAGGAGCTGGAGGAAGTGGCTGGGGAGAAGGAAGCTTGGGAGCCCCTGCTTAGACTGCTGCCCCCGCGACCCGGCCCCGGATAAGCGGAAGAAGATGGATGGATGGAAGTCTTTTCTTGTTGAAATAACCTAAAATGTTCACTGAATGTATAGAAACAGATCAACATGTATATGGAATGTTTCATTTTTGTTCCGTTTTCACGTTGAGCCGTTCACTCCCAAACAGAAGTTGTTTTGCATCCTGGAATCTTTTCGCACACACTCACCTAAGACTGTGCAGCGAGTGACAGTTTGGCGTATCCCGAGGAAACAATTGGAAATGAAACCGTCTGCAGCTCCTTCAGGCTTTAAAAACAGACGTCAAGCGAAAATGTCAAGAATTCTGTATCGATGCTGCAGAAACTTGAAGAAACTCCAAACCGTCATTCGAGGAATCTGGGTTTCCGAGCTTGTTCTCCTTACGGACTCTTGGGGCTTCACGAGAGTTTTTCATGAACTTGCTCGAGCTTCTTTTCTCATGTTGATGTTGGTCTACAGGATCCTTCAGCCCCGCAGAAGCATCTTCCTCTTTACATTTTCGGAACCAAGTCCAGATTTGTTTGCCGGTTGGTGAAGTTTTTCCAGATTTTGCATTGCTGCATATTGTGTTTGTTTCATCGTTTACATTATCATTAGAAAAAGATGCTGTATCCGGCGCCCCCTGGCTGCAGGATCTGAACACAACCTGCCTCCCGGACTATATCCATCCCCCTCTCCTCCTCATGTTTGTGCTGTGTTTTTGTTGGTCTTCTTTGTTGTAGTTATAGTTAATAAGTGTGGCCCTAAAATAAAGTGGGACCCTAACATCTAACTACCTGCTAATTAGCTTAGTTGTAAAGGGCTAATTTGTCATTAATTAGTATTTATTCAGCCCTTATCAATGTCTTATTTCCACTTTTTCTGCTATTAGACATTTACAAACACTTTCCTATTAATACACTCTTTATTACTGCTTATTAATATGATCGTAGGCCACTTTTGTCCAAGAATTATGATTCTAATAGGCTTTTAGTGCAAATAAGCAAAAACCACTAGTCCTTAACGACACCCTTATTACCAAATTCTTATTACAATAATAAAAAATGACCGACTCTCATATTAATTAGCAGTAATAAGGAGTGTATTAATAGGAAAGTGTTTGTAAATGTTTAACTAATAGCAGAATAAGTTTATGGGGAATTAGACATTAATAAGGGCTGAATAAATACTAATTAATGACAAATTAACCATTTACAACTATGCTAATTAGCAGTTAGTTAGAAGTTAATAAGTGTACCCTAAAATAATGTGTTACCATAGTTAGTATAGACCACAGGTGTCAAACATGCGGCTCGGGGGTCAGATCCGGCCCTCCAAGACCTTTAATCTGGCCCTCGGCTGATTTTTCTATTAAGATATTAAAAATTTTCAGATTTTTCTGGTAATTTTCTGAGCATCTTAGCATAGCAGCGTCTCCAGTGCTTCTGTGCCTGGCGCCTCCACCAGACAAATGAAGACCTGCCTCTTAAAGGACGATCGTTTTGACTGTTGACCGTGACCCTCATCAGCAAAATGTCAAAAACAAGAAAAGTGGAGCTGAGTTCAGGATTTTCCAAGAAAAATTGACTCATTCTTATTTGTTCACGGAGGTGAATGGGAAATCTGT
Source organism: Odontamblyopus lacepedii (assembly GCA_034769755.1). Taxonomy (NCBI): domain Eukaryota; kingdom Metazoa; phylum Chordata; class Actinopteri; order Gobiiformes; family Gobiidae; genus Odontamblyopus; species Odontamblyopus lacepedii. The sequence goes on along the minus strand of CM068363.1, from coordinate 2,180,256 downwards.
GCTCGGTGTGTTTGCAACGAGTGGCGGCGCTCAAGGAATATGATCTTAAACACCACTACGAGACACTGCGAAAAATACAATAACTTGAACGGAGAATTGAGAAGACAGAAGAGAAACGAATTATTGCTGAAACTGAAAAAACAGCCGTCTGTTTTCACCCGGAGCCAAGAGGTTCGTGATGCTACTGTGAAAACAACCTAACCTAGCATAATATTATAATATTTTGTAAAATAAAATCAAATAAAAAAGATTTCTGTAATAGATTTGCGTTTCTCTGCACAAATATTTGGACTCATTGCTATTTTTGGGGTATATTTGCCATGAGTTTTCTGATCCGGCCCCTTTGGAATCAAAGTTGGTTGTATACGGCCCCCGGACCAAAATGAGTTTGACGCCCCTGGTATAGACCCTTTTAGTGTGAGTAAACAGTGGTGACGGAGGCTCGGTCGCACCTTTTGGCAACAGAAGTACGACAGAACTCAGCAGCTTGTCCAGTTCTGTGAAAGGATTATCGTCAAAAGATCACGGATATTTCCTCAACAGAATATCGATGCTGACCACCACTGCTGACCACCACACACAGAACAACCAGACATTTTGGTGCTGGGAATGTTTTTATCTCATTCTTCTTCTGTCCGTGTTCAGTCTGAGTGAATCGTTATGAACAGGGAACAATGCCACTTCCGTCGCCAAAATGTGCACGCAGCTTTTTTATTACCACTTCAGCTCGAAAAGAGAAAGAGTTATAGTTATTATAGAGAAAAAGTGATGAAAGATAGTATGTAATCTCTAGTAGTAATCTCTTAATTTGTCACAGATAGCAATTTCAGTTAGTCGTAAAAAAAAAAAGATCATTTAGTCGTTCCTTATGCATCCAGAAGTGTTTGGAACCAGCCTACAGAGCGTGAAAAACCTCTGTCCAAACTCGAGATGGTCCAACCACGGTCGCTCTTTTGTTTCACGCGTCTCTCAAACGCAGAAAGCATCTCCTCTGGAAACGTCTGCGTCGTTCAGAAAATCTATCACACCTTTCACCGGAGATAAATAAGTGTTTGGTGCTTCCATTGTTGATTCTGCACAAGTCCACGCTGTTCCTCAGTCCTTGAGTCCTTCAGTGAGAGATACAGGACTCCATTCATGCCGTACTCCATACAACTGTACAACTCACCTTTGTGTAACAGAAAACGCTGTGTCCTGTCAATAATCATATAATTGTTGCACTGTCTTCCTATGACCTCTTGTATATAGCTGAGATTTTATTACGTATTTTTCTATTTTATTTTGACTTGTACATTACATTTATATAATTATGTCTTTTTTCACACCTGTCTCTTGCTATCTTTATTACCATTTATATTTTTTACTCTTTGTTTTCATATTATATTGTGATGTGTGAGCTCCTGTGTCCAAATAAATTCCCTTCTGGATCAATAAAGTTTGTCTAAGTTTAAGTCTAAGTTGTTTTTTTCTTTTTTTTTTTTTTTTTTTTACACGTAAACCGTCATTGCTTAATCCGCCTGTTAAATGCAGTTACCTGAAATAGGAGAAACAGGACACAGCTCCAGATCCACTCGTCTTTGTAAAGTTTTGTCAAAGTGTGTGGTTCTGGCTGGTCACGTAAAACGACTGTATGGGATGGACAGCACTGTTAGAGGTAGTCCCAGTCCCACAAGGCCTCTAGTGAAAATACACAAGAACACAGTTAGAACAGAGGTCAGCACCAGTGGACAGTGGACAGCTCCTCCAGATCTCTCCATGCGTCACACTGGCCACGTTGACATGATGTTTAATTAATAATTCTGAATTAAATAGTTTCGATTTCAAATATTCTCCTTCGAATTTACATGGAAATAATAATTCTGAATTGATGTTTCCATGGCAAAGACGTTAAATCGCATTTATTTAATTCCACTCAGCGTCTGGGGGTGGGGAAGGGTTCTGATTGGACAGCGACACGAACGTATTTATGTCTTTGGGAAGAAAACTCACACTTCAGCTGCTCCTGGCTTTTCTGACTTCGGTTTGTCGTTACACCGCCGACATAAACATGATCCAAACTTTTTCCACTGTTGTTCCGATGATAATGAAGCAGCAGCTGGAGAATTCTCTCCTCACGCTTTACATTTGTGAGCTGAGGAGGAGAAGAGAAGAGTGTGGGAGAAGGAGGAAGAAGACAAACTGAGTGTGAGGCTGCCACACCTCAGCCCACTCCCACATCCCGCTCACAAATCCAAAGAGACGTGGAGGAAAGTCCCAAGAGACGACTGGAGGAGCCGGATCGAAGGACGAGCCAACGAGCTCCAACCACCGGGATTATTTTGAAGAACAAGAAACGTTTACAGGATCCAGGAAGAAATTAATTTGGCTTTAAAATGGGAATAAACCACCCACATACTTCAGAAATACATTTAATTCTGAATAATCATTTTCATTAGGAATTAATGTTTACATGGTCTTTTTAATGTGTAATTATTTTTATTCAGAATTAAATTAGTTTTATTTGGAATGAAACCTCTCATATAAACATGGAAACAATAAATCTGATACGTTTTGAGGCCTGGTGGATCTTGAGCACAACAGACAGACAGAAGTTCCTCTGCATATCCACATGTCTCCAAATGAATAGTGTTAAAATAAATAATAATAATAATAATAATAATGCATCAGTTTTTATACAGCGCTTTTCTGGACACTCAAAGACGCTTTACAGAGCATTATTCATTCACTCCAGACCCGGTGGTGGTAAACTACTATTGTAGCCACAGCTGCCCTGGGGCAGACTGAGGGAAGCGAGGCTCCAATCTGCACCATCGGCCCCTCCGACCACCACCAACACTCACACACCACTTTCATACTAGGCAATGTGGGTGATGTGTCTTGCCTAAGGACACTACGGCAGTTTTTTTTTGACTGGCGCCACTGTGGCACCTGGAATTCCCAGTGTCTCCCATCCAAGTACTGACCAGCCCCAAATGAATAAAATGTTACATTGATTTTATATGAATGTATGCAAACTAAAAAACTAGGAGGCCCCGGGGAAGACCCAGGACACGCTGGAGGGACTATGTCTCTGGGCCTGGGAACGCCTCGGGGTCCGTCCGGAGGAGCTGGTGGAAGTGGCTGGGGAGAAGGAAGCTTGGGAGCCCCTGCTTAGGCTGCTGCCCCCGCGACCCGGCCCCGGATAAGCGGAAGAAGATGGATGGATGGATGGATGCAAACTTTGTCTGTAAAAGCCCTATAGGGAAGCTCAATGCAATTTATCTCCAGCTATAAACGCAGTATTACATGTTTAAAGGTCCTATATTGTGCAAAACTGACTCTTGTGCATTTTAAGCCATGCTATAATGTTGTTAGATCATCGAAAAATACTGGTGTTGTGTTTTGTTTCATTCACACGTCTTTGAGTAATCCTTTATTTTCAGTCTTTCTACATCTCCAAAGCTCAAAATGCTCTGTTCCACCTTGTGATGTCATGAAGTGGTGTTGCCCTACAAAGGCAGAAGACGTAACATCATGTTTGGTCCAAAATGAGTTCATGTCATTTTTGGGGGTATTTGACACGTCCTTTATAAATATCGTGGAAAAATATTGAGCTCAAAATTGACCTTTAAGTCTTATTTGGCAGTTCCTGTTCTCTGCCTTTGTGTCATGTACCGAAAATAAGGAGTCGAGCAAAGGCGAAACGCAGTAACTGACACAGCTACTTCCTTTGTCCTTTGTCCTACCTGTTATACTTTTGTCTGGACAAAACAGAAACTCTGAAGTCATTTTTCTCAGTTTCACACTCTGGTGAGTTGAGGTCTTTTGCCTTTAGGGGGCAGTATAGTTTTCAAGTTAATAGCTACATTTTACCATTAGTTCAGAAGAGATGGACAATACCAAGGTTGAAATCACCAACATTAGTGAAGTAGTGAAGGTGCACGGAGTTTCTGTATTACCGCATGACATCACAAGGTGGAACAGAGTGGTGACAGTTTGAAAGAAGAACTCAGTCTGAATCTGCAGTGTGTGTGTTAAAAAATGTGTGAATATGTGTTTTACAACTCCAGGTCTGTTTGTGATGAGGAAACTATATTATAAAATAGATCAGAGAAGAGAGTAGCGCAATATAGGCCCTTTAATTCATGTTTCTTGATTAAATAAGATAAATTAAAAAAAAAAGTTGTAGTTCTGTTTTGTCAGTTTAGAATAGATCATTATTAATATAGGAAAAGGTACAGAAAAAAAGTATTGTTCAAGTTAGGGCTGGGCAGTATCCAGATGTTTATACTGTTAAGCCGTCTCAGCATTTTCCCGGGGTTTACGGTATTACTGTGACTAAGGAAGCATTATTTTGTAGCAGCACCTTAACCCTTCAGAAACAGAAGAGCCGCATTATATTTGAAGATGAGGCACAAGTTCTGATCAAACCAAACTTTGCGGCGCGTTCGCATCAGCATCAGCATCAGCATCAGCATCAGCATCAGCATCAGCATCAGCGCACGAGCTGTTTTTATCAGCGCTTATACTGTATGCAAATGAGCCATGAGGTTTTAAGTTTTAGTTTCTGTAAAACGTAAACAAAGGTGCGCAAAGCTGCATTAAACACATTATTACTCAGAGTCTAGAATGAGCGGAGCAGCGGAAGTGTAGAGTGGTGGAGAGGACCAACCACAGCCCTTCTTGTCTCGCTGTCTGTGTAGTTCGAAAGTCTCGGAGGTGCACGGCGGTCGACACTGTGCGGTTTTCACCATCTCCTCTGTGAAAGTCTGACTTTGCCTTCAAGCGTCGAACTTTCTCCTCTTCAGCCTCGTCCCCTCTCGACTCTCGGCGTTCAATAAAACGTCTCCATCACAAACTTTTGGGCTCAACGTCACACACGAAGTGTCAGTCAGGTCTTTTTCTTCTTCCTGGCTGCGTGTGGGTGGAAATCTCCGAGCGGAACCACGTTTGAAGAGGAGAGAGAGCGGAGGGGAGAAAGTCCTGCTGTGGTTTTAGGTCTTTATGCAGATTTTTTTTTTTTTTAAAAGACAGTGCTGAAACTGATACCGTTGCTACTTTTTGATAGCGCAGGATACTGTTTTACTGCCCAACCCTAGTTCAAGTACTGTATTTAACCCTATTTCGAGTCTCGCTTTAACCGTGTTTTAACAGGATGTAGGAATCAGAGAAAACTTCTTGAATGAGTTCAATGCCAGACACTCTGCATAATGAGTAATGATTCTGCACAATTGACTCTTCAGAGCCTTTAACCATGTCATCGTTGGTTCTTCTCGTTGACCCTCTGAAGTAGTATTTCGAGTGATTCTTGCATGTTTGTGTCATTTATAAATGTTAAGTTTCAAGATGTTATTTTGCAGATCAACCCCTGTATTCAGTGTCCCCGGTGCACTGTTTCATAATCTGTGATACTCATTTTGGTGCAAATGTTCACCAGTGCAGCTCTCCAGATGTGCAGCTATGGTGTTTATGGTGATGTGCAGCTCCCATTGGACACCACAGTTTTCTAACATGGATTTCAGTGTACGTGTTTCTTTTATTAAGTTGTTTTTGAATAGTTGGCCTCATTCATGAAACATTATTATGGACACATTTGTACTTAAGGTCTTCTTACGAACATTTTTGGCATTCAAAAAACTTTTTCTTAACTGAAAAAGTTCTTCCTGAAGAACAAATCATACAAACGGTCAGGGGCACTCGTAAGAACAAAAATTCTACTGTTTTAGAATATTATTACTCTGATAATGCAACAATACACTCCAATTCCTCCACAATTGTAAATAATATATTTTCTTAAATTATTTCCTACAAACATATTATGTGATCCAGTAGAATTTATGAGTTGTTTTATAGAACCTGTGTCTATTTGGTCTAACAGACTTTCTCCAGGCCTCAGTGAGCCTCAGTCTGTCCCAGCCCCAGTGCTCTCCATATGGGCCTCTGTCACAGCCCTGGGCCTGGTCACCATGCTGGACTCAACACCCCCATCACCCCCCATGACCAGAGCGTACTCTTATACTCCCCTTATGCAAATACGATAAAAGCACCTGCTTATTTCAATAGGTTTCTGACTTAAATATTCCCCCTGAGTGTGTTCATGTGAGTTTGGCATTTGAAATCACTGCTGAAGCTGTAAAACAGCTGTAGTCTGTAGATTTCTTTATTCACCCTCACCCTCGTGCTTTCATACTTCATGATACCCTACCCACACTGGCATTAACTTCTTAGGTTATTTTGTAAGACAATGTAGTCAAGTGTATTTAGGCGTGGTCAGTCTGAACGACCTGCCAGGTCCATCAGGCTGACCGCACCTACAGGAAATAACAACAGCTGATATACGACATGTCACCACCAACACCAGGGACAGTTCTAAAGATGCAGCAGCAACAGCCCAAACATGTCAACAAGATACAAACACTTGACTACACTGACTTAACCCAAGAAGTTAAAGTACTAAGAAGACATAATGAACATCTTTGGTGCTATATTGGCATTATTTGGAACTTCAGAGGGCGTTTCTACCCAAATACATATTAATTTTCTATGTAAATTGAATGGAAATGAGCGTGGAGCTGTTTGTAGCTGGGTGTTGGTGAATTAAGAGCAACTGTCACTTAAGAAGGAAATTGCAAGGTTAAGAAAATGCTTTGTGAATCTGGGGCAGAGCTCTCTCAACACGAACATTTTTAAAGAAAAGATTCATGAATGAGGCTCAAAGTGATTTAACATGTCCAAATTATAACATAATGATCCCCGGGTGTCGTAGATTATAACTACAGAGCACACACAAGCACAGTATGTCTGCTTTAAGGCGCAGAGAGCTGCATCTCTGCTCCAAACTTATGATAATAATTTTTGCTCCAGACTGGATTTGGTGTGAGACCGTGAGAATTATGGATAGCAGTTGGGGTGATAGAGAGAAGGGGAAAGAGGAGAGGAAAGAGGCAGGAGAGGAGGAGACGCGGAGAAACAGGAAATGAGATTGATATGTAAATGGCAGAGATCTCATTTGAGCTGAAGGTTGAAGTGCGGCGGCATTCAGCAGATTAGGACTTCATTATTTCACCGCGTTGTGCCTCAAATCGAGGGAGAGGCTGCAGCTGTGAGGACACGCCGCACACACAGGAGGCGCTCTACACATGTCAGACTCAAACGCCATCTGCGCCATTGTTCACATCTTTAAGTTAAGAGTCAGGAGCACTTCGCTGGAGGAGAAGCCTAATGTGCATCTTATCAAATCAAAATCTAAATCACTTTATTTGTCCCGAGGGGCAGTTTTAATCACATTGAGCAGTGATGTACAAAAAGAACCAAAAAGCTCAAACAAACGTCTCAGTGCAGCTCAACAGGTCAAGTCATCACATCTGTGTCAGGGCACCATGAGGGAAATAACAACCCTCAGGACAAAAGCAGGTGAGCTCTGGATACACATCAGGATCGCCTCTTTGTCTCTGGAACGTGCCAGATTTGATGTAGAAAGTCTGTTACATTGGTGGAAAAAGTGTGTAGCATTTCAGTGTTAGCTGCTCCTTTGTTTATTCATCCGACTTGGAGGTCCGAGGACGCTGCCTAGCGACACGCACAGACACGCCCCTTTTTCTTGGATGGCGGAACTCGGAAGATTTCGAAGGAGACTGAGCAATGTCACCTGTAGCATGAACTGTTTTCATTGTGTTTGGACGCGTTGGTCTTTTAAATGACAATTTCAGTCACTCGTATTACTGCGATACTTTAGTGCGTCTGTGTCACTGCCTAAGGGTATGGTACTGTAGTATTACTACAATACTTTACTGTGTCCATATCACTACCTATGGGTATGGTAGTATGACTGCAATACTTGCAATACCTTCGACTATTGTAACGGAGTCCTGTCCAGCATTTCCCAAAAGCTTTTGGGCAGGCTTCAATACATCCAAAACTCTGCTGCCAGGGTTCTCACTCACACCAAGCCCTGGCAACACATACCCCCACCTTACTGCATCTGTATCACTGCCTATGGGTATGGTAGTATTACCGCAATACTTTACTGTGTCCTGATTCTGTATTACTGCCTATGGGTATGGTAGTATTACCGCAATACTTTACTGTGTCCTGATTCTGTATTACTGCCTATGGGTATGGTAGTATTACTGCAATACCTTACTGGGTCTGTATCACTGCCTACAGGTATGGTAGTATTACTGCATTACTTTACTGCATCCATATCACTACCTGTGGGTATGGTAGTATTACTGCCCTATTACAGTACAGTACTACGTCTGTGTCACAGGCTATGAGTTTGGTAGTTGTTTCGCCCATGTTTTTATGTTTTTAGCCCATTTCCTGCTAATGTGCCAAAATTATCGACTATCAAACGACACCACCACTTTCACTTCACTAATAAACTGAATTATACTGTTCATACTGAATTCTTCCTCGAGGTTGTGTAGGTAAAGCACAGACTTATTTTGGAGCGCCTGGTACTCGGCCAATGCTAAAGCAACAACAGCTTTCCGGTTGGCGTCCATGTTTTTTTTTACAAGTTGGACGAAGCGTGGACGTGACGTCATATCCGAGATCTGTGTGGCCAGACGGATGGATAGACGAACACACCATTAGCTCTGAACAGGGTCACCATGGATACAGGCCCTGTACCCTTCCCCTAGTAACAGACATATTGTATAAGCAGCCTTATAGGTCAAAATAAGTCCACTGCGTACTGTCTGCATGCTGTTATAAAGCAGTTATCATCGACAAACTCCACTCTGGTCTCTAAAAGTTGCGAAAAGTCCTTATAAACTCATTGTCGTGAATAATTAGGATGCTCAGAATGCGGAAGGTAAGTGAGGAAGAACTGGACCACTGCAAACTGTTTTAAATGAACTTATCGTGTTCAGGCACAGCACTTATACTAAAATAACCTTTCTTTGTACTTGAGATTTCCAATGGCTTCACAATTAGGAACACACAGTACATAGCAACAAGCCTCTTGTAACCAGGTAACCAGCATCCCAGTGCTCTGAATCAGACCTGCGATGTAAACACAACTGGGTAGACTTTGCAAACCCATTCGGGCGTAAAAGACGGATCATAATAAAGTCATATGTAGACTGAACCCTCGTGCAAACCTATGGCAGTTTGAGCACATCTCCACACAGTGTGCTCTGTTCTCACTCTTTCACTCCTCCACTCTCTCTCATAAAGCTTTTCCATCTCGCTGAAAATCTGCACCATTTGAAATGCAAACAGAGGCCCGACAGCTGCCTCCTGACTGCTAATGTAATGCGGCGCAGCAATAGTTTGTGTTTTCCATTTGCAATAAAAATGTGAAACCAGAACGTGAGTGAGTGAGCGCTGGAGTTCTGGTCCCATGTGGAAAAAAAAGTAGCGATCAGCTCGGCGTACGACCTTGGAATGGCACTAGTCAAACAGAACAAAGGAAAAGTACTTCACTCTTTTACTTAAAGCAGATCTATTCTTTTTAACCATGTCACAGTTGTCTCCATCTCATTTGCCTTCTGAAGTTGGATTCGGAGAGATTCCCACATGTTTGAGTACTCACTTCAAAGGTTCATTTCGATCTTCCGATATAATTTCCAAAAAAAAAAACAGTGTGTTGTTTAGACCTTGACACATTGAGTAATCTTTATTCTTCTGTATTCAAGACGTCGTTGCTTTGATCTCCTTGTTCTCACTGCCGATTCCTACTTACTTCCTTCTCCAGTTTTATTTTTGTAATCTGCTGCTTGCAAGTGTGACGTGCTACTATCCATTGGAGGTGCTGACGGCTCTGTTGGCGACGTCAGCTCCCATTGTTCATTGTCGTTTTATCAAAAATGATAACATGATGATCCACGGGTGTCATAGATTATATAACTGTAGAGCACACACATGCATAATATGTGTTCTTAAGTATTCTTTCAGTTTAGTTTTCTCAAGTTCTTCCACATTTTCTAACACAGCCTTACACTTCACATTCACTTTGTGTAAGATTTATAAGGTACACTTTACTGTCCCTGTAGGGAAATTTGTCCTCTGCATTCGGCCCATCCTTTCAAAGTCACTGGGGCGACCTGTGAAGAGCAGTGGGACCATCTCCAGATCTTGAGCTGGTCTTGTTCAGGACTGTCTTAGCTGGTGGAATTGACCTGTGGTGCATGTGTTTACTCAGTGGGGGAAACCAGGGGGCCCAAAGCCACCCAGACACAGTGAGAACATGTAATTCGACACAGAAAAAGGCTATCCATATATTTCTGTGCCTGTCAGCACAGTCCATGCAAAGCTGGGGTATGTGACTTTTCTTTCCGTAACCAGACTGTACTGGCAAACACTCTGGGAACAGTTTGTGGCTAAACCAGTGTGCTGTACATCTCCACTTGGAAATACATGAGGACTTTATACATGACAAACCAGAGGCGCCCTGTGGACTCTGCTTCTGAAGAGCTGTTCTTAAACCTGCTCCTCTCCAGCAGAGCCGCCCTCTCGTTCAGAGCCTAAACTTATGGCAGTGTCTGTATAAGGAGCTGAGGTCACAGCTCGGTGCTTTGGCAGGAGGCCCCACAGTCTGTGCTCTGCACTGGGGTCTCCAATTAAAGTCCCCCAAGGGCCAAACATATCCACATTCTAAAAGAGGTTCACTAACAAACTGTTGGTCGAATTGATGAATCATCATTTTTCATAGAACTTTAAAACAACTTTGCCTCTGACCCGCTCTACTTACAATAAATAACTCCAATTATTCTAGGAGTTTCTAATGCAATCATTAGGGTTATCTAATTATAAATAAGATGTCATAGCCCCCAGAATGCATCACTTCATGGCTTGAAAAGGCTTTCATACCAAACCATGAGAATGAATTTGCACAGATTAGACATTGTCATAAGGAGACTCAGTTTGTGAGAGGAACAGTAAAGAGTCTCATCACATCCTTCAACAGGAGCTGACACTTCACCCATGGCTCTGTATTGTCTGTAAGTTTAATGCCACATTATGGTACATTCCAGGCAAAGCAATGACATCTAATTTCTTCCAGAATCCTGGTGAAGTAAAGATGACTATATTCATGAAAAACAATAATAAGCAAATCTCTCTTGACATTTTTTTTTAAAACAATAGCCAGGTTATTTGGCAAAACTATTGTTGTGTCCTGTTATTGTATTATTATGAAAAGGACACATCAACAGGTGTTTTCGCTTCATCGAGCCTTTTCATCGAGCCTTTTCATCGAGCCTCCTCCTCCCTCTCCCTCCTCCTCCTCACTCGTTGGAGCCTGCAGTCGTGTCGTTTATATACAGTTGAATTGGGCGTCGTGCCTTGTCACTTCCATAGGATTGTGTGCAATAAAGCAGACTGTTATTGTGAAGACGAGCGGCCAAAGTGACTCATGAAAAGAGAAAGTTTAAGCCTGAGAGACAAGGCTCAGGGACAGGAGGGGCAGCCGTCACGAGCCTCTCCCCAGAGATCGATGCCCTGCACTGGGGCGACTGCAGGCCGGAGCTCGGGGCATCCATCGTGTATCCTGACCACAGCAGAGGGGCACGCTCAGGCCACACACGCTATGGTCAGAACTCATGCGGAAATATGTGGGAAATGACCAAACGGTGTTGGTATTTTATGAATTGTCCATAAACCGCACTCACACTTAAACATAGTGTGAAATAATGAACGTATGAATCAATATCCCTGTATTTGTCCCTGAGGTGCAGTTTAAGCACACTGAGCGCTAAAATACAATAATAATAATAATGGATCAGATTTATATAGTGCTTCTTTGGACACTCAAAGACGCTTCACATCATTATTCACTCACTCCACACTCGGTGGTGCTAAGCTCCTATTGTAGACACAGCTGCCCAGGGTTCCTACAGGTTTCTTCATGTTAAATTTAAGTATTTTTAAGACCTTTTTAAGACCATTTATATAAAAAACTTAACACTTATTTCACAGCTTATTTCATGGAGCTACCAGCAAAGAAAAAATACATTCTTGAATTTGTGTTTATTTCTCAAACAGAGGGATCTGGAGAGTAGAGAATCTTCCCCATAACTCCAGCATGAAATGTGTCGCTCGGTAACATAAAACCAACGTTAAAAAACAACCTAATTAATCAAACTTTGTGTTCTGCTGAGGTTGTCTTTGATTTCACTCTTCTGCTCAGCTTGTGTCTTCTGGTTCTGTAGCGTGTAATCTTCAGTGGCGTGTTTGGAAGAGTTTAACCCAGTTCCATTCCCATTTATTAGTTCCGCCGGTCTTTATTTAGGTGACGTTATTCAACCAAATAATGGTGGCTGACAAATTCAACTTTTATGGGAAATGTGATACAGAGAAGTTACGTACTGCACAAATTTTACGATCCAGACATACAAATTCAAGGCTTTTTCAAGTCTTTTTAAGGTATTATTTCCATATTCTTAAATTAAATGCTTTTAAGACTTTTAAGACACTGTAGGAACCCTGGACTGATGGGCGTGAGGCTGCCAACACTCACGCTCACACCACTTTCGTACTAGGCTATGTGGGTGAAGCCTTGCTCAAGGACACAACAACATTTTTTGCCACTGGGGCCCCACTGCGCCACCTAGAATTCCCATCTGTCTCCCCTTCCTACCCAGGCCCAGCCCTGCATGACAACACCGACTTTTCAAAGCTGGATCTTGTAAGGCTTTGACAAGTCAATATGGTCAATAATCGAAAAGCTCCAAAAAGTCTCAGTGCAGCTCATCAGCTCGAGTCATTAGATCCAGTATCAGGGCAGTTTGAGGTGAGGAACAGCCCTCAGGACAGAAATGTCTCTCCTCTGTCACCAGTGCAGGCATCACAGCAGCCTCCAGGGGGAGTCAGGGGAACTGTGGACACACAACACGCCTCTCCTAAACCTCTCTCCTACTCTGTTGTTTGAGTCGGTGAACAAAGAAGACTTGAGGCTTAGCCAAATCAATACCGATACTCTCCTCCCCATTTAACAGTGGAATAGTAAACAAACAATCAAAAAAAAAAAAAAAGAAAAAAAAAAGGCTGACGGAAAATGACTTGTGAATACCCCCGATGTTGTTTTGCCTTAAGCCCTCCACAGCACAGCCACAGTTCACAGGGTAAGTTGTGTGAGTGCGAGAGCCACGTGAGAACTGAGCCTCCAACACCTCCTGTAAACAAGAGCGTGTACTTAAGCTGCACTTCACAGCTCCAGTCCCACCTCCCCACACACCTCCACACACTTCCACACACCTCCACACATCTCCACACACCTCCACACACCTCCACATGTCTCCACACTCTTACACTCTGCAAAGACCTGAACGCACCGAGGGAGGAGACGGTGTGCTGCAGAGATGATATTAAATGTAACAGTAATAATAAAGTCGTTCTGCTAGCGGTGCCATTTAAGTTTGTATGGATCAGACTTGACAGAAGTGAGGAGATCCTTTGCCCCAAATCCTGGCACACCCCACACCATCTGTCCCAGTCTACACAAGGTCTGAGAACCAAATAGGAGCGTTAAAACTTTACAGCTGTGATTACTTATTCATAAAAATGGCTATTATGCATATAACCACACTTTTGGCAGACACAGATAAGCGTCATTTCATTTACGTTGTGCATTTGATTTTCAGACCTGAGGAACCGTGTTGCTCAAAAGTGATTTGCCGTAGCAGACAGAAATGAAACAACATGTGCTCAGCGGGTGCTCGGTGGAGAGGCTGGAGTCTGTCACTGTTGATCTAAAACGAGTGAGCAAACGTCTAAACACATGTCGGATAGTTTCCTGGCTGCTTCTCACCTCGGGCAGTTGAACGCTTCTCCTGGTCTCCTGCTGTAAATACACTGTTACATGCAGCAGATATCTGAGCACGCATCGGCTTATCGAGATGTGTTAAGGATCTTTGAGACACCTCTATCATAGTTAGGGTGACGAGATGTTACTATTTACCCAGGACAGTCCCAGTGTTGAGTCCTGTGTTCCAGCAGATTTATCCAAAAAAACAGTGATTTGTCCCATATTTATACAAGAAATGTCCCAGGTGTCCCTATTTTTGGCCAATTTGATCTAAACAAGGACTAAACCAGGACAACATCAGCTCTAAACCAGGACTATCATAATTTTTGACCAATCTGATCCCTTCCTGTAGTAACGAGGAGCGTAAATTTTCATTTGTTTCACCAAAATACAGAAATCCGTGTTTGTGAATGACCATAAAGCAAAAAAAAATGCATCGTCAGAAGTCCCTCAGATCATGACTGACAGGAGAATGCTCAATGTTGCACACTCTTTTCACTATTTTATACATACCAACCAGTTTAGAATTTTGAAAAGCTGGTCACCTTAATCATACTTCCCAGGTTTACAAACTGGACTATGGAAACATTGAAGGGGAACTCCGGCATGTTTGAAGCTAAAGTCCGTTGCTAGAGATGGTCGAATTCTGTCAGAAGCCAAAAAACAGCACAGATCAGTGTTGCCTCGATTGTCGACTCCAGCCAGAAGCAATAAGTGTGAATCGACTACTGAAGGTGAAGAAGAGAAACTGAAAGATGTTGAAAGAAAACGGTTTTGGAATGTATTTTTTAGTGTTTAAAAAAAAAAAATTATTAATTCATAAATAAATGTGATTGGAAACGACATTGGTGATCGAGTCTTTTGGGCTTTGGCCTGTGCAGTGGGAAATCAACAGAGGTAAGGCTAAGGCTGCTTTGTTTTATAACGTTTCCAGACACTAATGAGTGAACCAGGCAGAGCGTTTTGTTTGTTAGACTCGTGGCTGTTGTCAGATGGGTTAAAGTGGTGTTAAGCTTCTTCAGTGTGAAGCAAATTAGCGTTTTACGTGGAAGTTCAGAACTTGCCCCCATCACTACACTAGTTTGTTGCCTTGACAGACTCACTGTCACAACGAGATCTCCGCCAAAGCAACACTGATCTGTGCCATTTTTTGGCTTCTGACAGAATTCTACCACCTCTAGAAATGGACTTGAGCTTCAAACGGGCTGGAGTTCCCCTTTAACTGGCCTTAGAAGAACACCCAATCCACAGATCTGACCTGAACCTGGGCCTGGTGGTGTCTACAGCTTGTCTTTATGGCGATAGAAAAGTTTCATGCCCATACTGTGCGCTACCCCAAGCATCTTTAAAAAGCCTGAAAATACTGGAATTTTGAATGTAGATATTTTAGCACATAGCGGTTTCTAAGCAGAGTTAAGAGGGGCTGCACACGCCCACATGCATGCACACTCACACATACACACAGCTGATCCATAAATCCTCCTCCAAAAGCCCAGCTGTGAGTCTAGACACCACAGCAAAGAGAAGCAACACAACAGATGTGGCGCTTCACTGTGTCCCGTGCTCACATCACACCCCGATCACAGCGCGCACTCACAGCTGCACAGCCTGTCTGGCCTCCAATCAAATATTCAACACCAAACACTTTATACTGGCGACGCACTCTCTCCATTATGTATTTATTTTATTTTACGCATCAATAATTCAGAGATATGAAAGCTCCAAGTTTTATTTTTATTGTAGCTTTGAAAAAAAATAAGTTGCAATGCACTTATCCAGTCGTGGAAATAGATGAGTCAGAGAAAGTGGGACAGACCAAATGTCACCACTTGCCTGTCTCCATGGCGATAAGTTTAATGACATACTGTGGAACATCCCAGGCAAAACAAGAACATGTCCCCGTGTAGCGAGGCTCTATTAAAGGTTTGACTTGAAGCTGGTGGATGCGAAAATGTCACAAACATATTTACAGTGAGCAGAAATGTGTTTACTGCAATCCATCTCAACCAGTGGGGCGGTCCCCCAGGGAGGAGTGACCTCAGGGAACATGCTTTTAATGAACTAAAATAAAGTAAAATTAGAGCTGTAGTGTTGGATTTTTTTTCAGGAGATATGAAGTGCAGAGAACAAACTGTACGTAAAGAGTCTGTGACTACGATGGGAACAAGGAAAGACCGCTGTGTTTACTGTGTCTAAAAATGTTGGCAGTGGACAGCATGAAGCCAAATAAATTACAACATGGCTTAAAGACATTAGAGCCCAATCACGCCGATAAGCCGCTTGAGATTTTTCACCGAAAACGTGCCAAATATCACCAGCAGCCTCCCGCTTTGTGAATGCTGCTTCAGTAAACCAGCAGCACTGTGAGCATCACATAAGGAGGAGCAAACAGCAGAGGAGCTGATCCTGCTGCAGCTTTAGACATGGATTCTGTCACGCTGGATGATGAAAGTGCCCCAAACTATAACACAAACATCATCTTTAAAAACGAGGAGGACACAGGAGCCTCATGCTGCAGGTGAACGCAGCAGAATATGCACGGACGCCTGCTGCAAGTGTCCCTGGAGTTGCTTTGAAGACGCGACTAAACCATTTGGTCTCGTACGTCGGCGACTGAAGGTGAGGGTGGGATGTGTTGACATTGGGTAGTGGTTCTGTGGTTCTGTGGTTCTTCAAAGACTCCCTAGTTAGTCCCTGGTTTAGAGGTCTGCAAGGGACAGAATTTTCAGTCCCACTCCTGCCTGCACCCGGAATGAACTTTCAAAATGTGTCCCGCTCTGCAGTGTTTTGCATCGGGTCCTGTGGGAGTACAGCGCTCTACCCTGGTTTAGTCCTGCTTTAGTCCCTGGTTTGGTCCTGGTTCGTTTCTGGTTTAGTCCTGGTTTAGTTCTGGTTCAGTCCTGATTTTGTCCTAATTCAGTCCTGGTTCGTTTCTGGTTTAGTCTCTGATTTAGTCCTGGGAGGGGGTGCGAAATGTTTTCTTCTTCCTAAGGGGTGTGTGACAGAAACTAAATTGACAAGCACTGACAAGCATCCAAACAGGTTGAGTTTACCTACAGATCAGGTTCCTCAGAGTTCAGTTTAGATCTGATCACCCTGTAGAGCACAGATATGATACCTGCTCTGTGACAGTGGAAGAATAATGGCAGAAATGGCTCTCTTTTATATCCCTTCTGCATCTTCCATCAAGCTATAAACACTAATTTCACAATGAACATCTTTATGTAACACTCATCAAAATAAGGCTTAATAGTGCCTTAATCACGGTTACATAACACACCCCACATGATCAGCACCATGCCAAAAACAGCACCAGAAAGTCCTTGGTTTAGATGAGTCATGCAGCGTTGGAGGAGAGAGGCAGTGTGAGGGAACGGGTAAGAGCTGGACAGGGTCAGGGCTCAGGGTTAGAGAGGGGGAAACAGTATTATTAACACATGCTGCGCAAATGAATGAACCAGTGGGGAAAGTGTGAAATGAACTAGTGTGTGTGGGCACAGATGCAGAGAGTGCAGGCTGTGGTTACATTATCCACTCCCTTCTAAAAGATCACCATGGATATTGTGGGCCCCTGGTGAAGACCAGCAGTGCCTCCTGGTCATCTCAAACTGCCCTTGCCTCCGAGGACCATCACCGCACCTGTGTCCTCCAAGTCCTCATCCAGCTGCTCTCCTGAATGCCCTGAATTACCTGACGATTCTCACCGACCAAGGCACTAACTTCACATCTCGTATCAGGCACAAACTGGTGAACTATAGTGGAGAGGTTTAACTAGATGCTGAAGTGGATGCTCCAAAAGTTCGTGGATGATACTGACAAGGACTGGGAGGCCTGGATACTCTTTGTGTTGATGCTCAGGGGCCATTCATCCTTCTCCACAAAACAATGGCCTCCCATCCTTGCCAACCAGCCATGCACAATGACTGGAGTCTTGTCCAGTTTTGACTTGAAATGTGAGAGAGGAAGAACCTGCGGGATGCTCGGAAAGCCCGGTGTGATTGCCGAGCCAGCAATCATACGTTTCACCCAGGTCACCATGGAGATAAACTGGTGCCGACCCCCCGCCCACATAATGTCTTTAACAAAACAACATTAAACTAGTGTAGATCATAAGTTTGGAGAATTCTTTCAAAAACAACCATCAAACCATCTGCTTCATGTCAGCGCTCTCCTCCCTGAGTATATACACATTCTCTCTCCTCGATGCACGCTGATTAGAAGGGCAAGATGAAATGCAAAGCAAAAACTAATCCAAATTTATGTTACAGGTTTGGCACAGAGCAGGCCTACAGCACAGAGCAGACTGTGAAACTGAGAAAAATGATTTAAGTTGTTGTTTTGTCTAAAAGTATAATATGTAGGACTCCCAAAATTTGACAACTAGTTTCTATGATGAAGAAATACTAGTTAGGGAGCCCTACGTATTATACTTTTAGACAAAACAACAACTTAAAAGTCATTTATCTGTTTCACACTCTGGTGAGCAGGCTTGGACTGGCAATCTGTATCCTCCAGCCCCCCACTTTCAATTTCGGCTGGCCTATTCCTTATTTTTTTAACATAAAGCATTGCGGTTCTCAGTTTCTCCATGGTTGGGGTGAGCCGCACTACGCCAGGGCCCGAATTTTCTTCTGCTGGCGAGTTAAGGTCTTTTGCTTTTACAGGGCACACAGAGCAGGCCTAGTGCTACTGTGGTTGAAGTTTGCCTAATAAAAGTGCACTAATGCATCTGTATTTGTCATGATGTGCGTTTGGTAAATGTGCAGAGACTAAATTCCACTGTAAAACCAATAAGATAAAGTAACTCCAGTCAGGAACTGGAAGCAGGTTTACAAATCCTACCCACTTTCTTCACTTTCTTCACAGTTTTATGTAAAAGGCCAGTGGAAGTTCTCTTAAAGAATGTGTTCTCAAATAGTGGGTGAAGGTCCAAAAAAGAAGCGCAGAGTGTTTAAATACAGTACAGTTTTCTTATTTTAAGCTTAAATGAACATGAATCATAAAATGGAGACAGATTTATAAAAAACATTGATATACATGTGCCAAAATAATATACAGAAATGTAGAAAATGGCTTGTCTCAGTCTCGGCCTTTCAAAGTCTTGGTCTTGTCTCAGTCTCGGCCCTTGGAGATCTTGGTCTTGTCCTGGTCTCAGGACCCTCTGTTCTCGGGCAGGTCTTGAATACAACGCTACACTAAACCAATTACAGAGTCCTGCAATAAACATATACCGACACCTGAACTGCACCTGAATGAAAATCAGTCCAAGAGCCAAAAAAATGTTCTTTTCAGCTCTTCGAGAGTCATTTTGAACCGCAGGACATTGCATGTGTGGTTTGAAAATTAAAGTGGCAGAGATTTGTGGGAATGTGCGTGTGCAGCAAAAACATGTGGATTTTAAACTTAATCAATTTGTAAAAACAATGGCATTTTTGCATTTCACTAAAATACAGACTTGTTTTTTTGTTTGCACATGATGTTTTGGAAACCGTAGACCCACACTCTCCTGCGTCCAACACAGCACAGTTTTTTTTTCACCTGTTTCATTAACATTTGCGGTTCACCCGTCGGGTATCCGTGGACACCCGGACCCGTGCAGGACTCTGTTACAGATTATGTAAGTGTGATTCAAGAAAAAGTGTTCAAAAACAACCTGAAAAACCTCTAAAAGTCTGTATGTCAGTATGATGAAGGACCTTTATGACAGATGTGCGCGAGGCTCTTCATGACCTGTACTTCCATTACTGCAGAAAAGCGCAGCGGTCTGGTTAAAGTGGTGAAGCTGCAGTGAAACATTGTGCCCTTCAGGAGAGCACACCCACTGAGCAGAGACACGGAGACGAGCTGTGTGTGCGTATTTATAGTACTGTTCCCCCACCACAACCACCCCCCCACCCGCCTACCCTCCTCACCACCACCACCAGCCCCTCTCTGCTCTCAATGTCACTCCTCTGAGGTACGCTCTGGTACAGACCTGTGCTGCACCAACAAACAACACGTGCTCGGATTGTTTACAGTGACGTCTCGAGTTTAGTCTTGGACGGCTTCTGTTGAAATCGCTCAGGAAAAGGGAGGAACGTTCAGACTTCGCGCTGATTGGTCGAAGCATCACCACAGAGGAGCAGGCCAAGAAATCAAGCTTTGGTTAAATCCAGTTGAGAGAAAAGCGCAGGCATCTTTCCCTCCACAAATGCACAAAGCACTTCGGCTCGGTTTTGTTGGTTTGTTTGTTTCTTCTACTTTATCCCTGAGAATAGACGGACAGATGGATGGGCAGGGGTCTATATAACTATGGGAGATTCACTGTTTTTGAAAGAACTCTCCAAACTTATGATCTACAAATGGTGGACATTTTTTCATCATTTGTTAGAGACCGGCTCCACAAAAGTGTCATATTAATGTAATGGCTCCGTCTTTTCAGCTGACAACAGTTACAGCTTTGGAGTGGCACCACTTTCTGAAGCTATTGTTACTGTGCTGTGGGCTGCACCAAGTCTCAAAAGAAATTCTTCTTCTTCTATAACATCCCTAAAGAACTTTTCTTCACCAGAAATGGATTATGGCCAAAATGTGTTTACAGAGAGGGGGAGAGGGGCTGTGGGCGACGTAGATGTAATGGCCACATATAAAAGTGACCACACGCCTCATTTCAGCAAATCTCAGGAGCTAAACGGGGCTGGGCCTGGTTAGATGGGGCCGCTGGGAAGACACTTTGGCCTATTATGAATGTGTGAACCACGGAGTATGGACAAAATGAATAATGTATGTGTAGTGAGATGCCGATTGAGGCCTATGACGTAGGTGTGTGTACCTGGGGCTGATGGACATTATGGACATTTGTTTTTCCCCCTTTGCCCACACACACATTTCCGAGTCCTTGTGTAGGTAAAATTCCTGTTCTTCAGTCCTCTTTCGTGCAATCCATCTAAATTCCTAAATCACTGCTCGGCACCGCTTCACTCTCGCAACAGGTGAGCCTCACACCGTGTTCTCATGCGCCCGTGTCTTTGGCGACAGGTAATGAATGCTACTACTTCTGTCCATTCACTAAAATGTCCAAAATTCTCTTACAGTCCATGTTTTTCGTAGTTTCTCTGCTTGGCCGAATCATTGTGCCTTGAGCCAAGTGTGTGTTGCTGTGTGCTCACCGTGTGCCTTCATCTGCAGTGACAGCCCTGTGCAACCTCTTCATTCCTAAAATTTCTACATTTTTATATCGGCCCCTTGTAGTCACACTGCTGCACTCACTACACCAAAGCCCTTTACACACAGTGATGCGCTTCCAAAAACAGGAAAAGGTAAACACATCCTAAATACATCCGAATTTCAGTTCAAAATATGTGTTCCCTAACTATGAATCTGGTTGTATAGTTGGCATCGCACCTCGTCATTCCAGACTCCACAAAGTCAGCTGTGTGAAGTGGATTCCCAGCCCCTGCACACACATCTTCAGCAGCAGCACAGGACACGCCGTCTCTGCTGCTTTATTTTGCTTCTGCTGTTTTGCCTCTAATGCTTTGTCTTCACCTGTGTTTTGTCTTGTCTTGCTTTGATTTATTTTGATTTACGTTAAGACGATAACCTGTGGGGGTCCCTAATCTTGTGAAAGTCTCCGCTCTCTCTCACGGAGCAGGAGCTTCCAAATCTGGCACATCTTACTGACACATCCAGGAAATGTGGGGAATAATGAACTGGACAAGTGTGAGTAAGTGAGATCCAGAACTTTTAATATTGTAGCTACTAGTTATGAAATTCAAATGTGTTTTCTTTTAAAAGTAAAATAAAGACCCTGTAAATGATGCTGTTGCAACACTCAATGACATTATTATTTCAAACTGTTAACCCCTCATTTGCCACATACAGAACTGTAAAGCAAGTTTGAGCGTCTGGAAGAGCGCTGTATAAGAATGCATTGCTATTAATATTATAAAAAAAATAGTATTAAAGGCACTGACCTGATTTTTGCCAACTTAAAAACATCCAAAACAGAAGTGGTTCATTGAAAGCGGTTTGCAGTGAATCAAATTTTCCTCACTGCAACGTTCAGAGACAAGAGCGGAGTTTACTGTGAGGGTAAAGTTAGGCACATTTAGCGTACTAGCAGCACACTTCCTGATTATCGACAAGATAACATTAAGATCGGCTGAAAACTGGAGTTTGATTTTCAACAAAAATATGAGAGAGACTAACTGAAAAACACTTTCCTAATGCTTTCTAGTTTGTGACTATAATTAAAGTGTGGCAAACGTGTTTAACAGCACAAATCATCTCACTTTTTGTCGTCCCAGCCAAATCGGGGTCAGTCCTATGTTCCCTCAGCCGTATGAGGGAACATAGGACTGAGGGAATATAGGGCTGAGGGAACATAGAGCTGAGGGAACATAGGGCTGAGGGAACATAGGGCTGAGGGAACATACAGTAGGGCTAAGGGAACATAGAGCTGAGGGAACCTAGGGCTGAGGAGACATAGGACTGAAGGAACATAGGGCTGAGGGAACATAGGGCTGAGGGAACATAGAGCTGAGGGAACATAGGGCTGAGGGAACATAGAGCTGAGGGAACATAGGGCTGAGGGAACATAGATCTGAAGGAACATAGGGCTGAGGGAACATTGGGGTGAGGGAACATAGGGCTGAGGGAACATAGGGCTGAGGGAACATAGGGCTGAGGGAACATAGGGCTGAGGGAACATAGAGCTGAGGGAACATAGGGCTGAGGGAACATAGGGCTGAGGGAACATAGAGCTGAGGGAACATAGGGCTGAGGGAACATAGAGCTGAGGGAACATAGGGCTGAGGGAACATAGGGCTGAGGGAACATAGAGCTGAGGGAACATAGAGCTGAGGGAACATAGAGCTGAGGGAACATAGGGCTGAGGGAACATTGGGCTGAGGGAACATTGGGCTGAGGGAACATAGAGCTGAGGGAACATAGAGCTGAGGGAACATAGAGCTGAGGGAACATAGAGCTGAGGGAACATTGGGGTGAGGGAACATTGGGGTGAGGGAACATTGGGGTGAGGGAACATAGAGCTGAGGGAACATAGAGCTGAGGGAACATAGAGCTGAGGGAACATAGAGCTGAGGGAACATAGAGCTGAGGGAACATAGAGCTGAGGGAACATTGGGGTGAGGGAACATTGGGGTGAGGGAACATTGGGGTGAGGGAACATAGAGCTGAGGGAACAGAGCTGAGGGAACATAGAGCTGAGGGAACATTGGGGTGAGGGAACATTGGGGTGAGGGAACATTGGGGTGAGGGAACATAGAGCTGAGGGAACATAGAGCTGAGGGAACATTGGGGTGAGGGAACATTGGGGTGAGGGAACATTGGGGTGAGGGAACATAGAGCTGAGGGAACATAGAGCTGAGGGAACATAGAGCTGAGGGAACATAGAGCTGAGGGAACATAGAGCTGAGGGAACATAGAGCTGAGGGAACATAGAGCTGAGGGAACATAGAGCTGAGGGAACATAGGGCTGAGGGAACATAGAGCTGAGGGAACATAGAGCTGAGGGAACATAGAGCTGAGGGAACATAGGGCTGAGGGAACATAGGGCTGACGGAACATAGAGCTGAGGGAACATAGAGCTGAGGGAACATAGGGCTGAGGGAACATTGGGGTGAGGGAACATGAGGGAAAGCTCACAGATAACAGATACGATTCAGATTTTTAGTTACATTTTATCAGCCATTTCCAAGTCAGTCTTGAGCTCGTCGCTGTGAGGTCTCCTGCAGAGGCTTGTGGGGTGGTGTGTGAATCATTATAATTCTATATGTCCCGCTTCTATACTGTACATGTGTATGTCCATGTCACGCTCCACTCCCCCGGCCGCCTGCCCTCCCGCTCCACACTGACAGAGCTGTAAACAGTATTAACACATGAGAACGAGGCTGTGTGCGGCCCACTGGACACAGAACTGTCACAGGCCCTGGGCCACAGAGCCTCCCCCTCACGCAGGACACGAGACATCAGACAAATTGTTTTTTTTGTCCTTAATAAAAAAAACAAACAAGAATCTTCTGATGAGCAAAGCAGTAACAGGCATTTGACCATTTCTGCGAGTTGTTGTGCAGAAATAATATCCGGAGACAGTGTTTTTCTGACCCACAGTCCCCCGACACGGTTAGAGGCTTAGATTTAAAGGGACAGAATGCAGTATTTTAAAAAAACATCACCTATTTGTGGCCCCAGATATGAGGTAAACATATTCACATCAAATACAGCTGATATTTTGTAATTACAATAACACTGGACATGATGAAATTCTTTATATTATAGTTTTGGATCTCAGCCAGTCTGAAAGCAAAATGAGCCTCATGTGAATTTGTTATCTCCTTATTGTGAGTGTATGAAGAGGACATACGGTGGTCCCTCGTTTATCGCTGGGGTTACGTTCTAAAAAGTAGTCGCCTTTATTTTATTTAACAGTTATTTTATACATTTTTAAGGCTGTAAAACCCCTCCGTGATTTCCACACAAATTGGCCCCGTGACCTAAACTGAGGAGAACAGGGGTGAAAAACATAGCAATGGGGAGTTGTTGGTGCTGTTTTTTGTTCTTATTAATTGAAAATCATAATTAGGCAGAACACAATGTGCTGTGTTACGACTCAGCTCTGCTCGGGACCGCGGAAGTAACAAAATAACCAAGATGTAAAATGGAATAAATAAGGTAATTTAATTAAAAGGAATGTACAAGGTAAATTAAACAAAACAAGCTAAAATATGTACATAAAAGAACCTAAACTAAGAAACACAAGGACGGGACTGAAATACGAGTTTTGTGCCTAAACGGGTCACGTAGGTCTGTACAAAAACAAAAGTGACGGACTAAGGGACACATAACAAAATCACAAAAGTCCCTAAACAAAAGTCACATAAACCTACAAACAGAATCGAGTGACAACTAAAAAGACACAAAACAGAACTAAACTAAACTAGTGTCTCACACACAAAGTTAGACTCACACACTAAAGAGACACAAAGAGAAAATGGCAAACTGGCCACAAAGGCCAGCAGCCCTGAACAGGTGAGAGGAATCTGCTTAAATAGGGGGAGGAGTCTGGAGGTGAGGTGGGAGTGGCCGAGAGTTGAAGTTCCCACCAATCAGAGACCAGGGCTCAACCAGCAGGAATCCAAATGACAAAAGAAATTAAAACACACAACACAAATCAAAAGAACTGGAGGCCTGGGGCCGTAACAGCTGGCTCTCCCTTAGCCAATCAGAATGCAGCACACAATAGGCATTCATACACTGTAAAAAAAAAAAAAAAAAGGATGCAAAATTGCACACACACAAAAAAATCTGCGAAACAGCGATGCCACAAAAGGTGAACGGCGTTATAGTGAAGACGACTGTACTGTGACAGAGCTGCACTAGCACTGACCAATGAGCTTAATCTAGTGACCATTCGGATCAGAGAGAGAGAGTATTTTAGGTTTTCAAGGAACTGTTTGAGTTAAAGTTATTAGTTATTTTGAGTTAACATTCAATAAATATGACCTGTCTGTGTTTCCAGTTCATTTTTTCCCATGTATTTAAACAAAATGTGTCTTGCCCCAGTCCAGATCTATTATATAAGGAGGTCAAAATCAGTCCACTGTGAACTATCTGCGACTGAGCCTGATAATCAATCACTTGCTGTTAGCTTTACTCACTGAAAAACTCTGCTCTGGTCTCTGAACGTTATGAAAAGCTCTTATAAACTCATCACAGTGAATAATGAGGATGCTCAGAATCCATACGGTAAATGAGGAAGAACTTTGGACCTCTACAAACTGTACGCACAGCTGACCTATCAGAAAGCAGAATGAGCCTCTCTCTGATCTGATTGGTCGCTCCCTAAACTCCAGCACCTGCACCAGTCATGAGTCAGTGCTAGTGCAGCCTCTGCAGCTCAGGGAGGGAATTCTGCAGGTTCTGAGCTTCACATGAAGCCTGGTCTTTCCATGTATTTAGAAACTGTTTTTTTTAGAACCTGTTCCTTTGAATTGCTCTACAAAGACATATCTCATGTATGTAGTTTAGTTAATATGATTAACTTAGATTCAGGAGCAGGATCACGCCTCAACTGCCCTCGCCCCCTCTCCAGTGAATCACAGCTCACTTCTACCACACCTCAGCTACCCAGAAGCCTATTTGTAGCAGCCTATCCCAGCAACACAGTTTGTCCCACATAACTCGAGCCCACCCTCCCAACCCCGATCTGTTCGCTTCCAAACATAAGACGCCTACGAGGGGGGTCCCGTCCTGCTGGGCCATGTGTAGATTGAGACTGAACCCCCACCCTGACGCTCAACCCAGCCGACCCGCCTCGTCTCCATATAATAAACTCTTTTCTCTTCGCACATGTGTTGCTGGCATGGTCCTTGCTTAAAAATTCTGAGTCTGTTTTGTCCCAGCTCTCAAAAATCACTGCTATAATATGAGGATAAACTTTAAGCAGTCAGACATTTTTAGCACTGTATTAGCACTGTGCATAGAAATATCAACTAGTGTCAGCCTGAGTGTGGATGTGTTAAATTATAACACAATTCTTGTGTTACTGTTACTTTAGCGCGTTAAAATATTCCAAACATGTGTAAGAATCAGATTTTGTGCTACACATTTTTGTGTAGTCTCAACTCATTAGAAGTCATAGTCAAATGACACAGTCGAGAAGAGCAGTTTGGGGTGCAAACTGTATGGGGAACATGGTATATAACTCTGTTCATATTTCACATGGATGCCATTGCATGTATGTAAGTGAAAAAGATTTTTATTTTGCTAATATTGATGTTGGCTATAGTAAAGTGACCAGACGTCCCTGTTTCCCCGGGACAGTCTCAGTTTTGAAATGTGTGTCCCCTGTCCCAGCAGAATTATCCAAAACCAGTGATTTGTCCCAGTTTTACACAAGAAATGTCCCAGGTCCCTATTTTTCACTATCCCTGATCCCTGCCAACAGTAAAGAGGAGACTTAACTAATGTCAAAGCTGTTTTGAATGGGTACAGAAGCAGAACGGATCCAACCACTGAGACTCTTGAAAAGCTTTCTCAGTAAATGTCACTCGCTGTGTAAGCCAACATATGAGCAGGACATTAGAAGCATTCATGAGAGCACGAGAATAACTGGCTACACTTGAGATGACCTCAGTATGTTTGAGAAACAGGGGGCAGTGTTGTACCTGAACACTGTTTGGGTACAACACTGCTCACTCTTTCTTTTTTGGGGGAAAAACATTCAGTCCGGCAACAACACAAAAGCCACCAGCGTCACATCGCTGCATGTGTCATCAAAACAGGACACTACTGTCCGAGGCAATTGTCCTGACATCTGCTGTAAATGCATTCCATTGCAACAGGGAAAATTTGGATGCCTGAGAAAGTTTAACGTCCAACTGACTCGGTCTGGACCGAACTGAGTTTGTGTGTCAGAGCCCCGATTGGACCGGCCGTTCCATTGCACTTTCTGGTGGAGGTCAGTTTTTCCCGAGTCCCGAGCACAATAGAATGTGGCAAAAAAAAGCAGCATGGAGGGGATATGGAAAAATAATCGCTTGCAACAACGTATTGAAAAAACTAGTAGTAGTTTTTTTGAACTATGAATGAACTATTAACTATAAATAATTATGAACTATGAACAAATTAGATCATTTTGAAATGTGTGAACTGA
The DNA here is from genome assembly GCA_034769755.1 of Odontamblyopus lacepedii. Classification (NCBI taxonomy): domain Eukaryota; kingdom Metazoa; phylum Chordata; class Actinopteri; order Gobiiformes; family Gobiidae; genus Odontamblyopus; species Odontamblyopus lacepedii. The sequence goes on along the minus strand of CM068363.1, from coordinate 2,152,867 downwards.
ACTTTGAATTCGTTCATGTAGAAGACGACCTTTCCCAACGCTGACAGTGGGAGACGGCGGGTTTTCAGTTTTCTATCTGTTAAATCACTGTCATTTCCCCTAGGTTTTGTTACCCATGGTGGTCGTGGAAAGCTGTTAGGACTGTTTGGTGTCATATTTTCAGATGAGGGGATGGGTTCCTCCAGATCTCCGTGGATGTTATCCTGGACGGCGCGGAGTTGAACACCACTGCCGATCCTTGATGCCAGCGAGTGCATCGTGAACTGGAAACATTTAGCATCGTGAAATTGTGTTTGCATAAAAATCTGAACAAGTGTCAACCCCGGCTCCTCTAACCCCTCCCCGCAGTGCCCTGACAGAGCTAATGCTAAAAGCGTGTTCTTGCGCGGTGCTAGTGGAGTAACATGGCAGCGTGGGGCTCGGCGGACATGTTCGCAGGAGCTGGGGTCAGGGTGGATGAGAGCGGAGCGTGACGGAGTGTTTGTGTGCAGGGGAGAGGCCAGGAGGGGCGGGGGCTTTGGGAGCACCACAGGGACCGCTGAGCTCCTCCCTGGAACTGTCAGAGTGAGTTTGTTTGAAAAGCCGAGCTAACTTAAACCTGACACGACTGATGTCACAGACGTCAAGAGGAGGGTGAGACAGAGGAAGTGAGGAGATTTTTCTAGCACACTGACCTATTTTAATGGCTTGAAACTTTAAAAACTGGGGCCTGCAATTTTGGGACCTTCGAGTATTCATTTTTAGGCAGGTGAGCCTACTTTCCACTCATCTCTCACTGGCCACATTTACATGATGTTTTTTTTAATTCCGGGTTAATTGTTCTGAATTAAAACACAGTGCTTAACAAATTTCACCTGTCACGAAAAAAAGAAAACATAAATAACTTTTTATCAAAAACTTGTTTCAAATGAACAATTTCATTGTTATTCATTAAATGACCAGTTGGAATAAAAAATCGTCCTTGTTGACAAATAATAACCAAAAATGTGAATATTTGTATAATTTGTAATTTTTGGAAAACACTGAACTTGTCATTTTTGGAAAACATTGAAACTTGAACAGTTAGGGAGAACAGCAAAAGTTCTATTTTAGCATTAAAGATATCGTTTTGATAAAAAGATCTTGTATACACTGGCGGATTAACCATTATAGAAACATAAAAAGATATTTTGGTAAACAGAAATACTGTTAAATTACGTACGGCAGCAACAAACACCTTGTACCGCATGGTGGTCTAATACATTTGTTAAGCTCTGTATTCTCCTTCGAGTTTATATAATTCCGAATTGAGGTTTCCATGGAAAACACGTTAAATCACCTTTATTTAATTCCTCTCAGCGTCTGGGGGTGGGGAAGGTTCTGATTGGACAGCGACACAAATGTATTTCCGTCTTTGGGAAGAAAACCCACACTTCAGCTGCTCCCGGCTTTTCTGTCATCTCGGTTTGTCGTTTCGCCGCCGACACAAACACGATCCAAACTTTTTCCGCAGTGGTTCCGATGATAATGAAGCAGCAGCTGGAGAATTCTCTCCTCACGCTTTCCGTCTGTGAGCTGAGGAGGAGAAGGGAAGAGTGTGGGAGAAGGAGGAAGAAGACAAACTGAGTCTGAGGCTGCCACACCTCAGCCCACTCCCACATCCCGCTCACAAATCCAAAGAGACGTGGAGGAAAGTCCCAAGAGACGACTGGAGGAGCCGGATCAGAAGGACGAGCCAACGAGCACCAACCACCGGGATTATTGTGAAGAAGAAGAAACGTTTACAGGATCCAGGAAGAAATTCATTTGGCTTTAAAATCAGAATAAACCCACTGACTTCAGAATTAAGTTGAATTCCGAATAATCACTTTCATTAGGAAGTATTTACATTGTCTTTTTAAAGCGGAATACATTTTTATTCTAAATTAAATTATTTCTCTTCAGAATTAAAGCTCTCATGTAAACGTGGCCACTGTAGCAGATCTTGCAATAGAGTTTGGAACATGTGCATCTATCACCAGCTCTACGATATATATACAAAATCACAGACGTCATTACTTCTGCATAGTTACGTTTAAATTTAAGGGGTGCATAATAATAAGTAATATGTTTATTTGGATATTTCATAAGTGATAAATTGCATTATGTTTCAACAGCAATCGACAGATACATAAAGGCAAGTTATTTAATGTTACTAATCATGAACATAATCTCAATCTCATCAATCATTCTGAAAAGCAAAGGCCCCACCCTCATTTACAATACCATAAATAAAGTAATAATGTTCTTCTGCCAGACTCTTATAATAGTAAGTCACATTACTCCACATAAAAAAATAAATAACTGCATTTCAAAATGTTTTAGTGCACAAATGACAAACCAATTTAAATTCCTTGTTCTTCACACTTCGTTATCATCATTTCTTTATCTCTTCCTTTAAACATTTTCATATTCTGGCATTTTTTTGAGCTCATCACTCATAGAGTTCCAGATTTTGACCCCACAAAATGAAATACAAATTCTCCTTAAATTTAAAGTACTGTTTCTCTTTCAGTAAAATGTTTCTAAATATTTCTGGTAGCTCTTTCCCTTTTGCCTTGTATATTATTTTTGCTCCTTGGAAGTTTATCAGATTAATAATTTTTTTGAAATTTGATTTTATTTTATGGGCAGAAGTGGATAGTACATTCACTGAAGTAACTTTCTGAAGAAATTGTACTTTTCACAGTACTTTTTTAGCACTATTGTTTTGCAAAATCCGTCCACTGTGCATGTTAACTGCTGTCCAAAACTCTGAAGAAACCTCTGGCCACTGAAAACTGTGAAACCTGCTCATAAACTCATCATGGTGAATAATGAAGATGCTCAGAATGCATTTGGAAAGTTTAAAAAGTTAATATAAAAGGACCAAGGCAAAACCACTTAAAATGAACTAGTTCTGATTTAGACCCCTAAAATAGTACAAATGACTTCAGATTCTGCTCTGTCTCCTTGGTGATGTCATTGCCATCCATCCATCTTCTCCTGCTTAATCTGGCTGGGTCATGGGGGCAGTTTACTGCCCAATCCTCATAGCACCTGACCCCCTATGAACCCCTCTGCAGGTGGTGAGCCCACAGGAGGGTGGACAACATGGTCCTTGATGTTAGTTCAGGTGCTGCATGTTTTGGGTTGATGGGGGAAACCGGAGCACCCGGAGGAAACCCATCCAGACACGGGGAGAACATGCAAACTCCACACAGAAAGGCCCGGGCGACCTTCTTGCTGTGAGGCCTGAGTGTTGCCACTCAGCCACCGTGCCGCCTGGTGATGTCATTGCTTTGCCTGGAATGTTTCACAGTATGGCATTAAACTGATCTATCTCCATGGAGATAAGCAGACACCAGGATCCAGGCTAAGTTACAGGTCAAATTTGTATGCACATCTTTCACGATTAAAACACCTGAAAATGAATAGGTGCAAGATTACTTGAAAGCCATACTAAGGAACATTCCAGGCAGTGCAATAACATCTCCAAGGATACCAGAAATGCTCCTTTACCCGGTGCAGTCTCTCCATAACATGTGTGACCTGTGGTTCTCGTCCTGATTGGCCCTCACCTCTGTGCTCTTTGAATGTTTTTTTTTTTACCTTTTTAGATCCTCCTCAATAATTCACCAGGGAGGCTGAGAGAGACACGAGCAGACAGGCCCGCTCAAGAATCCAGGCCACAGCACCGAGGCGGGAGCTGCGGGAGCTACAGGAGGTACAGGCTGCATCACTCCACCCGCTCACAGCAGAGGGGAGTGAGTGTGGATGCAGACAGCCTCTCCTCCTCAGCCTGTGTCCGCAGCCATAAGGGAAAGGCCTCCTGCAGGGTTATAAATGGCTCTGCAGCAACAGCCGAGGCAAAACAAAAGCAAACTCACACCCACTGCCTTTATCTGAGGACAACACAGGCTGGAGAGTTGGTAACTTTGAGGACAATAAAGTCTGATCGACTCACACAAAGTTTTTTATGTTATATCTGACTGTGAATTATACACATGGGAATGGTATGTATGAAGTGTCTTGCCCAAGGACACATAAATGGTAAATGATCACATCTTTATATAGTGCTTTTTCACCTTCAAGTCACTCAAAGCACTTTACAACAAGGAGCCACTCGCCCATTCATACACCAGTGTACGCAAAAAAACACAACACAACTCAAGGACACAACAACCACACTCATCTTTAGGAGCTGGAATCACACCAGTCAACCTGTGGGTCAGTGGATCTGACTTCTAAACCAGTAATTTTTTTAATGTCGAGAGCGGGATTCGAACCACCAACCTTCAGATCGGTGGACAAACGTTCTTAATAACTGAGCTCCTGTCACCCCCAACATACATATGGGCTTGATCTCAGCAGCTAAGCACGGCTGGGCCTGGGCAGTACTTGGATGGAGTCCACAGGGAACATCAGGTGCCATTGTTGGGAAGCAGTGGCCCGTTAGTTGTGTCCTTAGGCAAGATAAGACTAGTGTACTGATGGTGGTTGGAGTTACTTACCACCACCGACTGTGGAGTGAATGAGGAATGCTGTAAAGTGCACTGGGGGTTTTGAAAAGCTCTGTATAAACCTGATGTATCATGATCATGCTTTTATTTTGTACTTTTCTTTTCAACAATTTCTTCCACGATCTGGCACTAAACTGATAAAAACTCATTTACCCAGTGTTGGGCAGTAATTAGTTAAAAAAATAAGTAAGGGTGTAACGATATCCAAGTCTCACGATATCGTGGAAATGGTGGGGAGGCTCACAATATTACAACAGAGATACCCAACAAGTGAACCACACATTTTAATGAAATGGGTGAAGAATGTTGCGCTGTGTCGGACGCGGGTTCGGGGTCGGGTCGGCCGCAGGTGAGCGCGGGTCTAATCTGCAGACATCATGTGCGAACAAAAAACAGGGCAAATGCAAAACTGCCATTCTTTTTACAAGATGATTAAATGTTAAGTCCTTGTTTTTGCTACCCACAAATCTCTACCACTTTCATTTTCAAACCACACGTGCGATGTCCTGCAGTTCAACAATGATTCCAGAGGAGCTGAAAAGAAAAGCAGCAAGTGGAGAGTATAAAGTTGTGGCTCTTCTTCGGCTCTCGGACTGATTTTCATTGGGGTGCGGTTCAGGTGTTGGCGTGTGTTTACTCCGGGTCAGATCGGGTGTGGATTGAGGTGTGACGGGTACGGGCGGGTGCGGTTGGTCAAAATCAGACCCGTGCAGGACTTTGTATCACGATATTCTACATAATAACAAGACTGACATTCTAAAATGCTTTGACCAGTCATTTGGTACAACATTTATGGTCATTTATGGAACGAAATCCAAATCTCTCTGTCCGATATTTTCACCATAAACATCTCACCGCACCAGATTTATTGCAAGATTTTGTGGAGGCTCATAAAACTGTGAATCTGCTCCTTTTTCCTCTAAAAATGCTTCACAAGACTTAATCCAAAGCATGAAGATGTAAAAGTGCTTAGAACAGTTATTTCTTCACGTCGTCTGCACTGAAACGGAGCAAAGGATCATGGTCTATGTAGTTCCAGCTGTTTTTTTTTTTTTTTTTAGCTATTTCTGCATCAGAACTGTTCATTTAAGCAAAGAGACTTGGGGTTCGATATATTGTGATGGTCCACGATATTATTGTGAGACCTTTGACGAAACAATATGATATGATACTATAATCACAACTGAAACCAAAGTCATTAGATTTTTCTTGCCAATTATTTTGAAATCAAGTTATCAAGAGCATTTAGTCTAGTTTCTCTTCTTTTTAATCTTATTTTTAGTTTTGCAGAGTAATCTGACCAACGCTGTATTGAGCACAGGTCCTCTCCCACTAAACCACGAGATAATTAGAAAAGCGTGAAAAGCCGTCTCTTTAAATCCGCCGTATTACAGGTTCTCGAGCCAAGCCCGAGCGCCGATAACAGAAATATTGCAGACACAACATAAACTGAAGAAATGGAAAATGGTTGAATGTGTTTTGGATCGATGCGTGCGGAGATAGTGCTCGGATCAGAAAAGGATGTGAGGGGAGATAAGTGAGGGAGCCCACCCGCTATCGCCACGACAACAACCAACCAATGATTTAGGCCGCGCAGATCAATACCGCTGTCCACAGAGATGGCTATCGGACGCTACGGGCGCAGGCGCCGCCACGGAGCAAAACACACTTCACCACATGTTTATGAAGGTTATTTTGTGCCTTTAGTGCCAAGTTTGTATTTTTGTTATATTCAATTTTGATAAGCTTCTCTTTCTTTAAACAACAGAATGGGATTTTCAGCATTTCATGGTAGTACTTTTCTTTTATATTTCCATTAGGCCGTACAGTTCAAGATGTTCTAATACTGTGTGTTCCAGATACTGATGCCTGTGTGAGGCGTTTTGCATTTTATTATTTAGGGGTGCAATAATCCCAATTTCTAGAATTTGACTGTTCCAGATAATTATGCAAGTCAAATAAAAAGAAATAAAGTTCAGTTCTGAAAGTAAATAACATTTATTTTATATCATCAAGTATATAACATTATATTGGCCATACCGGCTCGTCAAAGCCTGAACCCGTCAGATCTCAGAAGCTCAGCAGGGCCGGGCCTGGTTAGTACTTGGATGGGAGACCACAAGGAATTCCAGGTGCCACAGTGGGGCCAGTTGCAAAAACTGCCGTTGTGTCCTTAGGCAAGACACTTCACCCACATTGCCTAGTATGAAAGTGGTGTGTGTGTGAGTGTTGGTGGTGGTCGGAGGGGCTGATGGCGCAGATTGGCAGCCTCGCTTCCGTCAGTCTGCCCCAGGGCAGCTGTGGCTACAATAGTAGTTTACACCACCGGGTCTGGAGTGAATGAATAATGCTCTGTAAAGCGTCTTTGAGTGTCCAGAAAAGCGCTGTATAAAACTGATGCATTATTATTATTATTATATTCCGTATTTTTGCAGGAATATTCTTTTTTTTTTACTTTTATTTATTAAGATCAGAAGTGCAAATAAGCATTAGAACAATCCTTGACAAAGGGTTATTATATTAGTTATTATTCAAGTACATAGTCACCGGGATCCATCTTTCTAAGAACAAGTCCATTTTCAGCTGGAGTTTGGCTCAGTTCTTTACTTTACTTTAATCTTTATTTGAGGGACAATGCACAGAAACATTAAATCGAAAGACAGAGATGCACTGTACCAGATTATAGCTGAATAGCTAGTTTCCATAGTTTCCATGCCATCTTCCATGATATAGACTTGTTTTAGTCTCTGTGTCCATTCTGTGCTTGTGGGGGAGAGGGTTTCCTCCAGTTAACAGTTAAGGCTGCCCCACACCACAGCGTTTTTCGGTCTTAAATGGTTTTTAAACATGCAACAAAAAGTGCACACCACAGACATGAGGAGAACCTTATGAGACTGAAAATCTCCGATCTCAAAGACTGCAGTGGGATCTGTGCGATATAAAGCTGTGAGCTGTTTCCTGTCTACAGTAAGTCGCTTTGAGGATCTTAAGTGTTCAAAGATCAGAGCTCTGCACTTCCAGTTTCGATACAAGTCAAAACGGTGTTATTATTTGTGAAATGTGGAGCAATACTTCAGATGCATGTTTTTTAAAAGCATTAAAGATTAGTGATAAAGTCCACAGGAAGTAGAGTCACTGTCGTTAATCTGCAGCTTCACTGCGTAAACAAACACATGAGGAAACACTGTCTTTTTACTTTTAAAGAACACCACAAACTGGATTAATAGCACAGTTTTGTGGACTGGAGTCATTATTTGCAGAGAACAATTTCTATGGATAATGTGGATGAGATGCTGCAGTTTAAATGTACCACTTTACATTAGCTGAGTAAAAGTCTTTATTTTCACTATATCCCGAGTTTGTATGTCGCGCCTCTGACGCTCTGTTCTATCGGCTGTTCCCGTAGCGCTGCTGATGTTCGGTGGTTATGATCTGACACTGACTCCACACACACGAGGAGCAGAGGCTTCACAATCGCACACAAAGACACAAAGTCGGGTCACGCCTCCTCGAACTCGGGAAGAAGAAATCGCAGGTAAATTCTCCTGTAGTGTGTGGCGGCCTTTATTCGCGCAGTCATCAAAAGAATACAGAGAACATTCTGTCGATCTTTTACACATACATTATCTGACAATCCTCCTAATACATATATCAGTGCATCTATAGGGAGTTTACAAAATAGTATCTTTTCTTTTTCTATTTTAATATTCTGCCGATAATTACAAAGAATTGGGCAGTCCCAGAAGATGTGAGTGATCCGCCACCAGGCCACAGTTTCTCCAACATAGTGGAGGCATGTTTTTGTAGACACTTGAAATGATTAAAGAGGTTCTGAAATATCAAATTCTTTCCATAGATCACTGTTGACATCTTTGTGGCTGATCACACACATATCCCTCCTTTACGACAACTTTCAACAATATTTTAATGAAAAATAAACATTCAACAATATTTTAATGAAAACGTGCATTTCACATGTCGATATATCCACCTTTCTTCTGTAACACTTTAACCAGTCTAGAATCAACTGAAGATGTGAGATTCTTGATGGTTTTGGAGTCAGTTTTCTTGCTTGTGCTCAATATTGTGCTCCAAAGACTGTCCTTAGAAGAAAACTGGCGGCCACTGGAATACAACTCCTGTTTGAGAATTACCCAAAGATTCTCGACTGGGTCTAGATCTGGTGAAGCAGGGGCCATGTCATCCGGCGTTTGTCCTTAAAGTTCTTCTTGGTCAGCCACTCTTTTGTACACTTCAAGAACTTGGCAACTAACTTGGCATAAGTCTTCGTCATGCGTGAAGCTGATGTTATTCTTGGAAATGGCAGGCTTTGATTTGTACCATGGCATGAAATTTTGCTCCAAGAACTTGGTGTACTTTTTGGAGTAAATTTTTACACCTTCTTGTACTCTAAAAAGCCCAACTATATCACCTCCAATGACACCAGCCCAGTTCATCCCCCGCTGCCTCCTCGCTGCCTCCTTAGACGTGTTGGAGTTCACCGTCCATGGGGGATCCAGCTTCTGTCCCACCATCTGGTCCATCTAAGGTAGCTCGCATCTCGCCATCTTTTTTTATTTTTATTTTTATTTTTCCAAGTCATAGGTGGCAACCCTGATGCCAATGGCCACCAGTTTTCTTCTAAGGACTGTCTTTGAGCACAATATTAAGCACAAGCGAGAAAATTGACTCCAAAACCATCAAGAATCTCACATCTTCAGTTGATTCTAGACTAGTTAAAGTGTTACGGAAGAAAGGTGGATATATCAACATGTGAAATGCACATTTTCGTTCAAATACTGTTGAAAATTGTTGTAAAAATACAGAATATAATGTTATATAATGTTCTATACTTGTTGATATAAAATAAATGTGTTGTTTACTTTCAGAACCAAACTTTATTTCTTTTTGATTTGACTTGCATAATTATCTGGAACAGTCAAATTCTACAAAATTGGATTATTGCACCTCTAAATAATACAAATATTCCAAAATTACCAAATAAAGCTGAAACTTGGCCTTTGCAAGAGTACACAGTAAAGCTGTTCAGAAAAGGTTCACTTCTGTCCTGTGAATGGGACTTTTTTTTAGTATCGATATGAAACCAGGATCTAATTTCGATATTAGTTTTAGTATCGGTTAGTATCTGATTTCCAATACTTCTGTACCCTGTGTCAGACAACCTGTGGAAGAAAAGAAATATCAAACTGCATTTATGTTCATGTAACTGCATTTTTGCATTTGAAATATGTGATTTTTGTTTTTTTTCTTTCAATATAATAGAAATCTCCCTCGTATGAAAAGAAAATTCATATAATTATAAGCGCACCGATACTGCAGAAGCTAATTATAGTTGTTTCCGCGCACTATTTATGCACCCGTCGTTGTGTTCGCAGTGATTCGTGTGGGTTTGAGCGATCTTTAAGCACTTATTTTCAAGACGCCATTTTGCCGATCAACCCCTCATTTTCACCGGTATACGCGCTACACTGTCCAGTTTTATTTTCTTCATTGTGATATGCGTAGGATTCAGCAGCATCGTGTACTCAGTTTGGTGCAAATGCAAAATAATCCACTAGTGCGATGTGCAGCTATCTATAGGAGAGGTTGGCGTTTTGTTGCGATGACATTTACAGTGATGTGCAGCTCCCGTTGGTCACCGCAGGTTTCTAAAGTGGAAGTCAGCGCACTTTTATTTCTTTTATTCATTACACACGGAAGGCCAGACAGACACGCCTTCCCAACTGGAACTGGAACAAACAGCCTGGTTTGTTACTCAGCACTCAGCACCTTCACCCTTCACTAGAGCACTTTAAATAACTGCACATTTTTATAGCACACAGCACTTTAAACATATTTGCACTTTAAAAAAAAAAGACATTGCACATAATTGGTTTTAAAATATATTTTTATTATTGTCTTCCTTTTACCATTTTTAATCCTGATGCACAGTGGCACTTTGATTGGCAGCTGCTGGGCTCTGGAGGGGAAGGAGACGAGTGTTAATTAGGTATTTTAAATTGGTTAGTGCAATATTTCGTGCAATAAATCTGTTTTTAGAAGGTTTTAAGTGTCGATGTGTGTGTAGTGTGTTTTATTGTGTTTTTAGTGAAGTCGTGTGTGCTGTGTCTTACCTCCTTTCTGCTCTTCTGTCCAGGTCCCAAAAGAGTCCCCCGGAAACAACCTCCTCCTTTTATGGTTCCGGCCTGGACCAAAGTGTAGATTTGTACAGGGGTAGTGGTAGTGGTGTTTTATTGGTTTATGGGTTTTAGAGTTTATTTGGTTAATGGTTTTAGGGTTTTATGTACATAGTGGGTGTTTTAATAATAATTGGGTTTTGGTTTATTTTATGGAGGGTCAGGCCACTGTTTTAAAATATAATGTTAATTTGATCTACCCTGCTTTTATCCAGTAGTTTTTACCAATTAGTCAGAACATTTTAAAGGCACCTGGAGAGATCACTCGGGGTTCTGCTGTTGGAGAGGAAATACTGCCTGCCTCCTATTTATTTGCACCTTGCACCTTTTTGCACCTGCACTTTGTAACTATTGAAACAAAGTAAACCTGTGGACTGCCTTTTCTGCCTGTCTGAGTATTTTTTAACCTTTTTTCACTGAAACCCAACCCGCTCACGGCAAAGCCCACGTCACAGCGTAGGATTCAGCAGCATCGTGTACTCAATTTGGTACAAATGCAAAATAATCCACTAGTGCGATGTGCAGCTATCTATAGGAGAGGTTGGCGTTTTGTTGCGATGACATTTACAGTGATGTGCAGCTCCCGTTGGTCAGGTTTCTAAAGTGGAAGTCAGCACACTTTTATTTCTTTTATTCATTACACACGAAAGGCCAGACAGACGCGCCTTCCCAACTGGAACTGATGACGGGAAAAGCTTGAAGAAAAAGGGGAGAGGGAGTTTTGATGTCGGAATAGAGGAGAACCACAGCGTTTCTGCTGTGACATGGCAGGACACCAGGCAGGTTCCACTTGTGTTACACTTTACTGGCCCAGAACCAGTGGAGACGATTCAGCTCTGGGACAAAGCCGGCAGAAGTTTTGTGGAAGTTGAGAGGCTTTACATCGTGACAGCCTATAACAAATACGTGGACGGAGAGGATTCGTTTAACTCATTTGCAGCAAAATACAAGTTTCCTGTGGAGTCTCACCGCTGGTACATTTACATCTTCTGGTGCTCATCATAGTTAAGGAATCAAGATAGAAAACATGCAGCTTCAGTTTGTTTTTCAAGATTTGTACATACAGTCTGCATCCAGTGTTTGTTCCAATGTGGACATTATTTTTTGAATAAATAAATTTTCATAAAAATATGACCCGTGTGATTATTATCATGGTTAATGTTGTTAAAGCAGTTGTAGAAGCAAAAGTGAAAACAAACAAACCCTTAACTGGTCTTTACATGTGTTCAGAGTTTGAGTGATATCAGTGAAATTCTGCAGGCCTAATGTTGCAATTTTACACCACTCCACCAAAAAGTTATTAAAATGTCAAAATTTAAAAAAAAGAAACCTGATTTCTGCGTCGAATGCTTCCTAGAACAACATCAAGGTTGATTCATTTTTTTGCGCTTTTTTTTCTACATTTGGGTTTGTGGGGGTAAAGCTGTTTTAGATGAATATTGTGATTTAAAATGTGCAAATTATAACATAAGGATCCACAAGTGTCAGAAAGGAGAACTTTATAGCAGACACAGGTTTGCACAAAAGGTCTGCTTTAACTTAAAAAAAAAAAGTAAACTATCCATCCATCCATCTTCTTCCGCTTATCCAGGGCCGGGTCGCGGGGGCAGCAGTCTAAGCAGGGGCTACCAAGCTTCCTTCTCCCCAGCCACTTCCACCAGCTCCTCCGGACGGACCCCGAGGCGTTTCCAGGCCAGTCCAGAGACATAGTCCCTCCAGCGTGTCCTGGGTCTTCCCCGGGGCCTCCTACCGGTGGGACATGCCCGGAACACCTCCCGAGGGAGGCGTCCAGGAGGCATCCGGACCAGATGCCCGAGCCACCTCAGCTGGCTCCTCTCGACGTGGAGGAGCAGCGACTCTACTCCGAGCTCCTCCCGTGTGACCGAGCTCCTCACCCTATCTCTAAGGGAGCGCCCGGCCACTCTGCGGAGGAAACTCATTTCGGCCGCTTGTATCGATAAGTAAAACTGAGAAATATATGTCACAAAATTACAAAATTTGATACTGTGGACACAAAATATCCTCCATACAGGTTCTGAGTACAATGGGCCTCATTCAAGAAAGGTTCTTACTAACAAATTTGTACTTAAGTTTCTATTTCTTACAAACATTTTTGGCGTTCACAAAACTTTTTCTTAACTGAAAATGTTCTTCTGGAAGAACAAATCCTACGAAGTCAGGAGCCCTCATGAGAACAACAATTCTACTGTTTTAGAATATTATTACTCTGGTAAAGCAACAAAAAGTTCCAATTCCTTCATGATTGTAAGTGATATATTTTCTTCAGTTATTTCCTATAAACATAAGGCTCTGTGATCAAATAACATTTATGAAGCGTTTATAGGGCATGTGTCTATAGACGATTATCACAACGGCAGGAAGTGAAGATGTTGAGTCGCACAACTTCCAGTCAGTGCTTTTCAACGGCAAAATCCCTGTGGAAAAGTTCTGCATATTTTTGACCAACTTCATGAATCTGCCCCCAACACCAAATCTTCATCCAACAAGGTCGACAAAGAGCAGATTCTGTCCATGAAGAATTTATCCACAACGATCAAGGGAAGAAAGACGAAAACTTAAGGAGAACAACGACGAGCATCAGTGAAACGACTGAGCAACCCTAACATTATGGTCATGAATAAAACATAAATAACTTGTTCACTCAGACTGATTCTAGAGTTTAAATTATAAATCGATTTTGTGATGTCAGTACATTAGCACAGACAGAGATTTGTGCAGTTTAAATGATGCTATAGATGTTCACAGATTAAATGTTGACCATTTCATGTCGACCTTGTTGGATGAAGATTTGGTGTTGGAGCAGATTTATGAAGCTGGTCAAAAACATGCGACACTTCTCCACAGGTATTTTGCCATTTTGATAAATAATCGCCGCTTCCAAATAAACACCAAGTCTTAAATAAATCAAGGAAGAAGACGTGACCACTGACACCGCACGTTTTTCTGTGCTTTGACCACATTGTCCAGTGCAGCGAAAAAATAAACAATACGACTTGAAATTGAAACTTTCTGTGGTGAAATAGCAGAGGAAAACTCGGGAGAATATTATTTCAGTTTGGCAATTCGGAGGACGCGGCGATGTCATCGTAGCTACTGTGGCGTAAGAGGAAAATTGTGGCGAGAAAAGGTAACTCCGAGGTGTGCCGTAAAAACAGTAAATTATAGTCATGCTCCATGGTGTCACCGGTGATCCCAGTGGTTTTAAAAAAAGCTTCATGAATGAAGCCCATTGTCTCAGGAATTCAACCCTCAACCCTCAGAGGTGCAGAGTGTACGTAGGTGTATATGAACACACGGGACTGGGGTCAATGAGAGCAGAGAATATCCTGCGGCAAAGAGAGAGATTATTGAGAGAGCGGATCGATATGGCACAATTACAGCTCGGATTAGAACATCAGCCGGCTCGCCTACAGGGAGAGCTCCGGATACACTCACAGCTTCAACTCCACCACTGGACTTATATTATTCAAGGTTTTTAATGACTTTTTACACTAACCTTGGGATTTGATGTTTTGTGTCTGTGTAAGAAACAGCAGATTATGCAAGGACCTTTTCAATGTCATCTGTGTGTTATGATGTTGTGTGATTATACTGTAAGATTGTGTTGTGTGATCATGATGTGTGAATATGATGCGTGATTATGTGATTGTGTTGTGTGATCATGATGTGTGATTATCCTGTTATGTGTGATTATGTTGTGTGATTATACTGTAAGACTGTGTTGTGTGATCCTGATGTGTGATTATCCTGTTATGTGTGATTATGTTGTGTGATTATATTGTAAGATTGTGTTGTGTGATCCTGATGTGTGATTATCCTGTTATGTGTGATTATGTTGTGTGATTATACTGTAAGACTGTGTTGTGTGATCCTGATGTGTGATTATCCTGTTATGTGTGATTATGTTGTGTGATTATACTGTAAGACTGTGTTGTGTGATCCTGATGTGTGATTATCCTGTTATGTGTGATTATGTTGTGTGATTATACTGTAAGACTGTGTTGTGTGATCCTGATGTGTGATTATCCTGTTATGTGTGATTATGTTGTGTGATTATACTGTAAGATTGTGTTGTGTGATCCTGATGTGTGATTATCCTGTTATGTGTGATTATGTTGTGTGATTATATTGTAAGATTGTGTTGTGTGATCCTGATGTGTGATTATCCTGTTATGTGTGATTATGTTGTGTGATTATATTGTAAGATTGTGTTGTGTGATCCTGATGTGTGAATATGATGTGTGATTATGTGATTGTGTTGTGTGATTATGATATGTGATTATGTCATTGTGTTGTGTGATCATGGTGTGTGTGATTATGCTGTGTGATTGTGTTGTGTGATCATTGTGTGTGTGATTATGCTGTGTGATTGTGTTGTGCAATTATGTTATGTGATTATGTTATGTGATTATGTGTGATAATGTTGTGTGTTTGTTGTGTGACTGCTGTATGTTATGTGATTATTATGTGTGATAGTGTGATTATGATGTGGTTATGTTGTGTGATTGTGTTGTGTGATTATGTTGTGTGATTATGTTGTGTGATTATGTTGTGTGATTGTATCATTATGTTGTGTGATTGTGTTGTGTGATTATGTTATGTGATTATGTTGTGTGATTGTGTTGTGTGATTATGTTGTGTGATTGTGTTGTGTGATTATGTTGTGTGATTGTATCATTATGTTGTGTGATTGTGTTGTGTGATTATGTTGTGTGATTGTGTTGTGTGATTGTATCATTATGATGTGTGATTGTGTTGTGTGATTATGTTGTGTGATTGTGTTGTGTGATTGTATCATTATGATGTGTGATTGTGTTGTGTGATTATGTTGTACAGCGGCAGTACTCTGACGGACTCCTCCACCTCGACCAAGAGCATACATGCACTTGGGTTTTTTGAGTTTATCGAGTGGTTTTGTGTATGTCCATGTACACACACTATCCTGGTTTCAGTTTCCTGGATATGCCAGTGCTCCTGTTATGAGAATCCAGGAGAATCGCTGGGTTTTCCTCAGTGTAGCCAGGATACTGTGGCTGTAGACGCAGAACCTAACGTAACAAAAACAGTAGAAGTTACTTTCAACTCAAACTTCTATTAGGACCTTTTAAGTAATATGATTTGATACCTTTAAACAAAATAAAGCAGTCCACTGTCACCTTTTAACACTCACTTGTATATATTTTCACATGTTAAAAACGCCTTTTACTGAAGTTGTGACAGAGCTCCACAGTCTATATATTCTTTTTTATTGTTAGAAACCTGTTAAAAAGCCAACGTTGTTACATGTTTAGCTCCTTGCCATATCTGTGCCATAGTTACCATAGCAACCAGTCTAAATATCCAGGATCCTCTAATGGCGCATGTATACAGGGACATGAGCATCCTGTTTTCTCAGAGCGCATGTAAACGCCACATCCAGAACACTGTCAAAACCGGGATACTCATGTAACAGCACCCCATGACTTAAATGAACTCCCCAGAAAACAGTGTTGCCAGGTACATGAAAATAAAATCCAATTAAATAAAAATTAAAAATAGCCCAACGTGCTCTCAAAAACAGCCAAAAATATGAAAAATAGCTCTAATCATTTAAAGCACCACTGTGCAACTTTCCGGAGGTGGCATGTCATCTGCATGATTCCATGGAAAAGAAACGATTTATGCCACACTAGAACATTTCCATGGAATCAAGCATGAAGCTCTCCTCCAGACCAAATATGAGTCAGGTTTATGGAGATGCAAAAATTACACAATGGGGCTTTAAAAATCAAAGTTCACCATCATATTGTTAGACTGTTGATACTGTATGTTGGCGTGTCCAGCAAACTCTGCCTCTCTCACCAACTTCCATCTTTCCTCTAACATCAGAAGAACGCCATAACCCGAACACCTGAGGACACGCAAACGCCCGTGACTTAGCCGGAGTCTTTGAGGAGAAACGGCAGATTTTGGGTGAGCGCAGAACAAATGCAAATGAGCTAATCTAAAAATACACATTTAGGATGTGCACCAGGGGAACGGGGAAGGGGCATATCTCCTGGCTCACACGTTGTTTTCACGTTTCAAATCTGGGCCAAAAAACTCTAGAGGCAACAGGAGGTCACTGCGAGGAGAGGAGGGCCGGAGTCCAGGGGGGGAGGTGGGAGTGGCCACAGGGGAGGTGGGAGGAGCAACGGCCCATGGGATGTGAGAGTTTGAGGTGAAGGTTTTTCACTCGACATCAAGAGGGACACTGTTTCCTGTGGGCTGTCTGTACTCTGAGCAACCACAGCCACGTTTGAAATACTGCTAAACCGGGCACTACCTGGAGGAGTGTGAGGGGAGAAGGGGGATCTAGAGGACTACAGGGGTGAGTGGGGTGTTTGAAGGTCTAAACGAGAGAGTGAGAGGTGAGGAGGGCCGGGGTTTGGAGGACTAAAGGGGAGAGTGTGGGGCAGAAGAGGCGTGACCATGCACCTGCTGTCGGGCACACCAATCACGTCGCAGCATAAGGGTTGGACAGTATTGAAATTATGATACGGTTAAACCTTCTCAGCATTTCACCGGCGTATACGATATTACTGTGACTAATTAAGAATTATTTTGTAGCTTGCGCATGTACCATTCAGACAGCTCCAGCAGGACATATGTGCGGCTCTGGCTCTGTGGTTCTCAATGGGAAAGTCAATCAAACTGGACTGGGTGTGTTTAGCCTCTTGTATCAGGTCCACAGTGAAACTAACAGCAGAACAGGCTTGTATTTACTGTATTTACAGGCTGTCCATGGTAAACGCCAGGGTTTCAAAAGTAAATTTCAATTTAGAAGTGGCTCTGAAGCCGCGTCTTGTTCTAATGGAGCCATAACATGGTGTGTAAAGCTCCGCCCCCTCCACCACCTGCTCTATGGTCCGAGCGTGCACAGTACAGCACCCATGGATGCCTTTAACGTGCTGAGGATAAACCCTTTGTACATTCAGAGTGTGGGTGAAATTCTCGTTGGTTTAGAGCCACACCGGGGCGGAGCCACAAACACTAGAACCAGAACATCTACGCCGTGTCATTAGTGCCGGATAAATATATAAATGCTGCAAGCGCTGAACTGATCCCCAAGACTGAACCAGGACTAAACCAGGACTGGACAGGACATAGCATTACAACCACACATTCATTTGTGCTGAGCAAACAAATTTAGGAATCAATAAATTATATTATTACATTAGGTCCTTATGCACTGCATATTTTTTTATGATGGTAATGAAACTGATACCATTGCTACTTTTTGATACCTCAGGATACCGTATTACCGCCCAACCCTACACAGCCTTGAGATTTGTGCAGAAGCCAAACCGAAGCGTCCAAAACAAACCAAAACAAACACAGACATGGACAGCCTGTTTTAGCATCAATATGGACTATTTAGTTTGTGTAAAACGTGCAGAAGGTAAGAGCTTTGTGCTTTTGTGGCCAGGGAAGATGTCTGTGCTTTTCTCTCAACTGGATTTAACTAGAGTTTGTTTTTACAGCTTGTTCCACGTTGACGCTTCAACTAAACAGATTCAAATAGTCGTCATGACGCTCCATGTTTTTGATGTCTTTCTGGCCAGGACTGGAGAGGTGGGGTCTGGAGGACTAATGCTGCATTCGATTGTGCTTGAGACTTGGGGAAAACGGACCTCCACCTCGAAAGTGTAATGGAACGGCCAATCACATCGGGGTTCTGAAACACAAACTCAGGCTAGTTCGGTGCAGACTTAGCTAGATTTATGTGTAGAGAAAGTGTCTTCTAAAATCTTTGTAGTGATATTTAGACTTTCTTTTGCATCTTTTGACAGTAAACACAAGTTTTTTTCTGAGCATAGTAACGTTAGCAAACAGACTCTATTATCAGGAAGTAGCGACGTTAACTACATAAGCTAACAAAATAAACGTTACACTTTCTTGGGCATCATATTTTCCTGACTGTTGCAAGGAAATGCATTTACAACAGATGTCAGGAGAACTGAATCGGATTTATCCACGACCCACATTCAGCAGAATGCACAGTAATAGAGAGTGAGGAGGAGAAGGGGTGGGGTCTGGGGATAGGAGGAACAGTGTGATTGGTCTAACAGGTATTCACACTTCAAACTCTGCCCCTGCACACAGGCCTTCGCAATCTGTCTGTGTGACGACACCAACTACTGCAAACTGTCGAGGCCACTGGAGGAAACACACACTTAGATTGAAGCATTTTTGACCAAAAAGCTGCAAACTGACCCAGTTTGCACTAAAATTACCACAAAAAAAACAAAAACAAAACAAACAAAAAAACATAGGCAATGCTGTTCAAACCCCACATACACCGTTGAGAAGTGTTAAGGTAAACAGACATGAGACCCACCCAAAAGTTTTTTCCAGATGTGTTAGAGTTTTGTCATTGTTTTACCCACAGATGGCGCTGTTGTAAGGCTCCTGCAGTTCTCATGCAAAACCCCAGGCTGTTCAGCTCTAAAGTTTGCTCTCAAAGTGCTGTGCCAAGTTAAACATGCATAACCTCTCCAATAAATGTTCCCCAGGCCTGGCCTTGCACAAATGTTTGAGGTAGAAAATACCAGGAGGGGGCGCTATGACCCTGTTCCTACTGTTCTTCTCAAAGCCTCATGCTGAGTCGGGAGCCTGTCCGTGTCCTCTGGGGTGAGATGCTTTGACGTTTGACTGAGTTAAAGAATGAAACTACCTGAACATTGAACAAATTATGCACTTTTGATGAGTAAATAACATAACCGTGCTCCCCGTCCAGTCACAGGACAGCAAACATGGAAATGCCAACAAATGTACCTCAGTTTACTTTAGCAGAGATCATCAAGACACACACGAAACTGAGGGCCAATCGAGGGCCACAGGGTGATCGTCAATACAGTGAATAAATCAAACCTGTGCTGCGTTTATAAGAGCTATCCTCTTATAAACCTCTTACCAGACCTTTGCCATAGTGTTGTGTTCCCTGCTGTCTGAGCAGATCAGACACCAACACAAATACGAGGAGAAACTCATTCTCATTCTTCCATTTTCCAGTTGATGGATATCTGCCGTAGCTATTCTTCCGAATCCCCACATTACACGTTCTCCCAGAGAAATATCTCAACCATAACACTGGATTCACTTAGAAATTACTCACTAAATTATAATTTCTGGCTAGGCTCCCACATAGAGACGCAAAATACAAACTTGGGATCTAGCGAAAATAAGATTTTATTAGCCAACTCACCTCTGGTAAAGTGGAAAATTTATGGGCAGTGTCTCATCCACATTATCCACAGAAACTGTCCTCCGCAAAGAATGACATCCAGTCCAACAAACTGCACTGTTAAACCAGTTTGAGTCTTTCTTTAAAAGTGGATGTCTGTTTATATCCACACAGCGCACGGACTCAAATTAAGCTGCAGATTAGCGACAGTGGCTCTACTTCTTGTGGACTTTATCTAAAATCTTTTCTGCTTTAAAAATCCTGTATCTGAAGTATTGCTCGACATTTCACAAATAATAATAACACAGTTTTGACTTCTATCTAAACTGGAAGTGCAGAGCTCTGATCTCTGAACACTTCAGAGTCTCAGAACAAGTGGTTTTACTGTAGACAGGAAACAGTCGAGTCCGACCCGGCCCCGAACATAACCAAACCTGTCTGTCAGGTTTCCATACTCTCGTTGGAACCTCACTAAAAAAAAGGAGGTGATGGTGAAAATGTTCTCTGGCTTTGTCATTTTTAACCATAGACCATACTGAATAAATACTTCGTTGGACCCGGAAGTCGTGTGTGACATCAGACTTACAAGCCGAATAACTTTTGCACAGTACTACATGTGATACTGGCTTTTTCTAGGTAGACTTTTAAAAACTTGCAGTAAAAAGTATTTCTTAAACTTGTATGGGCTAATTCACTTGAAAACACACAAGAAAATGTCTCCTGAGGGCCACATTTAGCCCCCGGACCGTAGTTTGTCCATGCATGTGTTTAGCAGAAAAACACACTAGCTCTTTGTGCGTTGAAGGTTACATTTGTCGGCGTGTTCTTGTTCTGCGGTGCTTCCACCAATCAGGATGAAGTATTAGACTGAGCATTCCTCTTCCTCCCAGGGGCCTTTAACGGGAGCTGCCCCAGATTAATAATGTTTCAGACTCGATCTGGAGTGCCTTCTGCCACGTTACAACAGCATTATAAAACTCAATCCAAGTATCTCATTTGTCTTATACGTCTTCGGAAAACTGATATTTCTTTCCCGTCCGGTCAGAACCACACGCTTTGACAAAACTATATAAAGATGAGTGGATCTGGAGCCGTATCCTGTCTCCCAGATTCCAGAGGGTGAGGAACAGGCGAGACAAATGAGCGGCGGTGGTTGGACTGTCCCACATTAGGATGGAGGTGTTTAATGCTCTACATACAGTCCAGTTTCATACCCTTCTGGACAGAATTCAGAAGAGACCGGCAGCTCGGGCAACTCTCAACCTGATGACATGAAAAGAAAAACTGGGAAAATCGTCAATATACATAAAGCAGGACATTAAAATATCTTTTAGTATAATGTTTAAAACACAAATTTGTCTTGGGAACATCATATTTCATAGCTAAACATCTCCACCAGCCTCTGTCATAGACTAAAGTGTAATTGCACATCCAATACAGTAGTTGGCAGTGGCGCTCTCATTGTCAGAGTTAGCTGGGAGTATTAGCGCTGTAGTGTCGGGTTTTCCAGGGATCTATAAGGAGATATGAAGTGCAGTGAACAAACGTATGTAAAGCTTCCGTAGTCGCTTGACTTCACTGTGACTAATGTGGAAACGAGGAAAGACCGCTGTGTTTACTGTGGCGAAAAATAGCGAAAAAGGACAGAATGAAGCCAAATAAATGACGGTGTCGCTTAACGACATTACACCCTGATCACGCTGACAAGACGCTTAGTTTTTTTTAGCAAAAACGTGCTGAATATTGCCGACAATCCTCTCGCTTTGTGAATGCTGCTTCAGTAAACCAGCAGCACTGTGAGCATCACATAAGGAGGAGCAAACAGCAGAGGAGCTGATCCTGCTGCAGCTTTAGACATGGATTCTGTCACGCTGGATGACGCGAGTGCCCTAAACTATTACACAAACATCATCTATAAAGACGAGGAGGACACAGGAGCCTCATGACGCAGGTGAGCGCAGCGTGGAATACACACGGACGCCTGCTGCGAGTGTCCGGGGAGTCACTTTGGAGACGCGACTAAACAGTTTGCTCTCGTACACCGCCGACTGAAGGTGAGGGTGCGATTTGTTGACGTTTGGCAGTTGTTCTGTGGTTCTTCAGAGCGTCCCTAGTCAGTCCCTGGTTTCGCGGTCTGCAAGGGACAGAATTTTCAGTCCTGCTCCCACCTGCACCCGGAATGAACTTTCAAAATGTGTCCCGCATCGCACTATTTTGCGTTTGGGTCCCGCAGGAGTTTAGTCCCGGGTTTAGTCTTGTTTAGTCCTGGTTTAATCCTGATTTAGTCCTGTTTTTTCCCCTGGCTTAGTCCTGGTTTAGTCTTGGTTCAGTTCTGATTTAGTCCCAGCTTTAGTCTTGGGGGGGCCTAAGCCTGAGTGAAACAAAACAGCACACTCAGAGAGAACCACGAGAGCCTCTGGCAGCACCACGTCCTCCCGTACTCAGGCTCCAGGCTCCTCACTCAGGCTCCTCACTCAGGCTCTGATCGTCCCCCCCGACAAATGTCTTTGTGAGGCTGAGTGATGCGCGCTGGAGATGCCCCCTCAAACTGCCGCTCCTCTGACTCACATCACTCTCGGTCTAAACGGCAGTCGCACTCAAAGGCAGCAGCTCTGACGCAGGCTCTGACAGGACGCCCACACGCTCAGAGGAGGGAGGGTGTACGCGAGTAATAGCGCTGGGAGTTTAAAAGTACTCATTCACATATTAAGTCCTGCCACACTGGAGTTTGATATCATTTGAGATGGAGTTTGGGGGCCTGTGGGAGATGCATTGGGGTTTGAAAGAATTACTGTAGCATGAAGAAGTGGTTAGTCAGAGGTGGCACCAGGCTCTAGGCTTTAAAAACAGACTTTCACCTTGTTCAACCTTTGGCCTCACCCTCTCTCTGGCCCCCGAGTTGTGGTTGTGTCTTTGATAAAACAGATTTTGTGTATTTTCTTGTAATTAGTACTTTTATGGTCTAGCCCGATGCTGAAGTTGTGGTGTGTTTGCTAACCTGGCTCACACCAGACTGATCTGTGTGCCGCTCTGAAGTGAGTTCTACACACTATCAATCCGGGATGTTTCTCGCTGAAAGTGGTCACAAAAAGCGGAATCTAATTTAAACTGAAGTACATCTGTCGGCATCGCCATGTTTGTTTTGGTTAGTTTGATGCTTCGCCTTTGGCTTCCATACAAAACTCAATACTGCTGTGATTGGCCTGCCCGGCTGATTAACCTTACCATGGGAGTCTCAAAATGGATTCTTCTAAGTCTGAGAATTCCCAAATATTACAACAATCCATCTTGCTGTTTGCTGCCTCTGTCCGCCGGGACCGTCCTGGTACTGGGGTCATTGTTTAGCCACAGTTCTAACTTTTCCACATTATGGCTGCTGTGCTGGTGCACTGTGGCTTTACCAACTCGCACTTCCGCTCTTCATCATCCAACATGTAGATTCTTTTGAAGGAAATACTCATGAGTGTATCATGAAATTTACAGAACAACTACTCCACTTAAACTTAAAGGGACAGTTCGGAATTTTGGACATAGGGCCTCATTGGAATGTTGGAGGCATGTGGAGACACTTTTTGAAATCTTGCATCCAGTCCTTGTATTTGCAGAGGTTGCTGGTGCTAGGCTCGTGCAGGTCAATGGCCACAGTCGTCCTGCCACTGAAAACAGTCTGACCCACTCCACAGACCCGAGGAAAACCTATTAGAACTCCAGACTGTCCATGTGAACGTCTGTGTCCATAGAATAATGTTTGAAGTAAAATTAACCTTGCATCTCATGAATCGTCTCATGTCGAGGGACTATTTTCTCATATATCAGTCCGCCGCTGCTGAGCTTCTATCAGGAAGTACAACTCACTGCTGCTGCTCAGACAGAAATCCTTCAAATGCAACGGTTGGTTTGACTTCTAACATTATTTTATGAGCACAGGCATTCACATATCATTTTCTGTTGCTTAAACCCTCACCCTGACTATCCCACCTTTGAGTCAGTCATCATGCTTTAACTTCCACTAACATTATCCTTTCACCTTAGTTCCTTTGTATCAACAAGAAAATGAGCTTTGTACCTGTTTTAAGTTTCATGTACATAGGTCCAGCATTTAAAGAGTTACTAACCATATACCAGGACAAAACATCAGTTAAAAGTGCACTGCATAACTTGTTTTTCTAGAGGAGGATTCGCTGTTTGCTCATCTCCAGGCAGGTGTTGTTATTTTGCCTAGAATGCTGAACAGTATAGATTAAACCTATACATCTATCTTTAGTGAGACAAGCAGGTTACAGCACCACGCACCTCTTCACAGAAGGAATGACTGTGTTCACCCGTAATGAAGAAATGCAAGGTGTATGTGTTTAATGTCGTAACATGGAACGCTGCAGGCAAAGCCATAACATCTCCATGGAGACAAGTTGGTAGGTGTAAGACAGTTTCCTTCAGCTCTATCTCAAACTTTCACTTAGTATGGTATGGCAGAATGTGAACCCAAGTCCTTAAACGCCCTGTACCATCTACTGTATAATAGAAGTGGCCTGCAGGAGTGTGATGTCACTGATACGAAATGAAGCTCACAGGGGCCGGCAGTTATAATGGCTGACTGCAACCCAGAACCCAACTTTTTTGTAATATAATAAAATCTTCTTTGCACCCTGAAGTATACTGTAAAAACACTAATTCTGCTGAGAAATTGTGATATAAATGTTGCTATATTGCCAACCCCTACACTTTTTTCATCAAATTGTGATGCTAAAATAGGGTGACCAGGTTTTCAAAATTCAAAATGGGAGCGGACTGGGCGGCGAACTGCTGCCCCTGCAACCCAGCCAGATAAAGTGGAAGAAGATGGATGCATGGAGGGATGATCAATTACCGTCCATTATGCTGATCACAGTGCAGTTCTGGAAGCCTGCTCATAGTGCTGACGCCGCTCAGACACATCTCAATTTGCTCAGTGCTGAAAGAAATTAGAGGGATCTTTACCCCAGACACTTCCTCCAGCTCCTCCAGGGGGATCCTGAGCCGTTCCCAGGCCAGTCGAGAGACATAATTCCTCCAGTGTGTCCTGCTCTTCCCCGGGATGCTGCGCCACCTCAGCTGCTCCTCTCGACGTGAAGGAGCAGCGGCTCTACTCCGAGCCACTCCTGTGTGCCTGAGCTCCTCACCCTATCTCTAATGGAGCACCTGGCCACTCTGCGTAAAAAACTCATTTCGGCCACTTGTATCGGCGATCTCGTCCTTTCGGTCATTCCCCAGAGCTCATGACCATAGGTGAGGGGAGGAACGTAGATTGAGGTAAATCGAGATCACACCAGATACAGCGAACACATCACTGCCGACGCTGCACCGATCCACCTGTCAATCTCACGCTCCATCCTCCCCTCACTTGTGAACAAGACCCCGAGATACTTGAATTCCTCCACCTGAGGCAGGGACTCCCCACCCACCCGGAGAGGGCAATCCACCTTTTTCCGGTCAAGAACCATGACCTTGGATGATTGCATTGCATTCTTGTGTCAGTTATAACGTGAGGAGGTTCTGTCACTGCATTTTTTTTTGCTTTATGGTCATTCGCAAACACAGATTTCTGTATTTTGGCGAAACAAATGACAATTTATGCTCCTCTTTACTGTTGGGCTAGTCTTGTTTTAGTCTTGGTTTAAACCTGATGTAGTCTTAGTTTAGTTCTGGTTTAGATCAAATTTTTCAAAAATAGGGACACCTGGGACATTTCTTGAATAAAACTGAGACAGATCACTGATTTTGCATAAATCTGCTGGGACGGGGGACACAGGGCACCAAACTGGGACTGTCCTGGGGACCCTTTACTAAAACATACACATACGGTTAATCGTGTAGAAAATCAGAATGAAAAGGGTTTGTGAAAGATAGAAATGATGGTAAAAATGATGATGAAATACCAGCTGTTAGAAATTCATTACAAAATTACGTTGAATTAAAGGCACAATATGTCACTTTTCTGGTCAAAGGTCTCCTGTGGCACTGTGTATCTCCATGAGAACCACCAAGTCACATTACAGGACAGATCTGTGGAGGAGGAAACATAATTTTTAGAAAGTATTTGTTTTAGTACTGAAAACAGTTGATTGAATAAATGGTAAATAGATGTTTGTAAATGGATGTATTCACACTTTGAAGTTCACCTTGTCTGACTGATGGAACATAGTAGACATTTCAGATAAACTGCTCTCCACTCCACCCTCACTTGTCTCCATGTGTTAGGTCTTTGCTAATTGAAATCTTTGGTTCTAAAAGTGCACTCACAGATCAAACGCCTCACGCGCACACATATTATTCTGACGCACTGATCGCTAGAGACAAAAGAGAAGCCCTGAGACAGCACTGTGCCGCTTCTGCTACACGAACGCTACTATTTTTACCAGACCTTGGATAGTCTGCATTCATTTGAAGTCTTCTGCGAGTTATGAATCCAAATCTGAGTGCGCCATAATGTGAGCACAAACGCAGCCGTAGACTGTGCAGAGGAGCTGACAGCAGAGTTCACACTACAACAGAGCCATGGCTGTTTGTTTTACACAAGGAGAGTCCAAGGACAGGACCTTGCACAGGGACACGGGTTTTATTGTTGGCTTGTTGGTTTATCAGCTTGATTGCATCTCTATCTGTAATGTCTCCTAAACACACTTTTGTAATTGGAGTTTACAAAATAACTTGAATAGAACTGAATTCAAATTCATACAAGGTCAAGTTTATCTCTTACAGATTCGATATTCAAAAAGTCTATGTTAAAGCCAAAGTTTCAATGCCGTTTGGAGCAGAGGTCAACCTTACAGCAGCACTACTGCAGAGACCAGATAGACGTGTGTAGCCCTCTGAATTGAGTTCTACACATTTATAAATCCAATCAATGGATATTTAGAGCAGTACAAGCCAAAAAAATCTAACTTTTGTTCCATCCAGTTGAGAGAAAAGTGCAGACATCTTCCCTGTACACAAATGCAGAGTGCATGTGACATAGTGTGACCAGACGTCCGGATGTCCCCGGGACAGTCCCATTATTGAGCCCTGTCTCCTCCGTCCCAGCAGATTTATCAAAACCACTGATTTGTCCCAGTTTTAAACAAGAAATTTCCCAAGTGTCCCTAGTTTTGACCAATTTGATCTAAACCAGGAGTAAACTAAGACTAAACCAGGAGTACATCAGGTCTAAACCAGGACTACATCAGGTCTAAACCAGGACTAAACTAAGACTAAACCAGGACTACATCAGGTCAGGACTAAAGCAGGACTATCACAATTGTTGACTAATCTGATCCCTGCCAAGAGCAAAGAGGAGCATAAATTGTGATTTATTTTTCCAAAACACAGAAAATCGTGTTTGCTAATGACCATTAAAAAAAAAATGCAGTGACAAGTATCTTTATTGTTATACACAATTCACAATCTTACATGTTCTTTTCACTATTTTAATTATACCTGTCCGGATGTGTCCCAGTTTAGAATTTTGAAAATCTGGTCACCCTAATTTGAGAGTATCTTGACGTGGATTCTCATGAGTTTGTGAACAAATATCGAGAGGATCCACATCTTAGCTAACAGCACTTTGTGATGACATCAGCGGGGCATGGCTCGGCTGTGCTGTGCAGGTGTGAGTGTGGACCATAGACTGCATAAATAAACCATTAGGAAGTTCACATGTGGGCTCTCCTGGCTCCTTCTGACCCCAGCTCCTATTGACTTACAGTGGAATACTGTGGACTGCCTCTCTGCAGTGAGGCTCGACATTCTGGTCTTAAAATGTTTGTATTAACCCGCTCTACACGATCTGTTTAAAAAAATCCTATTCCAATTATAGAACCTGGCTCCAAATTCACCTCTGTAAACATGAGCATCGTGAGCTTCATTTGCGATAAACTGCATGCTGTAGGTGACATCTCACTCACTTAGTCCATTTCTTTATACGTGTGCACTTACAATCAGGCACAGTATGGTTCAAAAAAACCTAGTGTGAGTGCAACCGAGATCTGAGCTGGTCAGAAGGACCTCACCTTCCTCAGATCTGAGCCTGGTTCCAAGTTGTCTATTTTCCAAAACGTACGCTAGTCTATATTCATATCAGATCTGGCTCAAAGAGATGATAAAAAGATTGAAGACAAGATAAAACTTTAATGATCTCGCAGTGGAAAAATTCACCAGACCTGTACCTGGTTTTACTTTATTCTTGTCAAGATGAATGTCTTTACAGCATGCATTATACAGTGAAAGCTGCTAAATATAAAGGAGATTGTAAAATATAATCTACTCATTTTCTCAGGTATAACTAAGCTACTGTCAGGGTCACCTTTTACATCCAATCAGACACACTGTTCAGTAAGTCTCCTGGGCAACCGACCACACGACGCTCTCCCAGACAGTAGTTCCGGTGTCATGGTGCAATATCACAGCAGCAGAAAGGACTGAGCGGGCAGGACTAAAAGCTCAAACTAAAACATCTTCCCGACTCATGGTTTGAAATCAAGTACGGACCATTTAACTGGACCTTGCACGCGTTAAAATAACAAAAAATGTGCTTCATAGACAGAACTTCGATAGCTATTAGAAGCTTGCAAGACGTGCATGGGTAACCTGTCTTCAGACTGCTTTCCACCCGGCGGAACAAGCTTGTATAACGCAGAAACGATCTTGCTCGAACTCCTCCATAGATGTACGCCTGTCCTCCTACTGTAATTCTATAGCTCAAAGCCCTGCTGTGTCTGCTTCATCACTGTGCCGCTCTGACATTTCCACAGGAGCCGGAGCCATTAGATGAACATCCATAAAGACTTAAGCAGCGCGCAGTGGCCTGTCCTCATGCATTATTCAAACCCGTGCATTATCATACATACACTATTTATGAACGGCCTGGAACACGATTAGCCCGGCCAAACTCTTTCTTTGTTCCACACAAACAAAGATAGCTCCGTGTGTCCAGGTTAATTTCGGAGGGGTGAGTTATGGCTGAGGTCACTTTCAGTGTTCCACTGTTGCCAGGGTGACCAAACGCATACACTGCTTTTAGATGGATTCAGTAACTTAGCTTTATATGGAGCAGTAGGGGTGTAATGAGAGCCAAGTCTCACCTCATGGTACAATATCTATCTATTATTGCGATATCATGGGAAAGCTCACGATATTACGATATTCTACAGAATAACAAGACTGACATTCTAAAATGCTTCGACCAGTCATTTGGTACAACATTTATTGTCATTAGGGATGGAACAAAATCCAAATCTCTCTGTACCAGATTTTCACCATATACATCTCACTGTACCGGATTTATTGCAATATTTTGTGGAGGCTCATAAAACTGTGAATCTGTTCTTTTTTCCTCTAAAAATGCCTTCACAGACTTAATCCAAAGAATAAAGATTTCAAAGTGCTTAGAACAGTTATTTCTTCATGTAGTCTGCACTGAAACAGAGCAAAGGATCATGGTCTATGTTTTTTTGTTTAGTTATTTCTGCATCATAACCATAGAGCGTATATATGAGTGCACTAAGTGAGTGTGACGTCACCCACAGCATTCAAATGAGCCTCCCGATGGGCCAGGCTCCATATTTGGAAATCTGACTGTGAGTAGCCTATCATAGCAACCACAAGAGCCAATCATGATTGGGGTTGTTAAATGTGCCTTAAATACTCTGCACCATTCTGCACGGACTGATGGATTTTGGTGATTCTTGAGAATAATAAAGTAACTTTTAGCTTTTATCATCAAACTTTAAATAGTAAGTTTAAGTTAGTGATTTATTTTCTTTGTTCTGTTATGTACGAACAACAATAGAGCTGTCAATCAAACCTGTTGCTAACACTAGGCAGCAGCGACCTCGGGGAACGAAGGCATCTGATTGATCCCTTAATTATGTTCATATCTTGATTTAGGAACAAGATAGAGAAATGAAAAATTCAGGATTCTGTGTCGCAGGTTCATACAAACATTTTAAGACCAAAATGATGAGGCCACAGCCGCAGTTACAGAGAGAGGGGTGTAAGATCTCAATGTAAGTCAGTGGGAAAAAGGCAGAGAAGGAGCCGGAAGAGCCTCCTGGAGCACTTCCTGTTTGGCACACAGCGGCTAACAAGTTAGCTTTGTCCATTCATACGGTCTATGATTATAACTCTTCATTTAATCAAAGAGACTTGTAATTCAATATATTGAGATGGTCCACGATATTATTGTGAGACCTTTGACCATACGGTATCACCATATTTCGGTTAATGTTACATCCCTATGGAGCAGTGCTTTGTCCTCTGCACCTCGCCTGTCCTTGAACGCAGCACAACAGTAGCAGTGACCCATCTCCAGGTCTCGGGTTAGGCTGGGTGAGGAGAACCAACATGCACTAGCCTGCAGTACTTGTTTCAAATTAATGGTGAAGACCAAAGTGCCCTGAGAGATGTGACCCAGACACAAGGAGAACTCGCAAACCCAATTCACCGGCAGTCCAGCCCACCCAGCAGTGTGAAGCCAACACTCTGTAATAGTGTTTCATGGATATGATGTGTTTGTGTAGGACCATGACCCTGGGGAACAGAGCCCCACATGAGCTCAAGTCTGTCTTATGAACCCTTGTATTGGAATAAACTCACTGGTAAAGTCACTGGCTCCACGACCCACACCCTCAACGCCTCCTGGAAAATTTCTACCAGTGAAAGGGACATTGGGCGGATCGACGAACTGATCCATAAAACTGGACATGTGAAGGGCTGTGAGCTGAAGGCATTTGTCACAACAAGAGACAGACTGCTCTCCATCATGGACACTCCGGCTCCCCCACTGCCCCAGACTGTAGAGGGACAGATAATACTCCCTACAACTACTACTACAACTCACCCACTGCCCCAGACTGTAGAGGGACAGATAATACTCCCTACAACTGTACAACAACTCACCCACTGCACCAGACTGTAGAGGGACAGATAATACTCCCTACAACTGTACAACAACTCACCCACTGCCCCAGACTGTAGAGGGACAGATAATACTCCCTACAACTGTACAACAACTCACCCACTGCACCAGACTGTAGAGGGACAGATAATACTCCCTACAACTGTACAACAACTCACCCACTGCCCCAGACTGTAGAGAGACAGATAATACTCCCTACAAGTGTACAACAGCTCACCCACTGCACCAGACTGTAGAGAGACAGATAATACTCCCTACAAGTGTACAACAGCTCACCCACTGCCCCAGACTGTAGAGAGACAGATAATACTCCCTACAAGTGTACAACAGCTCACCCACTGCCCCAGACTGTAGAGAGACAGATAATACTCCCTACAAGTGTACAACAGCTCACCCACTGCACCAGACTGTAGAGAGACAGATAATACTCCCTACAACTGTACAACAACTCACCCTATTGGAGCAGATAATACTCCCTACAAGTGTACAACAACTCACCCACTGCACCAGACTGTAGAGAGACAGATAATACTCCCTACAACTGTACAACAACTCACCCACTGCCCCAGACTGTAGAGGGACAGATAATACTCCCTCCAACTGTACAACAACTCACCCACTGCACCAGACTGTAGAGAGACAGATAATACTCCCTACAACTGCACAACAACTCACATTTATGTAACATAATACTCCCTACAACTACTACAACAACTCACCCTTATGGAGCAGATAATACTCCCTACAAGTGTACAACAACTCACCCACTGCACCAGACTGTAGAGAGACAGATAATACTCCCTACAACTGCACAACAACTCACATTTATGTAACATAATACTCCCTACAACTACTACAACAACTCACCCTTATGGAGCAGATAATATTCCCTACAACTGTACAACAACTCCCCCACTGCACCAGACTGTAGAGAGACAGATAATACTCCCTACAACTGCACAACAACTCACATTTATGTAACATAATACTCCCTACAACTACTACAACAACTCACCCTTATGGAGCAGATAATACTCCCTACAAGTGTACAACAACTCACCCACTGCACCAGACTGTAGAGAGACAGATAATACTCCCTACAACTGCACAACAACTCACATTTATGTAACATAATACTCCCTACAACTACTACAACAACTCACCCTTATGGAGCAGATAATACTCCCTACAAGTGTACAACAACTCACCCACTGCACCAGACTGTAGAGAGACAGATAATACTCCCTACAACTGCACAACAACTCACATTTATGTAACATAATACTCCCTACAACTGTACAACAACTCACCCACTGCACCAGACTGTAGAGGGACAGATAATACTCCCTACAACTACTACAACAACTCACCCACTGCACCAGACTGTAGAGGGACAGATAATACTCCCTACAACTGTACAACAACTCACCCACTGCACCAGACTGTAGAGGGACAGATAATACTCCCTACAACTGTACAACAACTCACATTTATGTAACATAATACTCCCTACAACTACTACAACAACTCACCCTTATGGAGCAGATAATACTCCCTACAAGTGTACAACAACTCACCCACTGCACCAGACTGTAGAGAGACAGATAATACTCCCTACAACTGCACAACAACTCACATTTATGTAACATAATACTCCCTACAACTGTACAACAACTCACCCACTGCACCAGACTGTAGAGGGACAGATAATACTCCCTACAACTACTACAACAACTCACCCACTGCACCAGACTGTAGAGGGACAGATAATACTCCCTACAACTGTACAACAACTCACCCACTGCACCAGACTGTAGAGGGACAGATAATACTCCCTACAACTGTACAACAACTCACATTTATGTAACATAATACTCCCTACAACTACTACAACAACTCACCCTTATGGAGCAGATAATACTCCCTACAACTGTACAACAACTCCCCCACTGCACCAGACTGTAGAGAGACAGATAATACTCCCTACAACTGCACAACAACTCACATTTATGTAACATAATACTCCCTACAACTACGACAACAACTCACCCTTATGGAGCAGATAATACTCCCTACAACTGTACAACAACTCCCCCACTGCACCAGACTGTAGAGAGACAGATAATACTCCCTACAACTGCACAACAACTCACATTTATGTAACATAATACTCCCTACAACTACTACAACAACTCACCCTTATGGAGCAGATAATACTCCCTACAAGTGTACAACAACTCACCCACTGCACCAGACTGTAGAGAGACAGATAATACTCCCTACAACTGCACAACAACTCACATTTATGTAACATAATACTCCCTACAACTGTACAACAACTCACCCACTGCACCAGACTGTAGAGGGACAGATAATACTCCCTACAACTACTACAACAACTCACCCACTGCACCAGACTGTAGAGGGACAGATAATACTCCCTACAACTGTACAACAACTCACCCACTGCCCCAGACTGTAGAGGGACAGATAATACTCCCTACAACTGTACAACAACTCACCCACTGCCCCAGACTGTAGAGGGACAGATAATACTCCCTACAACTGTACAACAACTCACCCACTGCACCAGACTGTAGAGGGACAGATAATACTCTCTACAACTGTACAACAACTCACCCACTGCACCAGACTGTAGAGGGACAGATAATACTCCCTACAACTGTACAACAACTCACCCACTGCCCCAGACTGTAGAGGGACAGATAATACTCTCTACAACTGTACAACAACTCACATTTATATAACATAATACTCCCTACAACTGTACAACAACTCACCCACTGCACCAGACTGTAGAGGGACAGATAATACTCTCTACAACTGTACAGCAACTCACATTTATGTAACATAATACTCCCTACAACTGTACAACAACTCACCCACTGCCCCAAGACTGTAGAGAGACAGATAATACTCCCTACAACTGTACAACAACTCACCCACTGCACCAGACTGTAGAGGGACAGATAATACTCCCTACAACTACTACAACAACTCACCCACTGCACCAGACTGTAGAGGGACAGATAATACTCCCTACAAGTGTACAACAACTCACCCACTGCCCCAGACTGTAGAGAGACAGATAATACTCCCTACAACTGTACAACAACTCACCCACTGCACCAGACTGTAGAGGGACAGATAATACTCCCTACAACTACTACAACAACTCACCCACTGCACCAGACTGTAGAGGGACAGATAATACTCCCTACAACTACTACAACAACTCACCCACTGCACCAGACTGTAGAGGGACAGATAATACTCTCTACAACTGTACAACAACTCACCCACTGCACCAGACTGTAGAGGGACAGATAATACTCCCTACAACTGTACAACAACTCACCCACTGCCCCAGACTGTAGAGGGACAGATAATACTCTCTACAACTGTACAGCAACTCACTCTTATGTAACAGATAATATTTCTGTCAATCATCAGCTCATCTTTGCACTGTTTCCTTTCAGCCTCTTGTAAATAACTGTGACATACTGTGTTTATGTGACAATATTTGTGTTTTACTTACTGTACATACATTTATATCATTTATGTCTCACTGATACTTATTTAGAAGTTTATTACTATTAATATAATGTGATGTGAGCTATTGTGTCCAAGTCATTTCCCTTGTGGATCAATAAAGTCTGTTTCAGTCTAAGGCTGGTCAGTGTAGTGCAGAGAAGCAGCAGAGAATGTCACACGATTATCTGTGTGTAGAAGCATCTCCAGATCTTGAGCTGGTCTTGATCAGTCGGAGGATGTTTTGAGTTGATCCGGCAAACTGGACACACGGGGAGAACGTGCACACTCCATACGGAAAGGGCCTTTTTGCTGTGAGTCAAGAGTGGCTACTTAGTCACTTTATTCACTGTGCTGTTAGTGGAAACTGTTGTTGTGTCCTTAGGCAAGACCCATCACCCACACTGCCCGACTAGAAGTAGAACTGAATGGGGGCAACATGTGTAAGACAACTGAAGTAATGTATCCTCCATGTCTCACCTTAAAACCCACTTTTACTTTCTGGCTTTTAACACTGTGTGAGTGTGTGTGGTCCTCTGTTTCTTTTATTTATTTGACTTATTTCAACGCTATTTTATGATTTTTATGACGTTGCTTTAATTTGATTTTCCTGGTTTTGTTGTTTTTAGGACTGTTATGACCACATTTTAGCATTTTACTTTTATTTTCTTGTATTCTTTTAGTTTTATCTCTGTACAGCACTTTGGAAACTACTCCTGTTTGTAAAATGTGCTATAGAAATAAAGTGGATTTAGATTTGGATGTACATCTCTCTGTTTAACAGTGACTCACAGGAGCTATAGTAACACGATTATCTTCCCTTGGCATACCATTCCAGTTGGCATACCATTCCAGTTGGCATACCATGATCTAAATTGTGGCATATTGCTGTCTAACTGGTGTCTACTGACCTTCATAGTCTCTAAATGCTGTCTAACTGGGGCCTACTGACCTTCATAGTCTCTAAATGCTGTCTAACTGGAGTCTACTGGCCTTCATAGTCTCTAAATGCTGTCTAACTGGGGCCTACTGACCTTCATAGTCTCTAAATGCTGTCTAACTGGTTCCTACTGACCTTCATAGTCTCTAAATGCTGTCTAACTGGTGTCTACTGACCTTCATAGTCTCTAAATGCTGTCTAACTGGTGTCTACTGACCTTCATAGTCTCTAAATGCTGTCTAACTGGTGTCTACTGACCTTCATAGTCTCTAAATGCTGTCTAACTGGTGTCTACTGGCCTTCATAGTCTCTAAATGCTGTCTAACTGGGGCCTACTGACCTTCATAGTCTCTAAATGCTGTCTAACTGGTGTCTACTGACCTTCATAGTCTCTAAATGCTGTCTAACTGGTGTCTACTGGCCTTCATAGTCTCTAAATGCTGTCTAACTGGGGCCTACTGGCCTTCATAGTCTCTAAATGCTGTCTAACTGGTGTCTACTGACCTTCATAGTCTCTAAATGCTGTCTAACTGGTGTCTACTGGCCTTCATAGTCTCTAAATGCTGTCTAACTGGTTCCTACTGACCTTCATAGTCTCTAAATGCTGTCTAACTGGTGTCTACTGGCCTTCATAGTCTCTAAATGCTGACTAACTGGTGTCTACTGACCTTCATAGTCTCTAAATGCTGTCTAACTGGTGTCTACTGACCTTCATAGTCTCTAAATGCTGTCTAACTGGTGTCTACTGGCCTTCATAGTCTCTAAATGCTGTCTAACTGGGGCCTACTGACCTTCATAGTCTCTAAATGCTGTCTAACTGGTTCCTACTGGCCTTCATAGTCTCTAAATGCTGTCTAACTGGAGCCTACTGACCTTCAGATTCTCCCCACACTCGCTTTATAAACCTCCTCCTTTGGAAGCAGAGTCGAGGGGTTTGAACACTCAAAGATGACGCATTTTGAAATCATACTATGTTGACTCTTCAAGTCCCTCGGGCCTGTATTATTGATGGTAAATAACCTTCCCATGCTTAACCCCTTAACGCCGACTGTCACAAATATGCGACAAACCAGTTGGATCAAGACATGAGCCGAGACAGCGGCTGCATTCCCCCAGAGTCGGTTAGTACAGAACCTTCCTAGGAACCTTTGGCAAGCACTTGTTTTTAGTTGTCACAAATTTGCAACATACCCAAATTTCTTTTTTTGCTACAGTCAAATTAATCATCTCATCTTAATTTACCATCTGCTTAAAGACAAAAACACACACAAAACTTTTTTTTTTATATGCATCTATATAAATTCAGACATCCAGTAGGTCTCCAGCCTTTTACTTCCAACCTTTTTGGACAAGCTGAAAACTTCTACAGCAACATGTGCTACGTCCACGGCAGGGCTTAATGCTGAATTCGGATGTTTTTGTGAAATGTTTTTTTTTTTTTTTGCAAGGTTGTTCACATTTCCAATTAAATGCGACATGTCTGTGATCTCCAGTGTGAACTTTAAACACCCCTAAAGTGTCCCGCATGAGCATTGGTGTGCTCAGTGTTTACAGAAGTCACCTGAACATGGACGCTGCATTTAGCGCCTGGAAAGTTGCTGTCGTTCCACTCTCACAGGAGGAAACACGTCTTCGGCCTAATTCAGTAACAAACACATCGGCGTTGGGCTGTATTGGCTCACAACAGGAGCTTGTTACAGAACAATAGCCAAACTCTCGTCTCGATGTGTAGGTCAGATGTAGGTCGGATGAAAGCGTCCTGACCGTTCAGACTGAAGTCGGATGGCAAAAGATCGGATATGTATTGGTTTTAGGAGCACATATCCAAGTGGCCTGCGTTGAATTTGTAAAAATCGGATCTGTGTCATTCAGATGGTCATTAACAGATCAGATACAGGTCGCATGATGGTGAAAAAATTGGATTTGGGTCACTTCAGGCTGCATGTAGCCATGAATTGTGTTAGTTTAAAAGTCCAACACTAACATCATTCGGATATTTAACCATCGATCAAAGAGTAGATCTATTGGGAACTGAGCAGCACCTGAGGACCTGTTTACACATTCTGAGCTTCATGGTTGGTTCATGGCCAGGAGTACCTAGCTGGAGGTGCGTCTTTACAATGGGAACCCAAAAGAAACTAGGCCCACCACGATAATTGTAAAACTTGTAAAACTATACAGACAAGTCATTGTTTTATATATGATAAATGAAACAATACTTTTTGGGGTCAATATTTATCAAGGAGACTTTTTCATTGTTCTAGTGGGAAACTATTTGTGACTTTTTTGTTCTTAAACTAGTTTCCTTATCGTTTATCATCTATATTTTCTTCAGCAATATATTGTACTTCAAAATTTGTTACCACAACAGACCTAAAAGGAAACGCACCTACACCAGGAAAACTCTATACACCCTCCATTTTATCCTCAGAATCAAACCTGCAACCTTTTGGCTCTGTGACGGTATCACCAACCGCTCACCATCCCCTCTCCGCCTTTGACGCACTGCAGAAAAATAACGGCGACGGTTTGACAGCGGGGTCAGCGGCGCTTCTCCGGCCTCACAATGACCATCTGCTCGGACAGCGGACGGAGCGCGGCCGACGTGTCCCTCCCCGCACATCTGCAGCACTGCCCCCGCTCTCGCCGCACCCGTTTAGAGCGGTAACTGGCATTTAACGACATTTAGTGAGAGCGGGCATGTGCTGGGGGAAATGAAGCAGCCTCGCGCTCAGCAAAAGAGCACCGGTTTGGGCCTGATCCTTCATAAAGTCCAGTAACGTCCACCCAGAGCCCTGTCGCTACGGCCACGTGTGTACAGCCCTCATACATTAATAACTAAGCATTTACGCCGGAAGGTCCTGTATGCACTTCTTATTATTTGAGGTTACTGAAGGGTCTATATTCCGCAAAACTGACTCCTGTCTCATCAAAAACAGAGCAGGAGTCGTGTTTGGTTTGAGTAACCCTTTATTATTAGTTTGTCTGCGGTTCCACCTTGTGATGTCATGATGTGCAAGGTAACCGCTGCCTTTTATCTTTTGTTTGGAGGTGCACTGTGTAGCTTTGCCGGTGGAGCGTCCGTCAAATGCTTGTCTCCACACAGATGCTATTGCTTTGTCTGGAATGTTTCACTGTATGGCATTAAACCTTTCTCTCTTCCAATCCAGTCCAGCTTTATTTGTATGGCACATTTTACTAACAGTCTCCAAAGAGCTGCACAGAGTATGCACAATATAAATGAATACATGAACTAAAATAAAGCATAAAATAAATAAATAAATAAGCATGTCAATAAAAACATAAAAAATAGCTAATAAAATCATTAAAAGACAGTCAGTTAAAAGCTTGTGAGTAAAAGAATTGACTGAAGGGCTGGTCTTAATACGACGACAAGAGCGTTCCAGAGATCGGGGCCAACCACAGAAAACGCCAGGTCAGCCCCACTTTTGAGTCTCGTATTTAGGACAAGTTGGAGCCCTCAGACCTCAGAACAATGAGGCCTGAGGGCCAATTTATGGTCATGCGTCAAAACGTCTGCATCAGACGTGCACCTCCGAAATGTTCTAACTACCCATCCAAATGATGCAGACAGTGAGGGGAAGCGATGCAGACAATAAGGGCTGTGATTGGTCCTCTCCACCGCTCTACATTCCTGGTACTCCGCTCAACATTTACATTGAGTACTTATGTATTTAATGCAGCTTTGGCACATCTGTTTACATTTTACAGGAACAAAACTTAACATAGCATGGCTAATTTGCATACAGTTTAAGCTTTGAAAAACAAAAACAGCTCGTGCACTGACGAGGTCAGTTTCTCGACTCAGTGGAATATGAGTGTTCTTTCTGTGACAGAGGATGTGCTGCCAAATGCATCCAAATGTAATACACCCCATGAAAATGCAGAAGTGCTGTGGCTCTGGACTTCACAGCAGCTGTTTCCATGACTGGCACCAGAAAAGTAATGGAGCGGTTGCACTTTTTTCTGTTTTTAGGGCAATAAGGAGATTTTTAGTTTACTTACAGACTTGATATTTTTGCATTTTTGTAGCTGAGGCCCTAAATTAAGCAGTTTTTATGTCCAAAAAGTTGTTTCTACATGTTTGCTGTGTGTTTTGTATAAAAGAGTGTGAATTTTATTTTCTGTTTTGTTTTTCATCCCTATTTCTGGTCCTGTAGCTTTTATCACAGCCTCATGACACAACTACAGCAGCAGATTGTGAAATAACAGGTTGGACTGAACAAAAGGAGGTAGAACACTTCATTAGGGGTAAAAGGGGCAGTTTTAAAAGCAAAATTAAAAAAATCCTGGCGAGGAGAAATGTACTAAAATTGCTCTTAGGTCTTCGGGGGTTAAAATCCACTCAAGAGTGAACGGGGCCAGTGGAACGAGGAGAAAATCGTGATGTTTTCTCTTCCACGTGCATTGGTTAAAAGACGTGCTGCAGAAGTTTGGATGAACTGCTCCAAATCACTAAAAATTAAACTGATATGAGTCTGGATAACCACTGCATTTATCTGCTGGTAAAAATCTTCATGGAGACTAAACGCAGACCAAGTTACAGGTCAGATCTGTGGAAGGGCGACCCCCTGTTACAATCAGAATGCCTGTTTTTCTAGACATTTTTGAGCTATAAAACCACCTGTAACTGAATGTATAATAAATGAGTGTAAGGTAGAGCTGTTTACTGTCACACTGTGGAACATTCCAGGCAGAGCAATGGCGTAACCATAGAAACAAGCAGGCGACGGACCCCTAACCAAAAGCTTACTCCTGCACATTTAACAGAGATTAGAGATTCCGGGGCTGAAATGTTTCAAATGATTCTAGTGAAGGTGTATGAAGGTGAAAGAAAAGTTGCTGGTCATGAAAGAGGAGCCGAGAATGTCATTACTTTGCTGCAATGTTCCTCAGTATGGCATTAAACCTATCTAGTATCTATCATACAATTACAGGTCTTTAAAGGATGCAAGAAAAACATGCATATTACTGAGATTAGAATTGCTTCTCCGCAGATCTGACCCGTAACTTAAAATGGTGGTTTTGCTTTGCTGACCTCAGTTTATTTATTTTAACTGTGGAAAATTCCCGGGAAGAGATTCAAGGCTCCGAGGAAACGAGCAGCTCAAGCCCAGAAAAGCACACCACTCTGAAAATGCTTTGTGCAATTAATAATTCATGTTTTATAACTTGTTGTTTTGTTTTTGGATGGAAAGTAATCCAAGTGGAAGTGATTCAGCACCTACTACTGTCCACGGGAAATGCCGTTGTTGCCTGCAGAGGGCGCATGGAGCACAGAGGAGCAGTGTAAATAAAACATGAGGGCAAAATGAAAGCTGAAACAAACACACGAGATGAGTAACAATACCAAGTGTTGTTTTAGTTTTTCATTCTGCACTCTTCTCTCTCATTTAATGTCTCTTTCTCGTTTGTATAGTGATTTTAATATTCTGTAAAGCACTTTGAATTATTTTGTGTACAAATTATGCTATCCAAATAAACTTGCCTTGACTTGTTGATATTTTGATACTGACTGTATTAAATGTAATAAGTGGAAGGAATATGATGTTTCAGTTTTAGGGGTGTAATGATCTCTAATCATCACGGTCTGAACCTCATGGTGCGATATTTATTGCGATAGAAAGTTCACGATATTACGATATTCTACAGCAGGGGTGTCAAACTCATTTTGGTCCGGGGGCCGTATGCAGCCTACTTTGATCCCAAAAGGGCCGGATCAGAAAACTCAGTTCTCTCTTCAAGTTATTGTATTTTTCTCCATGTCTCGTAGTGGTGTTTAAGATTATATTCCTCGAGCAACGCCACTTGTTCCAAACACACTGAGCACAGATTTCCCATTCACCTCTGTCACCAAATAAGAATTAGACTATTTTTCTTGGGAAATCCTGAACTCAGCATCTGCTTTTCTCATTTTTTGACATTTTGCTGATGAGGGTCACGGTCGACAGTCAAAACGATCGTCCTTTAAGAGCGTTTGGAAAGAGGAAAGTCTTCATTTGTGCTGCTCTGGTGGGAGTCGCAACGTACAGAAACGCCGGAGACGCTGCTATGCTAAACGGTGCAGAAAATTAACAGAAAAATCTGAAAATTTTAAGTATTTTAATAGAAAAATCAGCCGAGGGCCAGATTAAAGGTCTTGGAGGGCCGGATCTGGTCCCCGGGCCGCATGTTTGACACATGTGTTCTACAGAATAACAATAGTGACATTCTAAAATGCTTTGACCAGTAATTTGGTACAACATTTATTGTCATTAGGGATGGAACGAAATCCAAATCTCTCTGGACGATATTTTCACCATATAGGCGAGTTTCAGCTGATGTCAGTGTTATTAAATGCGTGTGTTGAATGATGGGAACTGAGGCCAGCGGCAAAGAAACATAAACACAGTGCGTGACTTTGCAGTTGCTCAGTTTATTTGTAATAATGTTGAATTCCTGCTGTATTATTGGACGCACAAATAGAAGGAAGGGAGGAAGGAAGGAAAAGGCCTTTTCCATATTCTGAGTGAAAAGAACCGCCAGCTTTGGCTTAAATGGCTTTCAAACATCTGCAAAGCAAATACTGATGATCCACGCAAACCGTGAAACCCAACAAGAACGTGTGTGTTTGGCTCATTACTTGACAAGTTTGTGTAGTTCTTTAAAATCCATGATTTTATGATTTTGCTGTAGTTTTGCCCAGGAGTTTCTACCAAGTAATTGTGGATATCGCCGAAGTGGATGTTCAGCCATGTAGTTGGCGATTCAGACCAGAAATTTGCTTTCGTCCACACTTTGTAGAGGTTGGAAAGGGTGATC
Source organism: Odontamblyopus lacepedii (assembly GCA_034769755.1). Taxonomy (NCBI): domain Eukaryota; kingdom Metazoa; phylum Chordata; class Actinopteri; order Gobiiformes; family Gobiidae; genus Odontamblyopus; species Odontamblyopus lacepedii. The sequence goes on along the minus strand of CM068363.1, from coordinate 2,110,680 downwards.
TGGCTGCTTCAATGCTCAGGACTAATTTCTGGTCAAATTGTCTTCAGTCCTCTGCAGTTAGAGTGGATAAATAACCAGGATCGGTGCTTTCTCACTACATTCACCATGTCTTTTGCTGCAGGCCAAAAATATTTCCCAACATGCAATGCAGGCTTTTGTCAACAATGAAACTCGTCTATACATCTCACAGTACCATATTTATTGCAATATTTTGTGGAGGCTCATGGAACTGTGAATCTGCTCCTTTTTCCCCTAAAAATGCTTCACAAGACTTAATCCAAAGACTGAAGATGTAAAAGTGCTTAGAACAGTTATTTCTTCATGTCGTCTGCACTGAAACGGAGCAAAGGATCATGGTCTATGTAGTTCCCTCTGTTTTTTGCATCAGAACTATTGATTTAAGCAAAGAGACTTGGGATTCGATATATTGTGATGCTCCATGATATTACTGTGAGACCTGTGACGATTCGATATCACCAGATTTATGTTATTGTTCCATCCATAATCAGTTCTAAGTTACACGTACACTTTAACCCAGACTCATCTCTCAGAGGGATATCAGTCAGATCCCCGCTCCCTCCATCACGTCTCAAGCCAGAACCAAACATGATCATCTTGTCAGATTTGTTTCAGTGTCTGTGAAATGAAGGAGTTCACTGCTCACCGTCATTTACAACCAAAATGACGCGTCTGACCTCAGATGAACACAGTTTAGCGCCTCGCTCATGGATTCTGCAGAAATATGAGATGTTTTTCAGTCTCCTGTGATGTATTTCAAGCTGCCATATTTGTTTAGATACAGATCAGGAGAGTCTGTGATTGGTTAATCTACCTGTCAATCACACCTGTCTGAGAGATTCACCTGTGACCAGACACATCTTTGTAAAGAACTGCAGAAATGTGTGTTCTGCATCTCACACAAATACAGCAGACATGTTAGGAAAATGTCATTGTTCCACGTTAAACATCTTCACTGCAGCATAAGGGTCAATGCCGTATGAGGATTTTCAACAGGCAAATTTGAAAATATAAAAAAATATTAGTTTCTATTGAACTTTTTTCAAATATTTCCAGTGTCAGGAGCATAAATCTGTGTTTAACATTTATATGAAGCATTTTTAGTGTAAAATGTCCTGTGGTGCGACCGAGAATAACCTTAAAATAGTTTTATTTTCTAAAACATGGTTGGGATATTAATCTAAGTTGTGAGTAATATGAAGTGTATAGAAACAAACTGCTGTGTTTCTTTAGATTTTTAATGCATATTGATAATTTCTTTTGCTCCAATATGACAGTCACCTGTTTGTGTTTAATGAACAAACTACTGCCCTGGAAAATGCATCAAATGAAGAAAAATGCCTAAAGAACCATTCACCCAAGTCGACTTTGTCTGTTATTCAAACTCCAGCCATAGAATTCCTGCTGTTATTAGTGGCACCACATGATGCACGGTCGCACCACATGACATTTGAACACTTTAAGTACAAAAACATGCAGAATAACTCTGAAAACTCTGATTTCTGAAAAAATGATTTGGTTCCCTGGAGGTCAGAGGTACGACACAAATGTGCTGAATTATTATGAAATTTGAACCCTTTTTACCTGTGGAAATTGAAACTGGACAGCGTCATGTCATTGACCCATATACTGATCCACTATGAGTCAGGGGTTCTGTTGCCTTTCAATGAATAACTGTTTAATTTATACAATAATAATGTGAAGTATTAAGTTGTAGTTACTGAAGTATCAAGTGTCAAAAGATTTGTCAAAAGTACTTCTATAGTATTGATTTAATGGGACCATTTTGCACTATTTTCTGATGTTATAATGTTTCCAACTTTCAACTTTATTATTATCCCAGAGGGGAATTATTGAGCAGCAGTGTCAGACATACAGTAGACACACAATACAATTCAATAATACAGTTTCAATAATGCATCCATCCATCTTCTCCCACTTAATCCAGCTGGGTCATGGGGGCAGTTTACTGCCCAATCCTCATATCACCTGACCCCCTATGAACCCCTCTGCAGGTGGAGCCCACAGGAGGGTGGACAACATGGTCCTTGATGTTAGTTCGTAGGAGTGCTGCATGTTTTGGGTTGATGGGGGAAACCGGAGTGCCTGGAGGAAACCCATCCAGACACGGGGAGGAACATGCAAACTCCACACAGAAAGGCCCGGGCTGTGAGGCCTGAGTGTTGCCACTCAGCCACCGTGCCGCCCAATAATTCAATAATACAATAATCACAGCTTAAAGGGGAACTCCGGCACGTTTTGGAGCTAAAGTCCGTTGCTAGCGGTGGTGGAATTCTGTCAGAAGCCAAAAAACGGCACAGATCAGTGTTTCCTTGGTGGAGATCTCAGTGTGGCAGTGAGTCTGTCAAGACAACAAACTAGTGCAGTGAATTTGCTTCACACTGAAGAAGCTTTAGCTTCAAACGTGCTGGAGTTCTCCTTTAAGCTTAGCTTAACAATGCAGATAAGCATTCCCTTAAAAACAGGCAAAAAAGAACAGGTATGTAACTGCATTTCACCATGACTGATCCAAGCTATAAAAGAGCTAAAAGAGCGTTCATCCTGATTATGGCTTCAGAAATAAAGTTCTCATCTGGAACATTTTCAGACACTGTCCAGAAGGAAGGTTAAACTCCTCACAGAGCGGGTGGTCAGGGCTCCGCTTGTTTGTTGGGCCTTGCAAATCACCTTCTGCTGTAGATGTCCTGCAGCTGGGACTGTTGTAAGCCTATAATTTTACCTGCCGCTCTGACCAACCGAGCCAGAAGATTTCTATTCATCCCCTCATCACAACAGACCTGGAGCTGTGTTTTGTTTCATTCACACTTGCTTAAGAGTTCTTTCTTAAACAGAAAACACTATGTTCCACCTTGTGATGTCATCTGGTAATACAGGAAGTGCTCCATTTTGAATATCCTTATACCTTCACTTGAATCACCTGTATAATTGCCCATCTCTACTGAACTAAAAGTGAAGGGTTGCTGACTTGAAAACTACCGCTTCATGACATCAGGAAGTGGAAGAGAGCATCCTGAGCTTTGGAGACGTAGAAAACTAATAATGAGAGAGACAGATACTTTATTGATCCTGAGGGAAATCAAGTTTTACTGCTGCAAACTGTGCGCGTGATAAAGGGAAACACAACTCCAGATATGTTTTGGGGAGGAAACAGCATCATAACGTAGCTTACAGCTCACAAGAGTCAGTTCTGTGTAAAATAGGACTTAAAAAATCACTGGTGAACACATTCTAGAGATAAATGACCACTTACCAAGTACTAAACACATAAACGGGAGTATTTAAACCTGCATGAATAATACAAAACGCAGCTCTGTTTTGGTTTTAATGGGGAAAACAGCATAATAAAAGTGCAAAATTCCCATGTTTTTGTGGGTTGGTGAGGCCAGGGCAGTTGGCTGTGGCACTTTGGCCCCGTCTAAATGAGCGCGTCTCCTCGTATTCGCTGTTTACCTCTGGACGGGCTCTGTCTGTCATCGCACTATTGGCAGAATATGAACCTGATCTCATTTGAAAAGCTTCAATAAACAAGATTAAAACAAAACCACACCAAAAGTATTCAAATATGCTGTGAATACGATGCCATTTTTCAGAGGTGCAAGAGCGCTCAGAGACTGTAGTGAAGGAGCACTGGTACTTCAATATAAAATGTAGTATTGGTCCAAGACACGATGCTACGATACCACAAAAAACTAAATCCAGCGAAGTTAAAATGACTTGAATTAAGAAAGTTTTACCATGATTTCAGTAAATTTCACTTGGCAAGTACAGGCCCGTAGGCAGGAGGGGGGTCGAGGGGGTCGGACCCCCTGAGACTGGGGTCACCTTTTTCCAAAAAATATTTTTAAAAAAATAGTGCTGAGTGCTGTAAATGCGATATACTGTAAACCATTTCTAAAATGCTAATAAAGATTTGTTTCATATTTAATAAATTCCAGTTCTTATAAGCAAATAACTTTATATAATTGGTTGTATTTTTATAATAATTTAACAATATATGCATAATTACAATAGATAATGTAATAGAACAAGTGAAGTAAATGAATATTAACCAAAACAAACAAATAATTGAGTCTTCATAAATAAAAATACACAAGTTTAGTACTGAAAGTCTGGAATAAACCTTTTACCTACTAGTATATCGAGGGATAAATTTTATTGCTTTGACCTTGCATCCGAGGGACAAGTTTTATATATAAAAAGGTCACTTTTGGCTTAAAAAACGACCCACCCCCCTTGGAAGTCTGGCTACGGGCCTGAAGTAAAACGATCTGCCAGTGGAACAAGACGTGTTGTGCTTAAAATATGAAAATACATCTTGCTACGCTTAAAATAAGATAACAACTTTTTGCACTTAACCCTTTTAAACCTATAATAACAGCTAGATTGTTAGATGATGATTATTCTTATTTTTTACTTACTTGCTTACTAGGGCCCAACCGATATGGATGTTGTTATGATACGATACCGATAAAATGGGAGTTGGAGCTGCCGATATATTCACTGATATATTTATGACGTAAAAAATCACTGTAAATCTTCAATTATTTATAAAACTCAGGTTTGGCTCTATTAGATTTTCAGTTGGGTTTATTTATTGTTATTTTGCCTCTTTACGTCATATTTAAAGACAGTCCGTCGGCCTGATGGTGGTTTTGTATATTCTAGCCAGTAAAGAAAGTGCTGTCAGTAAACTATTGGCTTGTAGCGGTAAATGCATGTCCGGCGCGGTAATTAATGATATGCTAAACGTCGAAAATTCACACTTCTATTCAGAGCTCATTTACATATCAGTGCGTGTCCAGTAACATATATAAGGCCACTAAAGGCACTTTACAGTCGAACAAGTCGAAATAGAAGAGAAAACAGCCTGTTTATGTGTGCGAGCTGCAGCAGCTAATCTCCAACCAATGAGAAAGAACCAAAACAAGCTTCAGAACACATTTCACACTCAGCCTCACACGGGCTCCTCTCAGATCAGCACTAAGAACTGTCCTTTTAATCCACACTCAAACTGAGCGTCCGGAAAAAGGAGAGAATCTCAGTGTTGTGCACGTGGATCTGTGACTGCAGCTGTAAACAAACGCACATGGTGATGCGTTCAGGACACAGACAAATCACTCCTCAGATAAATCCTGATGCGGCGCCACAGATCAGGACATTTATCTGTCTGTTAATTGGATTAAATGGGCAGAATATAGAGAGTCTGAGGTAAAACATCGGCTCATATTGGCAATATTTTGGCCGATATGTTTCCAAGAGCCCATATCGGCTGATAATATCGGCCAACCGATATATCGGTCGGGCCCTATTGCTTACTATGAACCAGATATTATGTGTTCTTAATAAAGATTGAACTGAACAGTCTGTTTTTGTCCCTAATGGGGTCAAAGAATGCCCTGTAAATAATGTGTAAATAATTGACACCCTTTTCCAGGAGAAGTGGAACTGTCAAGTATTTACCACTCTTATGTAATTAAACACCTAAAACTGTGGATTATAAGCTGAAAAGGCCAAAAAGGAATTGAATTTTCGTCAACTTTCAAGCCCCGTTTCACAGCTTTCAGGGGCAGTTTGAATGATTAAAATTGCATGAAGTAGTGAGGAGTTATGGTCATTTGTAATAGTGGGGTCACCGGGGTTAAAATAAGAAACTAAATTAAATGTAGCTTGAATTAAAAAAAAAACAAAAAAAAAAACTTGTCAAGCTGAATTTTCTCAAATCAAGTCAAATGTTCTTAATTGAAGTCATTAGAACTTATGTGCATATTGTTTTTCCCCATGTAAGGATGACCTGGTGATCACCTCATGATGTCACACAGTGTTCAGAGCTGTGCAGCGGGAGGCAGCCACGTACTGAACCTTTATGAGACGACTTTTGGCTGGAGTGAAGCTGTAAAGGTCACAGCGCTGAAATGAATGAGTGAGGGCTTCATAGTTCTCACTTTCTGTGGTTCCTCAGGTTGATGTTCGCTGCTCTTGTGGCTGACCGACACACACTGGGCACTTTTTACACTTTTGATCATTTTGATGTTACATTTTGAACTTAATATATTTGGGGATTTGACCAACACTGCAAATATTTCTGATCTGTCCAAGATGTTAAAACGTATATCGGGTTATTCATCTTGTTTTCAGATTCATGATCTACTTACAAGTTCTGAGTCTGCTTCATTGTTTATTTTAGGATAACTTGTCCAGTAAAATTATCTGTCTGTGCAGCAAGATTTTTGGATAGATTTAAGGGTTTATATTTTAAGCTTTTTGTGGTGAACTAAGAAATGCAGCTTCTGCAGTTCAGAGGACAAAACATAAGGACTATACTGGGGAAAAATATATATTTTGATAAGTTAAGTGACTTAAATTAAGAACATTTTACTTTATTTGAGTAGATTCAACATGACAAGTCAAATCTACTGATGGAATAAGTGTTTTTTCTTAATTCAAGCAACGTTCATTATTTTAAGTGCAGAAAGTTGTGGCCAGATATATTTTCATATGTTAAGTACAAAACGTCTTGTTCCACTGGCAGATTATTTAACTTCCATCCATCCATCTGCTTAATCCAGCTGGGTCACGGGGGCAGTTTACTGCCCAATACTCATAAGCACCTGACCCCCTATGAACCCCTCTGCAGGTGGAGCCCACAGGAGGGTGGACAACATGGTCCTTGATGTTAGTTCAGGTGCTGCATGTTTTGGGTTGATGGGGGAAACCGGAGCACCCGGAGGAAACCCATCCAGACACGGGGAGAACATGCAAACTCCACACAGAAAGGCCCGGGGATCGAACCCACAACCTTCTTGCTGTGAGGCCTGAGTGTTGCCACTCAGCCACCGTGCCGCCTTATTTAACTTGTCAAGTGAAATTTACTCAAATCATGGTAAAACTTTTGAAGTTGGCTAGATTTAGTTTAGCAGTGTATTATGAAAGTATTTACAACTCATGTAAAAGTAACTGTAAGAGTAACTGCTAGTGTACCTGGACTAACACCTGACTTATAATCTGAAGTGAAATTATTTCATACTGTCACTTGTAGATTTACTTACAGTAGGAAGAGGAAGTACTGTACAAAATATAATAATAATATACTAGGCAATAATAGTGGGATTCTGACCCACAGAGAAGTACTGTTCAAACGAGCCCGGCTGGCATCACCTAGTGCCTCTGCCCAATTCCATTTCTCTCCAGCGACTCTTCAGGAATCAGAATACACTTGGTGGTTTGCAAGAAGCTCAGAAGGTGTAGGCAGCGCACCGGCCAATCAGTGAAGAGGTGTGTTGGCCAGAACCAACCCGCGATAGGCTGTAGACACTCTCCTCCTCTGGACTCGCTTTGTCAAATAATAACTTTTAATCATACCTTTAAATCACAAGTTCACCTCGCAGAAATGACTCACTGACGGACATGTTCACTCTGTTTGTCTGCTGTTGTGTCAGTAATTACTTGGACTCCACTGAGGTTCCGGTGCATTACAGACCAAATAGCAGTGATTGGTTAAATAAAAAAAGTACCCGCCTTCCGTCGAGGGAACAAATCCTAATGCTGCGAGGTCAGACAGTTTCCACCAAGTGAAGCCGTCTGATGTATCAGGCTAAGTTTAAACTGCAGTAAAGTATTGTTTAAAGAGGTCATATTACACTAGTTTCTGATCTGTGTTCAAACGTTTCCTCATCACAAACAGACTGGAGTTGTGTTTTGTTTCAGTCACATGTTTAACACACAAACCTGCACATTTAGGCTGAGTTCTGCTCTGTTCTGTTTCTGTGGCTACCTGCCTCACTCACTGACCATGGGATCATGGGATTTTAACCAACTAAGAAGTGCAGCATGTGCAGCTCAAAGGACACAAGTCAGGGAGTGTTGGCTTGTTTTTCCTGTATCCATGGAGACTGTTCAAGAGGCTGGCTGAGGCTCTGGACTTTTGAGATGCGACAGGCTTTTTATAAATGGCAAATGTGACAGAAGATCTTCTGAGGAAATGAACCATTTCATCACCTAGTTCCTCCCTGGACACTGCTGTGATGCTGCAGGACACAGAGGAGGGACACTTTTGTCCAGAGGGCTCTTCCTCTCCTCAAACTGCCCTAACACAGATCTGCAGACCCTCCCTGTCCAGGCCTCCTGTCCTGTTCACTGAACCCTTCTTAGTTGAAAAAATAAAATATGTTTTTTTCAAATTCAAAACATAGGTATATATATATTTTATTAGTGCACACGTGTGAATCCATATTGCACATATTTGTCCAACCACTTTTTTTGCTCGACATAGTTTGTATGAAGGGAAAATATTAAAAAAGAAATTACACAACACCATCACGACAGTCACAAGACGATTGCGCGCACACAATTTCCTGCAGCCAATAACGGCCAAACGGGGCGTGTCCTCATGAATCATATGAGCTGGATGTGTGTCTGACCCCTGCCGAACCCCTGAGACTGACTCACAGAACCCCTGGGGTTCGATAGAACCCAGGTTAAGAACCACTGGACTAGACTCAAAAGCCACTGAGACACGCAGTAGAAATGTTGCTGCAGCAAAACTTGATTTCCCCTCAGGATAAATAAAGAATCCCTCTCTTGTGATGTGGGAATACAGGAAGTGCTCCACTTTCTTTTTAAACTCCACACACCTTCACCAGAATCATTTGGATCATTTCAGCCCTGGAATTGCTAATCTCTACTGAAATAGTTAAAAGAAGCTGTTCACTTAAAACTGCAGCTTCATGACATCACAAGGTGGAACAGAGCATTTTGAGACAGACTGATAATAACAAAACACAACTCCAGGTCTGTTTTTGAGGAGGTAACAACATTCTAACATGGCTTATGAGTCATGAGGACCTTTAAAGTAAATGCACTACAGTAAGTGCGTTCATACTACTGTACTGTAGTAACAGTACTGCTCTAACAGCCCCACACACTGAGGGCTGATTAGGCTGATCTTGGGTGTCTTTTTGTCAGACCTGACCCTCCTGAAGAGCTGTTCTCTCTGAGTCCTGCTTTAGATCCACAAAGGAGCTCACACTCACTCACTCACACACACACACACACACTCTTTAATGGAGGCTTGATGCAGTAGCGGAGCTTTTGTCTTGCTGAACATAATGTTCTGTGTGCGAGGCGGAGACCACCTCAAAGGGGCACGGCAGGACGCTCTCAGAATAAAGCAGCTCTTTTCCAAAATGACACCATTACGACCCTCATCCTGTTGCATTACCTGACTTGATTCTCTGTTGCCACGGTAACCGCTCCATTACGGCTCTAATTGCCCGAGCGGAACAATACATGTCATCATTTTGGAGAAATGTGTGCGGCGCCGGCTCTGAATCTTTGTCATGGTAATTGTGAGAACACGTGTGCTGCACCTGGAGCTTTAATGTGACTGTTCTGACAGCAGCATAAAGGCTCAGGTCTGCTCCACGCTCGCCCGGGACAGACTGCACAAGGATGCCGGGGCTCTGGAGTTCAACGGGGTCCGCAAGTTTCACCGAGGTCAGAAGGTCGAGGAGGATCAGAGGGCTGAAGAGTCCACGGCTATGTCCAAATGTCCAGTCCGGCCCCTGACCCTCATTCACTGCACAGGCCAGCACTCGGACTCCCAGAGTAATTTGGACTGAATTTCTGGTCATGTGACTCTAGCATCCTGGTGAAAAAGAAAAAGCTAAATACTATCTTGATTTCAGTCATAAATAATGATCACATTCAACTGGCACACGAGTGTTTAAGGACTAATAATAACTTAACTGGGGATGTAATGAGACAATATGACGGTATGAACCTCACGGTGCGATATTTATTCTGATATCGTGGGGAAGCTCATGATATTACAATATTCTACATAATAACAAGACTCTCTGGACCATATTTTCACCATAAACATCTCACTGTATCAGATTTATTGCAACGACACTGTGAATCTGCTACTTTTTCTTCTAAAAATGCCTACACAAGGCTTAATCCAAAGAATGAAGATTTCAAAGTGCTTAGAACAGTTATTTCTTCATAGTCTTAGTTCTAGCCTGCACTGAAACGGAGCAAAGGATCATGGTCTATGTAGTTCCCTCTGTTTTTTTTTTTTTGTGTGTTTTTTTTTTGCTATTTCTGCATCAGAACTATTCATTAAAGCAAAAAGACTTGTGATTTGATATATAGTGATGGTCCATGATATTATTGTGAGACCTTTGACGATACGATATCACCATATTTCGGTTATTGTTACATCCCTAATCATAACCATACACTTCAGACCAGCTTTTGTCAAGCTGGTCTGAAGTTCAAAAGAGTCCAGAAGTTTCACCAGGATAAGATGAGGACGGTCTGAAGGTGAATGTCAAATAGACAGGTCCAACACACTGTAAAATGTAACATACTAGAAAAAATACAGCACTTTAGAGATAATTTGCAGCTGATGTTATCAACCTTCTCGGGGGGTGTGATGGTAACTGTAGGCACTGCTCTGTCTGAAGCTCTTTTGGCCAAGTTTGCTGTAATTAGAGATTAGTTTTAACACATTTATTGCTGAAACAAAGAGCAGGCTCCTGAAAAATGTGCCGTTTAAATTAGGGTCATTCCAATACCCGCACTGCCAAAAGGTTTGATGCCGCACATTGTTCAGGTATCGGTATCAGTGAGTACTCAGACCAAATCACTGACCCGATATCGCTCTGTATTTTCCTGACTGAGGACCCGTAGATGCGAGCAGCCACTGTTGACGTCTAATGTTCAGAGCAGGGTCAATACAGACTAGAGGTTCTGAGGACGCTTAAAACACACTAATAATGACTGAATAATTTCCTCTCTGATAACTTCATTTCGTCTTTGATGTGGACGCTCAACTTAGTCAAGTAAGTGACCAGGTAGAAAAGTAAAAGTGCTAAAAATCAGCACATCTCATCATCAAGACCCATTATTAGAATCTGTTAGTTCTCAAAATTCTCATTCTTCTCTTTATTCTTTTAGATTTTCATAATTTCTTTATTTTCTTTTATTTCTGTAGCAAAATTGATCAGCCTAAGTCTACTACTTGACAGTATCGGACTGGTGTCGGTATCGGCGAGTACACCAGTGGGATGGGAGTGCAAAAAAACTGGTATCGGAACAACAATAGTACAAATCCATTCCATCTTTTTTCTTAAGTTTCAGACTATTTTAAAACTTTTCGGGCAGTGTTCGTCCCAGCGTGATGTCGCCTTCAGGTACCAGTTGTCTTACCTTAATCAAGGGACCTTTGGAAGAATGGCGTGTACCTTTACTCCTTAATTTGGATTAGCATTTAACAGTGAGAGCTCAGACCAAGCTGCCTGAGGGTGCATTTGAGATTCTGAGGGGGGGCAAAGTCAATACTCCTCCATTAAGTGTCATTACTCATCCGACCTGGGCCTGTTCACTCAGGTCTGATGAAGCCGGGGACTGGACTTCAATTTGACCATTTGCCTGTACTTCTGAAATCTAGTGTCGTAGTACTCAAGACTGTTTTTTGGTCTCAGACTTGAAGGTGCTTTTGGTTTGATAAATGTGCAAAGGCTGCTTAATTTAACCAAAAATAGTAAGATAATGTAACTGCAAATGTAACTGCAAAGAAAAAAACAAACAAACACTTGATTAACTCTGAAGCGGTTTTATGTAAAGTGCCACTGGAAGCAGGATTCAAGAGCCGGTATGTGGCCATACCGGCTCGTCAAAAGCCTGAAACCGTCAGATCTCAGAAGCTCAGCAGGGCCGGGCCTGGTCAGTACTTGGATGGGAGACCACAAGGAATTCCAGGTGCCACAGGGGGGCGCCAGTTGCAAAAACTGTCGTAGTGTCCTTAGGCAAGACACATCACCCACATTGCCTAGTATGAAAGTGGTGTGTGCATGAGTGTTGGTGGTGGTCGGAGGGGCCGATGGTGCAGATTGGAGCCTCACTTCCGTCAGTCTGTCCCAGGGCAGCTGTAGCTACAATAGTAGTTTACCACCACTGGGTCTGGAGTGAATGAATAATGCTCTGTAAAGCATCTTTGAGTGTTCAGAAAAGCGCTGTATAAAACTGAGGCATTATTATTATTATTATTAAGAAGCGGTTCGCAAACTGTGCATCAGGGTTCAAAAACAGAGCACAGAGTGTTTAAGTGCTGTACGGTTTGTTTGGCTTATTTTAGGCCAAAATGAACAGATCAATGACTCAGATCAAATGGAGATAGATTTCGAAAATCATTGATATAAATGTGCCAAAATAACGGTAACATACAAATACATGTAGAAAATTACAAAGAGGGTCTTGATTTGGTCTCTATAGGCCATGGTCCTGGTCAGCCTCGACCCTCAGAGGTCTTGGTCTAGTCCAGGTCTAAGGACCCTGTGGTCTCGGACAGGCGTTGGTTTTGATTCATGCGGTCTTGACTACAACACTACTGAAATCATTCCATTGTTACTGTGGTCTTACCATTGCCATAGTGATTAACAACAAACATATATAAACATTTTGAATGGGAAAATCACTCAAAATGTTGTATCTATGGTCCAACAGGTCTTATAATAGATATTATTAGAACCTTTATTATTATTAGAGGATATACTAAAGAAGCCTGGGGGTCCTTTATTCAATAAAAAGTCTTCATAGACAATTTTCTGTATTTATTTTGTCTTTAATTGACCCTGTCAAGGCTCTAAAAATGGGTAGTGGTAGAAATATGCAGGAAGTGTGACAGATACACTTATGCTTGCTCTATGGCTCTGCCCTTTGGTCTCTCCAGTATGAACAAAAGTATCAGACGACCTGCAGGGCCAATTCCATGTCACCTGTCTCTTGGCGACAGGTGACATTTTAAAATGATACCGCTAAATGATGCTACACTGATAACCAAGACTGCCTAATATGGAAAGAACCTTGCACAACAACAATCAATTTATTAGAAAATAAAAGTCTGACAGGTTTAAACATCCACCAGAGTCAGAAGGTGTCCAAAAGATCAGATTGTCCCGCTCCAGCTGTGACTTTAGTGTTACAGGTGTAGATATGTGTGACTCTCACAGAACACTGCTCTGCTGTGTGTCAGCTGCACACTCCAGACCACATGCTCACGCCAGAACTACTCATTTAATAAAGGAAAAGGCTGCAGTTGCCTCTGGCAGCAAAAATAAGGTTCATACAACAAAAAGAACCCTGAGTGTCACAGCTCCTGCGCCAATACCACCTGGGCAATAGCCACAGCACTGCAGCTGCACGGTGCACAGCCTGGAGTAAGGCCCAGTCTAAGTGTCCAACAGGGTTTGATGGTCCAGCAGGGTCTGAAGGTCCAACAGGGTCTGATGGTCCAACAGGGTCTGAAGGTCCAACAGGGTCTGATGGTCCAACAGGGTCTGATGGTCCAACAGGGTCTGATGGTCCAACAGGGTCTGATGGTCCAGCAGGGTCTGAAGGTCCAACAGGGTCTGATGGTCCAACAGGGTCTGAAGGTCCAACAGGGTCTGATGGTCCGACAGGGTCTGAAGGTCCAACAGGGTCTGAAGGTCCAACAGGGTCTGCTGGTCCAACAGGGTCTGAAGGTTCAGCAGGGTCTGAAGGTCCAGCAGGGTCTGATGGTCCAACACGGTCTGAAGGTCCGACAGGGTCTGAAGGTCCAACAGGGTCTGAAGGTCCAACAGGGTCTGATGGTTCAGCAGGGTCTGATGGTCCAACAGGGTCTGAAGGTCCAGCAGGGTCTGAAGGTCCAGCAGGGTCTGATGGTCCAACAGGGTCTGAAGGTCCGACAGGGTCTGAAGGTCCGACAGGGTCTGAAGGTCCAACAGGGTCTGAAGGTCCAGCAGGGTCTGAAGGTCCAGCAGGGTCTAATGGTCCAACAGGGTCTGAAGGTAGAGACAAGGTCAGCATGTCCAACAGGGTCTGCTGGTCCAACAGGGTCAGCATGTCCAGCAGGGTCTGAAGTTCAAAGGTCCCAAAGTCCATCAGATATGGAAGATAGTTTTACCTTAGATGGACTGAATCACAAGTGAATTTCCGCGCTGGCAAAAGCACCACACACGACACGACTGCATGAAGAGCACTTTTGGTCATTATTATTATTAATATAAAATCTATCCTCACAATCAAACTGGGCAGTGTCGCCATAGTAACGGCGGAGTGAAGGAGGCCGTATGATGATGATGATGATGATGATGTGCGAGGGCTTTACCGCCCGCACTTCCATAAGAGCCGCTCCTAATCAATGCTTCTGAACAGAGAGCCGTCCCAGAGCTGTGACACGGGGACTAAAGGATTTCTGAAGCACCACATCATCTCCAGCAGCGTCTGAGGAACAAAGCAAACACAGTGACGTACCAGGCAGCCCTGATTACACATAATTATGAGTCCTGATTAAGGCTTTTAATTAGTGCAGCTCAGTACTCGAAAGGGAGCGACAGAGACAGAAGGAGGAGGAGGAAGAGCAGAGGAAGGGGGATGGGATGGGTCTGAGCGTGAGGTAAAAACAATAATTAAATGTTAATACGATTTGAATGAAAACAGAGTAAATATTGTTCAAGGACACGTGTTATGCAAAACGGACTTTATGAACCTTTTAACCATAATTGTTTTCTCTTCTCATTTAGCCACTCAAAGTCGTGTTTAGACTGACTCACGCACGCTCGAGTCGTCTTAATTCTCCTGCAATCAAGACGCCGCTGCTCTGATTGGCCACGTAAACGCCCACTGCTCCCTATTTACTTTTTTTTTTCTTCTTTAAAGGTCCTATAGTTTGATCTGTTACTGATTTCGTAGGTTTGCCCACTGACAAAAAAAATGAACAGTCTATAATTGTAATGGTATTTTAACAGTGAGAGACAGAATATCAAAAAGAAAATCCAGAAAATCAACACAATGGAAAATATATGAATTGATTTTCATTTTGTTGTTTGAAATAAGTATTCGATTGGAGAGTTGTGCTCTCACAGACCAGTTATACACTACACTAATAAACTCGTCACCTGAATTAGGCTGTGTTCAGGCAGCAGGGCTTTACGTGCAATTCTGATTTTTTTGTGAAATTCAATTTTGTTGTGAGGTCGTTATATACATCTCATATACATATACATCTCATGGTACGATATTTATTGCAATAAAACTGTGAATATGCTGCTTTTTCCTCTAAAAATGCCTTCACAAGACTTAAAAATGACATATAAAATGATATATATATACTTATTTACTTATTTCTTCATGTCATTCTTCATGGTATGTTCAGACTGCAGGACTTTATACGCAATTTAGGCATATTTTTTTGTGAAATCCTTTTTTTTTTTTGCGAGGTCGTTCACATTTCCAGTTAAATGTGACCTGTGTGTGATCTCCTGTGTGAACTTTAAACGCCCCAAAAAGTGTCCCATGTGACCATTGGAGACACAACGACGTCACAGTGGTGAGCTCAGTGTTTACAGAAGTCGCCTAAAGATGGACGCTGCACTGAGCATCTGGAGATTTTAAAGTTGCTGTCGTGCCACTCACGCGGGAGGAAACACGTCTTCAGCCTATTTCAGTGAGCAAACGTGTCGGCGTTGGGCTGTATTGGCTCACGACAGGTGCTTGTTACGGCACAATAGCCGACCTCTCGCTTGTTGATCACGTGTAGGTCGGATGTACGGCGGATGAATGCGACTTGGCCGTTCAGACTGAAGTTCCATGTCCAAAGACAGGATATATATCAGTTTTAGGAGTACATATCCAAGTGGCCTGGGTCGCATTTAAAAAAACTGGATCTGTGTCATTCAGATTGTCATTAAAAAATCTGATACAGGTTGCACAGTGGCAAAAAAAAAAAGGATTTGGGTCACTTCAGGCTGCAGTCTGAACGTAGCCTTAGACAGGCCCGTAGCCAGACTTCCAAGGGGGGTGGGTCGTTTTTTAAGCCAAAAGTGACCTTTTTATACGGGTGCCTTTGCGACCCAGTGATTGTACTATAAGTACAGGCTCTATGGCATGTGATGCAATGGGTTCAGGGGCTCCTCACCCAGAATGTTTTTAAGTAAAGAGCCTGTTTTAGCACATATAAAAGTTAAGGCTGTTGCATATGCTGAATATAAATAATTATCATGATTTAAGGGTGTACACAGAGGATAAGGTGATATTTTACCTTGATTAACTATTAGTATAGAATCATTGGGATGACAAAGGTATTGAAATTGAAAACCCTTAATGTCTACAATTTAAAAATGATGGTAAACTCTTCGAGTCTTTGGGAAATTACTTTTTACTTTGTAATGGATAAGAAGTGTACAAAACCCAGAATTTTCACCTAATGATATAACATACATAAAATAGTTCTTTTAGAAGAAATTTACCTTATCCTTTCAATAGTTGGTAAGATGTAAACATCAACAAATAAAGTAAAACACACAAGCGTTTTTATCACAATTATTATTTTTTCACTGTATGCACTAATTTAACTTGAAAAACAGGATTCAAGATAGATAATAGCATTTGACTGACTTAAAAGTAAAAATCAGTTTTATAGAATGAGTCATTAAGTACAATTTTTTTTAAAATATTTTTTGGAAAAAGGTGACCCCAGTCTCGGGGGGGGGGGGGCTACGGGCCTGTTAGACTCCTGTTTTAACCTGTCACCTGTATAAAAGACCCCTGTCCACAGAGTCAGTCCGTCTGTCTCTAAACTCTCCGACGTGGGAAAGACCAAAGAGCTGTCAAAGGACGTCAGGGACAAGACTGTGGACCTGCACGAGGGTGGAACGGGCTACAGAACCATAAGCAAGAAGCTGGTGTGAAGGACACAACTGTTGGTGCAATTGTTCGAAAATTTTTAAAATACAAAATGCCATCAGTCGATCTCAGTCTGGGGCTCCACACACTACACATTATCTCACCTCGTGGGGTTTCAATGGTCATGAGAACAGTGAGAAATCAGCCTAGAACTACACGGGAGGAGCTGGTTGATCTTAAGGCAGCTGGGACCACAGTCGCCAAGAAAACCATTGGGAACACTTTACGCTGCAGTGGATTAAAATCCTACAACACATTTTTTCAGGAGCCTGTTCTTAAGACCTCCTGCTTAAGAAGACACATGTGCAGCCGCCTGAAGTTTGAATGAACACCTGAGGGATTTAGACGGGGATTGGGAGAAGGTGCTGTGGTCACAGAGACCAAAATCGAGCTTGGTAATAAGGGCATTTCTCATCTCTCATTTACTAACTACATCAGCCCAGCAAATAAGACAAAAATGACTTTCAGCATCAAATTATGGTTCTGTAATCTTCATTTGTTCAGTTGTATTGTTGTTATTATTGTGTTTATTATGAAATTAGTGTTCATGATGAGTTATGTTTGACCATTTAACATTTTTTATTATTATTATTTTGATTATTTTGATTTAAAAAAATCAAATCGTGACTTCTGTCCATGAACTACAGCCGTCCACAGTTATGTTCAACAGCACGCTCAAGTACAGTAGCTCTTAAGGCCGGAACACACTAGAGAATTTAAAATCAGGAATTTTAACATGCAAAACAAAACATAAAAAAACCCAAACCAAAATCGTGCAGCTACAGACAAAAGGAGCGTTTGTGCTGATTATTAGTCTCATCTGAAGGACAGAGACACCGCACATTTATGTCTCAGGACAGATTTCTACAGTAGAGGAGCCAGTTTCACACGTGAAATGAAGAGTCAGAATGAAAACAAAGACAAGACAATATCTACACTTAAGAAATCTGTCCTGAGTCACAAGTGTGTGGCGTCTCTGTCCTCCGTGTGACTGTGAGACGAATAATCATTAGGATCACGTCTTATGTCTGTGGCCGTTTTTTTTAACATGTCTTAAAAAAATACATAAGACTTTAAATCCTCTAATGTGTGGTGTCGTTTGTGGTGATGTGCTGTAAAGATGCAGGAAACAGAGTCAGAGTCTTCACCTGGTGTGTGGGGCCTGTGAAACGATATTTAAAGATGCATTATGTAGGGTGACCAGACGTCCCTGTTTACCCGGGACAGTCCCAGTGTTGAGCCCTGTGTCCCCTGTCCCAGCAGACTTATCCAAAACCAGTGAATTGTCCCAGATTTATACAAGAAAAGTCCCAGGTGTTCCTCTTGTTGACCGAGCTGATCCCTGCCAACGGTAAAGAAACGCACACATGTCATTTGTTTTGGTAAAAAACACAGAAAAGCTGCTTGAAAATGACCAAAACACAAAGAAAATGTGACTATACTGACTCACATTAGTGCCGAGTGCAGAATGATTTTCCTTAATTACGCACTCGTTTCACAATTTTATCATTACCGACCTCCAAAAAAAACAGGGATGTCCCAGTTTTTTATTTTGACAGTCTGGTCACCTTAGCAACGCGTCTGTCTATATTTCTGTCTCTGTGACGGTGTCATTGCTTTGCTTGGGACGCCTCCCTAAAACACGCTGGGCTATTTTTTCTACCCCACTGCTGGGTTAGGACGGTTGGGTCATTCTTTTGGGTTAGTTTCACAGAGTTGGGTTGTTTTTCTGGGTCGACGAATTGGGCCAATTCAAAATTCATGTTACGATGGACATTTTTCTGCCTTTTTCTGGTCAAATCATCAAAAAAAAAAAAGAAAAAAAAAGTGAATTGCGTCAAACTCAGACTCTTCAACTTTTAACGGCGGTCATTACTCGCCTCATCTACTGCTCCAGAGAACCGTAAAGTTACTATATTATTTAAACATGTTTATTGGTTCATCTTTGTGATTTTATCTGAAACTTTAAACAGCGAATGGATTTGGTAAATGTACATTTTAGAGGATATTGTTGACAAAGGTTCAAATTTCATAATAATTCAGCACATTTCTGTTGTACCGCTGACCTCCATGGAACCAAATCATTTTTTTTCAGAAATCCTGAGTTATTCTGCATGTTTTTTGTCCTTAAAGTGTTCAAATGTCATGTGGTGCGACCGTGCATCATGTGGTGCGACTAATAACAGCAGGAATTCTATAGCTGGAGTTTGAATAACAGACAAAGTAAAATGGGTGAATGGGATTGTTTAGTTTTCTTTAGGCATTTTTCTTTATTTGATGCATTTTACAGGGCAGTGACTGTTATATTGGAGCAAAAGAAAATATCAATATGCATTAAAAATCAAAAGAAATGCAACAGTTTGTTTCTGTACACTTCATATTACTCAGAACTTGACTATTAACTAAGGTTATTCTCGGTCGCACCACATGACATTTTACACTAAAAATGCTTCATATAAATGTTAAACACAGATTTATGCTCCTGACACTGGAAATATTTGAAAAAGTTCAATAGAAACTAATATTTTTTTTATATTTTCAAATTTGTCTGTTGAAAATCCTTATTGACCCATTTATGGAAATTATTCATTTGGATTGTTTAAAATGTTTAATGCTGAATTGAACTGTGGTTATTTGAAGCAGATCCTGTTACTGAGGAAATGTTCGAGTTGGTCTAATGTAAATAGTTTCTTTAATGCATTAATGGTCTGCAGATGGAAAGTAATTTGTAGCTGAATCTGGCACAGAGCATCTTTACTCTCTGAGATTAATGTTTTCTGTGCACTGTCCTTGTTTTAAATAAATGGATTAAAAATATATAAATCATTTTGTACCAGTTAATGTTAATGTGACTAAATAAATGTTTGACTTTTGCAGCGAAGCCTCTACATGACACAAATAATTATGATGTTAAGATCCATGGAAACAAGCAGGAGCGATATCGATACTCCTGCTTGCAATGGTATTGGTATCGGCCCGATACTTCCATAATATACTCATACTCATCAAACATTTGCCGATACCACACGCCGATACCACTATTACACGACACATTCCGCAGTATGCTTGTTTCAGTATCCCAAATAAGCCAGTTTCCTGGTTATGAGAAACCAGAGCAGGACCCGAGCTGATGAGGGTGAGAGACCAACCACCGAGGAAGGTGAGAAACACGTTTTATATATATATATATATATATATATATATATATAAAATCATAAGCTGGACAAAGGAGGAGATACAGACCACAGACCACGGATGTTAAGACAAGTCCAGCACCCTGAGACTGTACACGAGCCGGAAGGAAGGAGGCCGAGGACTAGTGAGTGTGGGAACCACTGTCCAGGATGAAACATCCAAGCTCCACAAGTACATCAGTGACAAGGCCCAGACTGATGACGCTCAGAGAATGTCTCAGACAGTGGGGCAGAGGAAGAGGTGCTGGAGGGACCATCATGGCAGGACAAACCCCTACATGGGGCAAACCACTGGACCATAACTGAAGTGGCTGATATCAAGAAATCCTACCAATGACTGGAGAGGGCTGGTCTGAAGGACACACAGAGGCACTCATCCAGGAGCACAGGAGCAGGCCTTGAGCACCCGAACAATAGAGGCCCAGATCTCCCACACCAGACAAGGACAACAGACATCTCAGTCCAGAAAAGATACTGCACAGAACTCTCAAGCTCCCAGGCCTCTGGTAGAGGGCCCAAGCTGATGAGGGTGAGAGACCAACCACCGTGGAACATGAGAAACGTGTTTTTATTTTTATTTTTTATATATATATAGGGTGCGGGCATATTTTGAGTTGAAGGGGGAAACCGGAGTGCCCAGGGATCAAACCTTCTTGCTGTGAGGCATGAGTGTTTCCACTCAGTCACCGTGCCGCCATATACATATATATATGTGTTTCTCACCTTCTATTTCTGTAAAATGAAAGTTTCAGTTCTGTAAAACATAAACAAATGTGCGCAAAGCTGCATTAAACACATTCAGATATTAAATATAAATAAATATATATTTTTTGCGCTTGTGCATTTGTGAGATTGTTAAGTATTAGTATCAGTACTCGGTATCGGCAAGTAAGAGAAATGATTGTACTCAAAAAAGTGGTATCGGTACATTCTTAGCTGCCACCAGACCAAGATACGGGTCAGATCTGTGCAGAGGAGAGCCTGACTGTACTGTAGGTGTGCATGATCTCACCCATAACTGAATGAATGGAAGTTTAATGTGAAACAGACAAAGTAATACGAGCTCCATGGAGAGAAGCAGTACTCGAAAATTCCACAATGCACCTTTAATACACACATAAGATTAGTGCTGATGGTTAAATGAAAAAAAAAAAAATCTCTCATGATTAGATTTCCCCATGTCAAAGGGCGACTGTGCAGATGACACGGAATATTATTAAGACATCAAAATTAAACCGCAAACTAAAATTTTTCCAAATTAAAATTTCCAGTTGGGGCATATTCAGTGTTAATATCGTGTCAACAGTCACAGTTTAATTGATTTGGGCTCTTTATCTTTGAAAAGTGAAACTGAAAATGGCGTTCTGGGAGTTCTCCTGTGAACACTTGCTCCTGCGCTGCACGGATTTGGAGCCATCAGATGTTCGGTAATGTCACGTGCTCAGACAGAACAGACAGAAGTCGTATCTAAAACCACATATATATGTGACGGGGTTGGGTCTGTTGCTCCAGGGCCAAGAACCTGGCCTGTTTTTAATGGATAGTCAAAAACACAGACTCTCCACTCACGGTTGTGACTTTTGACTGGTCGTGTATGTGGATCTGTGTCTCTGTTTGGACACTTTCTCATGTATGTTTCTTTTTTATTTCTATGATTATTAAAAGATTCTTACGGAAGCTGGGGAGACTCACAACAAATGCAAACGCCACAACACACCAAAGAAAGTCACAATGTGAATGTCAGCGGGACTCTATTTTCTGACAGACCAAACGAGGAGTATCAAATAGGACATGATTTACGACGGTCGAACAGTGACTTCGATCCTGGCCACAAAACAATAAAAGACTTTTACTTATGTTTCCAACTTTGTTCACTTCTCTGTTCCTTTACTTTTCACATTCTTCTTCATCAACTTTTCCCATTCACTTCCCACTTGATCCTCCTCGCTTGGTCCGTCAGAAAATAGAGTCCTGCAGTCACTTCCATTGTGGCTTTTTTGATGTGTTGTGGCTTTTTGGTGTGTTGTGGCATTTGCATTTGTTGTGGCATTTGTGTTGTGGTGTTTGTATTTGTTGTGGCGTTTGTGTTGTGGCGTTTGTATTTGTTGTGGCGGTTGCATTTGCTGCGAGCCCTCCCGGCTTCTGTAGATTCTCACTGAAGCATCAAAACTATGAATGACACATATGGAACTGCAAACTTGTTTTAGATTAAAAAAATAAAAAATAAAACAGCCTTTACTCTTTGCTCTGAAATGTGCCTTGTACTTTGGGCATTTCTTGACTTTGATGTGGCACAGCTGTGAAGTGAAAACCATTTCACCACTTGGGACTTGACTCTGACTTCACTCCTGTGACTTGAGAAAATGTGATGTTTCTCTTAAAAAACTGTGTTTTTATAAAATCCTTTTCTCTTTACTGTTGACACATGCAGTGCTTAATTTGACAGGAACAAACTGGAACATGTCCGTCCCACTTCTCTGTTTGTTACTTTGGATGTGACTGAAGTACTGTGAGATGGTTTCCTCAAATGTACTACAGTAATATAAAGTACAATACAGTAAAACAGAGGGAACACAGAACATGATCCTTTCATTTCATGTCAAAATAACTGGTATTTAGCACTTTTAAATCTTGATTCTTTCTATTCTGACCATAATGATTCACACTTAAAAATATGCATTTCTACAACTCTTACATAGATACTCATACTGTATGTAAAGACACCATGACTTTTTAAGGACAATTTAGCTTAAAAGTCATAAATTGAAAAAATAATGGTACTTAGATTTAAAGACTTGAAGCTCAAAGCAGACGACTTAGACTTGACTTGGACTTATGGGTCAGTGATCAAGACTCGACTTGGACTTGACTTGGACTTATGTACCAGTGATCGAGACGCGACTTGGCCTTGACTTGGACTTATGGGTCAGTGACTCAAGACTCGACTTGGACTTGACTTGGACTTATGTACCAGTGATCAAGACTCGACTTGGCCTTGACTTGGACTTATGGGTCAGTGACTCAAGACTCGACTTGGACTTGACTTGGACTTATGTACCAGTGACTCAAGACTCGACTTGGACTTGACTTGGACTTATGTACCAGTGATCGAGACGCGACTTGGACTTGACTTGGACTTATGTACCAGTGATCGAGACGCGACTTGGACTTGACTTGGACTTATGTACCAGTGATCGAGACGCGACTTGGACTTGACTTGGACTTATGTACCAGTGATCGAGACGCGACTTGGACTTGACTTGGACTTATGTACCAGTGATCGAGACGCGACTTGGACTTGACTTGGACTTATGTACCAGTGATCGAGACGCGACTTGGACTTGACTTGGACTTATGTACCAGTGATCGAGACGCGACTTGGACTTGACTTGGACTTATGTACCAGTGATCGAGACACGACTTGGACTTGACTTGGACTTATGTACCAGTGATCGAGACGCGACTTGGACTTGACTTGGACTTATGTACCAGTGATCGAGACGCGACTTGGACTTGACTTGGACTTATGTACCAGTGATCGAGACGTGACTTGGACTTGACTTGGACTTATGTACCAGTGATCGAGACGCGACTTGGGACTTGACTTGGACTTATGTACCAGTGATCGAGACGCGACTTGGACTTGACTTGGACTTATGTACCAGTGATCGAGACGCGACTTAGACTTGACTTGGACTTATGTACCAGTGATTGAGACGCGACTTGGACTTGACTTGGACTTATGTACCAGTGATCGAGACGCGACTTGGACTTGACTTGGACTTATGTACCAGTGATCGAGACGCGACTTGGACTTGACTTGGACTTATGTACCAGTGATCGAGACGCGACTTGGGACTTGACTTGGACTTATGTACCAGTGATCGAGACGCGACTTGGACTTGACTTGGACTTATGTACCAGTGATCGAGACGCGACTTGGACTTGACTTGGACTTATGTACCAGTGATCGAGACGTGACTTGGACTTGACTTGGACTTATGTACCAGTGATCGAGATGCGACTTGGGACTTGACTTGGACTTATGTACCAGTGATCGAGACGCGACTTGGACTTGACTTGGACTTATGTACCAGTGATCGAGACGCGACTTAGACTTGACTTGGACTTATGTACCAGTGATTGAGACGCGACTTGGACTTGACTTGGACTTATGTACCAGTGACTCAAGACTCGACTTGGACTTGACTTGGACTTATGTACCAGTGATCGAGACGCGACTTGGACTTGACTTGGACTTATGTACCAGTGATCGAGACGCGACTTGGACTTGACTTGGACTTATGTACCAGTGATCGAGACGCGACTTGGACTTGACTTGGACTTATGTACCAGTGATTGAGACGCGACTTGGACTTGACTTGGACTTATGTACCAGTGATCGAGACGCGACTTGGACTTGACTTGGACTTATGGGTCAGTGACTCAAGACGCGACTTGGACTTGACTTGGACTTATGTACCAGTGATCGAGACGCGACTTGGACTTGACTTGGACTTATGTACCAGTGACTCAAGACTCGACTTGGACTTGACTTGGACTTATGTACCAGTGATCGAGACGCGACTTGGACTTGACTTGGACTTATGGGTCAGTGATCGAGACGCGACTTGGACTTGACTTGGACTTATGTACCAGTGATCGAGACGCGACTTGGACTTGACTTGGACTTATGTACCAGTGATCGAGACGCGACTTGGACTTGACTTGGACTTATGTACCAGTGACTCAAGACTCGACTTGGACTTGACTTGGACTTATGTACCAGTGATCGAGACGCGACTTGGACTTGACTTGGACTTATGTACCAGTGATCGAGACGCGACTTGGACTTGACTTGGACTTATGTACCAGTGATCGAGACGCGACTTGGACTTGACTTGGACTTATGGGTCAGTGACTCAAGACTCGACTTGGACTTGACTTAGACTTATGTACCAGTGATCGAGACGCGACTTGGACTTGGACTTATGTACCAGTGATCGAGACGCGACTTGGACTTGACTTGGACTTATGTACCAGTGATCGAGACGCGACTTGGACTTGACTTGGACTTATGTACCAGTGATCGAGACGCGACTTAGACTTGACTTGGACTTATGTACCAGTGATCGAGACGCGACTTGGACTTGACTTGGACTTATGTACCAGTGATCGAGACGCGACTTGGACTTGACTTGGACTTATGTACCAGTGATCGAGACGCGACTTGGACTTGCCTGTATTTGACTTGGGACTTGACTTGGACTTGACATCAAAGACTTGTGACTTACTTGAGACTCGCAAAACAACAACTTGGTCCCACCTTTGTTTCATACGGCTGAGATTCACCTCCAAACAACTTCTGTCTATAGAACCCTTGTTCTTTTCCCACTCTCTGCTAGTTTGTCAGTCCAGAGCGGTGACTTGCTTTGTGGCTCCTATGGTAAAGATCCTGTTTTTCGAACCTTATCTGTTTTATTCCTGGGCTCTTTGAAATTCTGTCATTTCTCCTCTCAGAGCTCCCTGGATCCCTCCCCTTCTCCAGACCCACCTGTAAAATCAAACCTCTCAACTTTACTTGTGTCGGGTTCTGCTTTTGGGTCCAGGATCTGCGCTTTAGAAAACACAGAGAACGCCAAGAGTTTGTCGTGCTGTCCACAAAGCAAACGGTGAATAATTTAATTTTCACTTCTTTACTGGTGACGGGTCCATGACCTGTTTGTCTCCATGGAGATGTCTTTGCTCAGACTAGAATGTTCGACAATATCACTTTCCATCTTTCCATCTTGCATGTCTTCATCATTTCTATTGCTCAAAAATACAATAATTTCTCAAAAATACAATAATTTCTTCTGTGATTAGCGGAGACTCTCCATAGATCTGACCTGTAATGTAATGTGGCATCGTGCTATAACCTGCTCGTCTCCCTCGTCATAGATGGGTTTAATCTGTACTGCGGTACATTCCAGACCAAGCAATAAGATTTCCGTCGTGATAAGCAGGTGGTGGAGAGAATGGATGAGATTTTTGTTGTTTTCTACATAGTTTCATATATTTGATATCGTCTGTATGTTTAAAAATGTCTGGACGTATATGTGGACATGTATGTGGATACGTATGTAGACAGCCTGTTCTCTCTCCATCTGTCTGCTCTCCTCATCCCTCGCTCACACCTCCATTTTCAGCTGCTGCATAATTAATTAGTAGTCTCTGTTCGCTATCAATGCAATTACTGCGGACGGGGAAAAGCGCTGGGGCCCGGCGGGAAGCGGGAAGAAGAAAAAAGGTGAAATGATCTTTAAAAAAGCGACTAAAACAAAAGAGGAGAGGGTGGCGCGAGTGCAGACGACGGGCGACAGAGGAGGAGGGAGCTAATGGAGAAAAGGGACTCGTTTGTGATGCAATGGCTGTGAAAAATGGAAGAAAAAACAGCCACTTAAGAGTCATACTATTGATTTGGTCACAATACTGCATTTCATTTCTTGAGTAAGTGCAGATACACGTAGTTATTATTACTATATTAGTAAAAGTAGCCAAGGCAAATTATTACTAAAGTTCTTAAGGTTATTCATTACTGAAAATGGACTGTTAAGATGCGCTCATACAGGCGTCCAGATTACATGTGTCTTCAGGCGTCAGCGCAGCGAGAATCTGGAGTTTTGAGCGCTCAGTTGTCAACACTCTGATGTCGGAAGTTGAAAAAGCTGACATTTTTGTGTCGGACCCGCCTTGTCAGCCAATCAGGGATGACTATCCAATGACTTTGCGATGTAGAAGAAGAAAAAGAAAGACCCGGGAGCTACAAACACCAGAACAGCTAATCTACACTGTGTCATTAGATAAATGTATATACACCACAGCCGCCGAACCGATCACCTCCGCTGATGCGTTTTATGTAGAGGTGTAACCATATCCAAGTCTCACGGTATGATATTTATTGCGATATCGTTGGAAAGCACACGATACGGTGGGGAGGCTCACAATATTATGACATTCTACATCAGGGGTCTCCAACCTGTAGCTCGGGAGCTACCAGTAGCTCTCCAACCACTTCCAGGTAGCTCGCCAGGGGATTTATGAATTATTCGTATTGTGCTGAATCACTAAAGTTTGATTTAATTAAATGCCTTTTACCCCTGTAAACATATCATTGCTTGTCTTTGTGCACTAATAAATGGATAATTGTGTGAATGTTTTATAGGCATCAGACAGTACCCCACAGAAGGTTCTGATATTTACTCAATTTCTTGCAACCGCTAAAATGAGTAGCTCACAGGCATTTTTGTTTGATAAAGGTAGCTCATCAGAAGAAAAAGGTTGGAGACCCCTGTTCTACATAATAACAAGAGTGACATTCTAAAATGCTTTGACCAGTCATTTGGTACAACATTTATTGTCATTAGGAATGGAACAATATCCAAATCTCTCTGTATGATATCTTCACCATAAACAGCTCACTGTACCATATTTATTGCAATATTTTGTGTGAATCTGCTCCTTTTTCCTCTAAAAATGTCTTCACAAGACTTAATCCAAAGAATGAAGATGTAAAAGTGCTTAGAACAGTTATTTCTTCATTTAGTCTGCACTGAAACAGAGCAAAGGATCATGGTCTATGTAGGTCCCGCAGTTTTTTTTTTAGCTATTTCTGCATCAGAACTGTTCATTTAAGCAAAGAGACTTGGGATTCGATATATTGTGATGCTCCGTGATATTATTGTGAGACCTTTGATGATACGATATCACCATATTTCGGTTATTGATACATCCCTAGTTTTATGTAATACACTAAAGTCGCTCTCTCGACTGAGAAAACAAGGTACACACCGCAGCAGATGACCTGGATGCACGTCAAGTACTTTTCTCCTGTTCATCCACGGCATTGGGGATGTCTGAATCCAAATGCAAAGGTGTCCAACTATCAGCACGTTTTTGTTATGTTTGTTGATCTGAACACAGCTTTACAGCTTTAAGTCACGTTATAATGTTGTTACCTCCTCAAAAACAGACCTGGAGTTGTGTTTTGTTTCATTCACACATGTTTGAGTGTTTATTATTAGTCTGTCTCCAAAGCTCAAAACACTCTGTTCCACCTCGTGATGCAGCGGTAGTTTCCTTTTACCTTTAGTTCAGTCGAGATCTGCAATTCCAGCGCTGAAATGATCTAAATGATTCTAGTGAAGGTGTCTGGAGTTTAAAAACACAGTGGAGCACTTCCTTACTTCATGACATCACACGGTGGAACAGACTGTTTTCTGTTGGAGAGAAGAACTCCTAAATCTGCAGGGTTGTGCGATAAACATGCGTGAATGAAACAAAACACGACTCCAGGTCTGTTTGTGGTGAGAAAGCGACATTAGAACAGATCAGAAAATAATGTAAAATGGGCTCTTTAAGTGCCGGCAGAGTAGCAGAGGTCCCGCCCCTGATAGCTATTGATCCCCTGTAACGTCCACTTAAATTAGGCATTAAAACCACCTCAAACACCTCATTCCTCCCATTGTAGAGGTGCACTTGGTCAGCAGGCCACTAATCGTCCATTTGGCCGCGGTCCAGACTCCACCTGGACCCACAGACTGTACTGTATATAGAAATGGACACGGTGTTCCGAATGGGAAGTGATCACGGAGGCGCTTCCAGCTCCATCAAATCTAACTCTTTCATAAAACGTCGCCCCTTCCTCCATAACTGCTGCTCTCAGGCTCATCATTTAGATCTTAAAATGTTCGTATTAACCCGCTCTGCGTGATCCCGGTGTTTTTATTTCACCGTTTTGTCCCGAAATCAAGATCTGAACATTAATAATAGACAAATCGGGAGTCTTATTTCCAGAGGTTGCTTAGAAACAGGTTTGATTGACAGCGCTAACCTTCAGCAGCCTCGCTTCTGATGACTCTTTGGTGATGCGATGATACTCACAGCCAGAATTCCAAATATATACCCTCGATGAGCTTCGTTTGACTGGAGCTTAACGTTATGGGCAACATCAAGCTCCCTTAGTCCAACTTCTTTGCCTGAACCCGACCTGGGAATGGTGATGGTGAACCAACCAGACATCGTGGTTCTGGATAAGTGAGAGAACAAAGCCGTGGTGGTGGACATTGCAATACCGAGCGATGGCAATGTCAGGAAAAAGGAACACGAGAAACTAGAGAAATACCAGGGGCTCAAGGAAGAGCTGGAGAGGGTCTGGAAGGTGAAAGCATCGGTGGTGCCTGTGGTGATCGGAGCACTCGGGGCCGTGACCCCCAAACTGGATGAGTGGTTGCAGCAGATCCCAGGAAGGACAACAGACATCTCAGTCCAGAAAAGTGCAGAACTGGGAACAGCAAAGATACTGCGCAGAACTCTCAAGCTCCCAGGCCTCTGGTAGAACCCGAGCTGATGAGGGTGAGAGACCAACCACCGTGGAAGGTGAGAAACACTTTTTTTTTATATGTGTGTATATGTGGGTGTGTGTGTATATTTACATACATATATATATATATATATATATATATATATATATATATATATATGTCTGTATGTATTTATATATATACACACACATATACACGTGTGTATATTTATACACATTCACATAATAATAACAAATAATAACAGCACTCATGAGTTCAGTACAGCAGTTCTTTTGACGAAACTATTTCTATTCCGCTTCCTACGAAGAAAAAATAAAAATCTGTCTTTCCCTTCAAAATCATCATTTCTTCTATACACCTCCTGCTTCTGTAGCCTACAGCATCTACATTATTATCTTACTGTCTCCCTGTGTAATAACAATATTAGAAGATAATAGAATATAAGAATATTCTCATGCTCTAACAGTGTTAGAATGACTTAAAAATATGAAGATAAAGAATGATCTAAAGAAAGAAGAATGATTTAAAGATAATAATTTAAATACATAAGAGTTCAAACCCTCAAGTGCTGTGCTGTGCTCAGATGTAGAACCAACTTTTCTCCCTACAGTCCTGGAGCTCCTGAACACCTCCTAGAAGACTGGTCAGTCCTGCACCTTACGTCTCCTCCCTGAAGATGTCTCTTGTTAAAGGTGCACTGTGTAACTTTTCTGGTGGAATGTCCGTCAAATGCTTTTCTCCATGGAGATATCGTTGCTTTGCCTCTTAGTATCGCCTCTCCACAGATCCGACCTGTAACTTGGTCTGGTTTGGTCTCCGTGAAGACGGAAAGGTTTAATGCCGTAGTGTGAAACATTCCAGACAAAGCAACAACATCTCCACAGAGGAAAGCATTTGATGGATCCTCCACCAGAAAAGTTCCACAATACACCTTTAAAGAAATAATACAATAAATGTTTTAAATTATTTCTATTTTGAATGGGACAAAGCTGTTAAATGTTAATGAACAGACGAGCATAAATAGCATGAATATAAACATACCGGATTTTAGCAGAACGCTCGTTTCCATCTGCTGTCCCGAGGGTTCAGGGAGGTAGGAAATAATGTACAACACAATAAGCATTTCGACTATAAAAATATGACAAAATTACCATATCTAAAGTATATACACCAGCACATCTATCATTATCATAAGCACAGCAGCACTCGCACATATCCAGACACATTTTCAAAGATTCATTCAATAGAATTACATGACATTTTATCATTTATATATTACAAGTGAGTGCATTTTTGCTCCGACCAAAGCCAACGTTTTTATACGCCCGTATAAAAAGACGGGACGTATTATGGTATGGCGCTGTCCGTCCGTCCGTCCGTCCGTCCGTCTATCCGTCTGTGGACAATTTCTTGTCAAACTTCATGGCTGGACACCCCATGAGTCAAGGATGTTCCCTATTGATTTCAAGGTCACAGGGTCAAAGGTCAAGGTCACCTTATATATATATATCGGCCCATGCCCCACATGTTTTGCCTCTTCATGAAGACAAAGCTTCAAAGACTTCAAAGCTTTGAAGCTTAAAGTTCAAAGGTGACACACAGTTCCAGCTGCAGCGGTTGCTAGGCAACGGGAGAGAAAGAATACAAGACAACTACACATTACCTTGTCCGCGCTCTAGCTCGACAACCGTCTCACCTAGGAATGTCAAACTTCATGGCTGGACACCCCATGGGTCAAGGATGTTCCCTATTGATTTCAAGGTCACAAGGTCAAAGGTCAAGGTCACGGCCCGACCCTTTGCGAAAACCTTGTCAGTATTGGAATCTTCCAAACTGCACCAACAATTCATCTTTAACTAGGTTTGACAAATTCTAACTTAATTCTATATACAATAATTCAAAGTACGGGCGTATTTTGCCCCGCTGGAGGAGCTCTTGTTAACTGAGCTTTAAATCCAGTTCTATGTGGGCCAATCTCTTACTGTTTGAGACAGAATGTTCCATAAGTTTCCACCTTGGACTGAGAGTGCAGGCGGACGAAAAGAGCCCGAGTGGAACTATTACGTCTCCTCTAGTGGTGGCCCTCATTGTCCTCTGTGCAACGATGCCCCAGTGTAGGTGGCGCTAGAGAGTGTAGTGTCTTATAATTTTTTTTTTTTTATTAATCATATTTTGAAAATCCAGCAACGTCAGTTTGCTTAGGATGTTGCAATGATGGTGAAATTGAGGTTTTTATTGAGTGTTTTTAGTGCTCTTTTATATAGAATTTCTATAGTTTTGAGAGTTGTGGAGCAACTTAAACAATAATCAACGTGGGAGATAATCATAGAGTAAAAGAACATCTTGGCTGCATTTAGATTTTGATTATTATCTGACACGTTGAAAGTTTTGGATGTTAAATTTGATAACTTGTGCTATTTGTGCTAAACTTTTGAGTGGTAGTGTGGTGTAAATGAGGTGATGCTTCTCTGTGTTGGCCAAATTGTGGTTATGCCAGCGGTCCGTTTTATTAGTAATTATAGCTGCAAAGTGTTAGTGATAATGCTAAATTACTAGACGCCCCCTCAACCTCTCCCCTGTCTGCACCGGCTCGGTTCTTTGACCTACTGAGTACTGAGATAGCTGGAAAAAAACATAATTATGATGATCAAAAATACCTCCATTTACTGAATAGAGTTTGAGATATGTGAGCTACTGTGTTCTACATGAGCTACTGTTGAGTAAGTTAATTCCCTTGTGGATTGATAAAGTTTGTCATCACATACTACAGGAGAATTTGACAGATTTTGGCTATGATTTCTTCTCCCCGAGTTCAAACAAACATCAGCAACTCTACGGTAACAGCCGATAAAATAGAGGGTTGACGGACACAGAGACGCAGCAAACAAACTCAGGATAGAGCGAAAATAATGAGAAGACGACTTTATTTCTCACCTCTCGTAAAGTGGTAAATTTAAAGTGCAGCATTATCCATCGAAATTGTCCACCGCAAATAATGACATCCAGTCCACAAAACAAAATCCAATTTGAGACATTCTTTAAAAGTAACAAGAGCTCCGCCAGCGGGGCAAAATACGCCCGTACTTTGAATTATTGTATATAGAATTAAGTTAGAATTTGTCAAACCTAGTTAAAGATGAATTGTTGGTGCAGTTTGGAAGTTTGACATTCCTGGGTGAGACGGTTGTGGAGTTAGAGCGCGGACAAGAAATTGTCCACAGACAGACGGACAGACAGACAGACGGATAATCAATAGGGAAATCTGGCTCTTGCAGTAGGAGTATGAGTATGACATCATCACATTCTAGAATCGGAATTCCACCAATCAGATTGCAGCAACAGAACTTAAAGACACTACAAAGCTTTGAAGTGTCAAAGCTCAAAGAAGCAGAGAATGTGGGTTGTTCTCGCTTTCAGCAGCAGAACATTTGAGAAGAGAGTTCAGATCTACGGCACGTAACATAAAAGGACAGAGATGGAAGATAAAAAGACAGAGATGGAAAGAGGCTTCACTTCCACTGTGAGAGGGCACA
This sequence comes from Odontamblyopus lacepedii, assembly GCA_034769755.1. Taxonomy (NCBI): domain Eukaryota; kingdom Metazoa; phylum Chordata; class Actinopteri; order Gobiiformes; family Gobiidae; genus Odontamblyopus; species Odontamblyopus lacepedii. Next base: position 2,077,824 of record CM068363.1, on the reverse strand, counting down.
GAGACAGACATGTCTCTGTGCAAAGATATCCATTTTCAAATACAAAACCAAACATGAACACTGTGTTCGAGGAATTGAGGAGGGAGCAGAAGTTGTGCGATGCTTTGCTCAACGTGGCCGGCGTGCAATTCCCAGCACACAAACTGGTTCTGTGTAGCTGCAGCACATACTTTAAAAGCCTCTTCACTGACAGGTCCAGCCCTGACTGCCAGGTGTTTGAGATCTCCAATGTGTCAGCTGATATCATGAAGATTATCCTGGACTACTGCTACACCGGGGTGGTGCACATCACCCAGGAAAACCTCCAGGAGCTCTTTATAGCTGCTGACTACTTAGATGTGAGCGGCATTACCGAAGTCTGCTGTCAGGTCATGAAGGAGCAAATGTCCCCCAGTAACTGCATCACTGTATGGGGTATCTCAAACAAGTACTACTACCCCCAGCTGAGGAAACAAGCCTTCTTATACGTCCTGAAGCATTTCGAAGAGGTGGTGACCAGCTCTGAAGAGTTCTTCCAGCTCTCCAGGGAAGACCTGTGTTCAGTCATTGATGATGATCGGCTGAACGTGAAGGAGGAGACCACCGTGTTAGTGGCAGTCATCAGATGGATTGCACATGCTCCTGAGGAAAGGAACCACGACTTGGCCGACCTCCTACTAAAAGTCCGTCTGGGTCTGATCCCTTTTTATTACTTCACTCAGTGGATGATTAGATATAACCTGTCCCACTACATTCATAACTGGAAGATTGTGGAGAAGATCATAAAGGTGATGTTGGATGAAAGAGGTAGGAGGTACAATGCCTCCCTGCCCCCCACTCGTCTAGCCACTCCAAGGCTGCCCAGTGCGGTGCTTATGGTTATTGGTGGCTATAGCCAAGACAGAATAACCAACAGAATTGAAGTCTATGACAACCGCACCGATCGCTGGGTGGGTGTGGCTAATGATGACTGGACTCCAAGAGCCTATCACGGCACAGTGTTCCTTAATGGATCTGTGTACGTGATTGGAGGGTCTGACGGCGATCACGAGCTCAACACTACCTGCAAGTACGACCTGGCAATTCACACGTGGCAAGAAATGTCACCCATGCATTCACGTAGGTGCTTCATTAGTGTGACTTTGCTGGATGGTTTGATCTACGCGATAGGCGGGTTCGATGGACTGGACAGGCTGAAGACAGCCGAAAGGTACTTGCCAGTGACCAATCAGTGGACCATGATTTCACCTATGAACGAACAGAGGAGCGATGCCAGCAGCACAGTGTACAATGGAAAGATCTACATTTGTGGAGGTTTTAATGGTGAACATCGCCTGGCATCAGCTGAGACTTACAACCCACTAACCGAACAGTGGACCATGATAGCGGATATGTCCACCATGCGCTCTGGGATCAGAGTCATCGCCTATGCCAATGAAATCTACGCTGTTGGTGGGTTTAATGGGGATTCCTGTTTGAACACTGTTGAAGCCTATAACCCCGCAACCAACACGTGGCGCCCCCTACCCAAGATGTGGACCGGGCGCAGCAACTTTGGCATCGAGGTTGTTGACAATCAGCTATATGTTGTAGGCGGGGAAAATCAGGACACCATTCATTGTGCTGAATGTTTTGATGCAAGGACCGGAGTTTGGACTCAGGTGCGGGGCATGGAGATCCCTCGTTCTGACCTGAGCTGCTGTGTGGTGTTTGACCTTCCCAACATGGCCGACTTTGCCCCGCCCCGCCCTCCTCCTCATGCCGATTCCACTGAGGAGTAGATGCGCACTCATTTAAATAAAAGCATCTATTAACTGCAAAAAAGTGTTCAGTTTTGTTGTTGTCGATTGTTTTTTTATACACTAGTGACAGTAGCTCATTTGATATAGTGCTCGTCCTCTAATTTGAAGGTTGCCAGTTCGAATCCCGCTCTCAACATACACATCATTGGGAGAGTGATCAGATCCTCTGGCCCACAGGTTGGTGGTTCGATTCCAGCTCCCAAAGAAGAATGCTGTTGTTGTGTCCTTTGGCGTGGTTCCCTGATGTAAAAGTGCTTTAAATGCATTGAAGGTGGAAAAGCTCTATATAAAATGTTACCATCAAATAGACTTTTTCCAGGTATTTAGTATGAAAAAGAGCTCCGCCAGCGGGGCAAAATACGCCCGTAATAATCAATAGGGAAATCTGGCTCTTGCAGTAGGAGTATGAGTATGACATCATCACATTCTGGAATCGGAATTCCACCAATCAGATCGCAGCAACAGAACTTAAAGACACTACAAAGCTTTGAAGTGTCAAAGCTCAAAGAAGCAGAGAATGTGGGTTGTTCTCGCTTTCAGCAGCAGAACATTTGAGAAGAGAGTTCAGATCTACGGCACGTAACATAAGAGGACAGAGATGGAAGATAAAAAGACAGAGATGGAAACGATCACCTTGAAATCAATAGGGAACATCCTTGACAGACATGTCTCTGTGCAAAGATATCCATTTTCAAATACAAAACCAAACATGAACACTGTGTTCGAGGAATTGAGGAGGGAGCAGAAGTTGTGCGATGCTTTGCTCAACGTGGCCGGCGTGCAATTCCCAGCACACAAACTGGTTCTGTGTAGCTGCAGCACATACTTTAAAAGCCTCTTCACTAACTGGTCCAGCCCTGACTGCCAGGTGTTTGAGATCTCCAATGTGTCAGCTGATATCATGAAGATTATCCTGGACTACTGCTACACCGGGGTGGTGCACATCACCCAGGAAAACCTCCAGGAGCTCTTTATAGCTGCTGACTACTTAGATGTGAGCGGCATTACCGAAGTCTGCTGTCAGGTCATGAAGGAGCAAATGTCCCCCAGTAACTGCATCACTGTATGGGGTATCTCAAACAAGTACTACTACCCCCAGCTGAGGAAACAAGCCTTCTTATACATCCTGAAGCATTTCGAAGAGGTGGTGACCAGCTCTGAAGAGTTCTTCCAGCTCTCCAGCGAAGACCTGTGTTCAGTCATTGATGATGATCGGCTGAACGTGAAGGAGGAGACCACCGTGTTAGTGGCAGTCATCAGATGGATTTTACATGCTCCTGAGGAAAGGAACCACTACTTGGCCGACCTCCTACTAAAAGTCCGTCTGGGTCTGATGATCCATGTTAATTACTTCACTCAGTGCATGATTAGATATAACCTGTCCCACTACATTCATAACTGGAAGATTGTGGAGGCAAAGATCATAAAGGTGATGTTGGATGAAAGAGCTAGGAGGTACAATGCCTCCCTGCCCCCCACTCGTCTAGCCACTCCAAGGCTGCCCAGTGCGGTGCTTATGGTTATTGGTGGCCATAGCCAAAACGGAAGAAGAACCAACAGCATTGAAGTCTATGACAACCGCACCGATCGCTGGGTGGGTGTGGCTAATGATGACTGGACTCCAAGAGCCTATCACGGCACAGTGTTCCTTAATGGATCTGTGTACGTGATTGGAGGGTTTGGCGGCAATCACGAGCTCAACACTACCTGCAAGTACGACCTGGCAATTCACACGTGGCAAGAAATGGCACCCATGCATTCACGTAGGTGCTTCATTAGTGTGACTTTGCTGGATGGTTTGATCTACGCGATAGGCGGGTTCGATGGACTGGACAGGCTGAAGACAGCCGAAAGGTACTTGCCAGTGACCAATCAGTGGACCATGATTTCACCTATGAACGAACAGAGGAGCAGTGCCAGCAGCACAGTGTACAATGGAAAGATCTACATTTGTGGAGGTTTTAATGGTGAACATGGCCTGGCATCAGCTGAGACTTACAACCCACTAACCGAACAGTGGACCATGATAGCAGATATGCCCACCATGCGCTCTGGGCTCAGTGTCATCGCCTATGCCAATGAAATCTACGCTGTTGGTGGGTTTAATGGGGATTCCTGTTTGAACACTGTTGAAGCCTATAACCCCGCAACCAACACGTGGCGCCCCCTACCCAACATGTGGACCGAGCGCTGCAACTTTGGCATCGGGGTTGTTGACAATCAGCTATATGTTGTAGGCGGGGAAAATCAGGACACCATTCATTGTGCTGAATGTTTTGATGCAAGGACCGGAGTTTGGACTCAGGTGCGGGGCATGGAGATCCCTCGTTCTGACCTGAGCTGCTGTGTGGTGTTTGACCTTCCCAACATGGCCGACTTTGCTCCGCCCCGCCCTCCTCCTCATGACGATTCCACTGAGGAGTAGATGCGCACTCATTTAAATAAAAGCAGCTATTAACTGCAAAAAAGTGTTCAGTTTTGTTGTTGTCGATTGTTTTTTTATACACTAGTGACAGTAGCTCATTTGATATAGTGCTCGTCCTCTAATTTGAAGGTTGCCAGTTCGAATCCCGCTCTCAACATACACATCATTGGGAGAGTGATCAGATCCTCTGGCCCACAGGTTGGTGGTTCGATTCCAGCTCCCAAAGAAGAATGCTGTTGTTGTGTCCTTTGGCGTGGTTCCCTGATGTAAAAGTGCTTTCAATGCATTGAAGGTGGAAAAGCTCTATATAAAATGTTACCATCAAATAGACTTTTTCCAGGTATTTAGTATGAAAAAGAGCTCCGCCAGCGGGGCAAAATACACCCGTAATAATCAATAGGGAAATCTGGCTCTTGCAGTAGGAGTATGAGTATGACATCATCACATTCTAGAATCGGAATTCCACCAATCAGATCGCAGCAACAGAACTTAAAGACACTACAAAGCTTTAATGTGTCAAAGCTCAAAGAAGCAGAGAATGTGGGTTGTTCTCGCTTTCAGCAGCAGAACATTTGAGAAGAGAGTTCAGATCTACGGCAAGAGGGAAACAATAATCCTATACATGGTAAATAACAGAAAAGCACATTGATATTTTGCCTCTTCATGAAGACAAAGCTTCAAAGACTTCAAAGCTTTGAAGTGTCCACGGACGGACGGACGGACGGATGGACGGACGGACGGACAGCGCCATACCATAATACGTCCCGTCTTTTTATACGGGCGTATAAAAAGTGGAGATAGTTCCTCGCGTGTGTCTGTTTCCATCCACACAGCGCACGGATCGAGATTCGTGATAGTGACTCCAGAGTCCTGCACGGGGTCGGATACCCGCGATACCCAGCAGATGAACCACAAATTTGATGAAACGGGTGAAAAATTTTGTGTTGTGTCAGGTTCGGGTCGGACGCAGGACAGCGCAGGTCTAATCTGCGGTTTGCAAAAATCATGTGCGAACAAAAAACAGGGCTGTATTTTAGTGAAATGCAAAAATGCCATTGTTTTTACAAGATTATATAAATGTAAAATCCATATGTTTTGCATTTGCTGCATGTGCGCATTCTCAGAAATCTCTGCCACTACCATTTTCAAACCACACATGCAATGTCCTGCAGTGGAGAGGATAAAGCTGTGGCTCTTTTTTGGCTCTCAAACTGATTTTCATTCAGGTGCGGTTCAGGTGACTGTATGTATTTATAATGGGTCGGATCGAGTGCAGAATTCATGTAGGACTCTGAGTGACTCTTTATCTCCAATCTTTTCTGCTTTAAAAATCCTGTATCTGAAGTATTGCACCACATTTCACAAATAATAAGAACACAGTTTTGACTTGTGTCTAAAGTGGAAGTGCAGAGCTCTGATCTTTGAACACTTCAGAGTCTCAGAGTGAGTGGTTTTACTGTAGACAGGAAACAGCTGAGGCCATCACAGCGCTCACAGCTTTATATCCTGTGGTCCACACACAGATCCCACTGCAGTATTTGAGATCAGAGATTTTAAGTCTCACAAGGTGCTCCTCGTGTCTGTGGTGTGCGCTTTTTGTCGTACTTTAAAAATGGTTAAAGATCGAACAATCCTGTGGTATGTGATGGCCTTAAGTCTAAGTCTAAGGTGAATAATTTGCAAAGTCTGGGAAAAAAAAAAAAAAAAAAATGTTCAGCGTGTCTTCAGCATGAGTCCAGTCATGCCCTTCTGCTGCCAGCCTTTGTCTCGCTCGACCACACTTGCACATGTCCACTCCACAGGCTAACAGGCTAACAACAGCTCCTCCTGCTAACAGGCAGGGGAGTGTGAGAGAGCGAGGGAGTGAAAGTGAAACAGTATTAGCTGAAAAGGAGAGGTCAGTCTGTGTTTGGACAGCTTTGTTAACCTTAAGTAACGCCTGAGTCACAGTGAAAACACACAGGTGTACTTCAGTACTACACTCAGATCATGGTCAGGAAGACTGACAAATCCTGCTCAGGAGTACCCAGCTTCAGATATCCAGATCAGTCAGGGTGACCTATAGTTGAAGGACTTGAGTAAAAATGTGTTGCAATTTTGTAGACACGTTTACTTTTGCATGTTAGATAGTACAAGATAGCCATAAACTCTCCTTTGTTCAGATTGGCTCAGTCCTATGTTCCCTCAGTCCTATGTTCCCTCAAGATCTAAGATTTTTATTATTACGAAGATTTTTCTCAAAATTAAGGTGAGGGAACATAGAGCTGAGGGAACATAGGGCTGAGGGAACATAGGGCTGAGGGAACATAGAGCTGAGGGAACATAGAGCTGAGGGAACATAGAGCTGAGGGAACATAGAGCTGAGGGAACATAGGGCTGAGGGAACATAGGGCTGAGGGAACATAGAGCTGAGGGAACATAGAGCTGAGGGAACATAGAGCTGAGGGAACATAGGGCTGAGGGAACATAGGGCTGAGGGAACATAGAGCTGAGGAAACATAGGGCTGAGGGAACATAGAGCTGAGGGAACATAGGGCTGAGGGAACATAGAGCTGAGGGAACATAGAGCTGAGGGAACGTAGAGCTGAGGGAACATAGAGCTGAGGGAACGTAGGGCTGAGGGAACATAGGGCTGAGGGAACATAGGCCTGAGGGAACATAGAGCTGAGGGAACATAGAGCTGAGGGAACATAGGGCTGAGGGAACATAGAGCTGAGGGAACATAGGCCTGAGGGAACATAGAGCTGAGGGAACATAGAGCTGAGGGAACATAGGGCTGAGGGAACATAGAGCTGAGGGAACATAGGGCTGAGGGAACATAGAGCTGAGGGAACGTAGAGCTGAGGGAACATAGAGCTGAGGGAACGTAGAGCTGAGGGAACGTAGAGCTGAGGGAACATAGAGCTGAGGGAACGTAGAGCTGAGGGAACATAGAGCTGAGGGAACATAGAGCTGAGGGAACATAGGGCTGAGGGAACATAGGGCTGAGGGAACATAGAGCTGAGGGAACATAGGGCTGAGGGAACATAGAGCTGAGGGAACATAGAGCTGAGGGAACATAGGGCTGAGGGAACATAGAGCTGAGGGAACATAGAGCTGAGGGAACGTAGAGCTGAGGGAACATAGGGCTGAGGGAACATAGGGCTGAGGGAACATAGGGCTGTGGAACATAGGGCTGAGGAACATAGGGGTGAGGAACATAGAGCTGAGGGAACATAGGGCTGAGGGAACATAGGACTGAGGAACATGGGGCTGAGGGAACATGGGGCTGAGGGAACATAGAGCTGAGGGAACATAGGGCTGAGGGAACATAGAGCTGAGGGAACATAGGGCTGAGGAACATAAGGCTGAGGGAACATAGGGCTGAGGGAACATAGAGCTGAGGGAACATAGAGCTGAGGGAACGTAGAGCTGAGGGAACATAGGGCTGAGGGAACATAGGGCTGAGGGAACATAGAGCTGAGGGAACATAGAGCTGAGGGAACATAGAGCTGAGGGAACATAGAGCTGAGGGAACATAGGGCTGAGGGAACATAGGGCTGAGGGAACATAGGGCTGAGGGAACATAGGGCTGAGGGAACATAGAGCTGAGGGAACATAGGGCTGAGGGAACATAGAGCTGAGGGAACATAGGGCTGAGGGAACATAGGGCTGAGGGAACATAGAGCTGAGGGAACATAGAGCTGAGGGAACATAGAGCTGAGGGAGAACAGAGGCATTTGAAATACACTTTTTATTAAATACTGGAAATAGAGGTCGAAATCTGTTTTTGGTTGACACTAAAACGGAATAATGAAATAAACAGTTTGTTCTTCATTAGAATTCAAAAGAACGAACGGTACACGGACCCAATGACCCTATTTTACTTACTGTTTGTTTTGCAGCGTTAGTGAACCTGCTCTCTGTAAAGCACTAAAGCGCGCTGTGATTTTATCTGTGAAAAGCGCTATATAAATAAAGTTTACTTACTCACTTACTGTTTTCATATTTTATATTCAAATGCTCAGATCCCCCCTTTGCTTCGTGGAGAGCGCTGCAAACCCGTGGCCTCTTCTCAAAGATCTGCTCGATGAGTTCACATGAGGTGGTTTTCACTTCAGAGGTTTGAATTTGAAATGTCTGAGGTGCAAAGCAGTGATCAGAACAAAGGGTAAAGGCTATTCCTAAACATCTAAAGAGTAAAAGAAATTCTGTGATATTTTCAGTGTGTTTTTCTGTTTAGTGAACAACGAGGAAACGTTTTTATACGCCCGTTCTAAGACGGACAGCGCCATACCATAATACGTCCCGTATTATGGTATGGCGCTGTCCGTCCGTCTGTCCGTCCGTCCGTCCGTCCGTCTGTGGACACTTCAAAGCTCGACCCTTTGCGAAAACCTGCCCGTCGCTCTTGCTAACTGTGATCGTTTCCATCTCTGTCTTTTTATCTTCCATCTCTGTCCTTTTATGTTACGTGCCGTAGATCTGAACTCTCTTCTCAAATGTTCTGCTGCTGAAAGCGAGAACAACCCACATTCTCTGCTTCTTTGAGCTTTGACACATTAAAGCTTTGTAGTGTCTTTAAGTTCTGTTGCTGCGATCTGATTGGTGGAATTCCGATTCTAGAATGTGATGATGTCATACAGATTTCCCTATTGATTATCCGTCCGTCCGTCTGTCCGTCTGTCCGTCTGTCTGTGGACAATTTCTTGTCCGCGCTCTAACTCGACAACCGTCTCACCTAGGAATGTCAAACTTCCAAACTGCACCAACAATTCATCTTTAACTAGGTTTGACAAATTCTAACTTAATTCTATATACAATAATTCAAAGTACAGGCGTATTTTGCCCCGCTGGAGGAGCTCTTGTTGTATTTCAGTTTGTGGGGTAAAAATCTAGAACTTAATGTGTGATGAACTCAAAAAATGGTCTGATATAAAGAAATGATTATAGCTGTGCGTGTATAAGAAGGAATTTAAGCTAATCGGTCACTGAATGTACATTAAAACATTCTGAACTGCAGTAATATATTTTGTATTATTTTTATACGCCCGTTGTAATAAGACGGGACGTATTATGGTATGGCGCTGTCCGTCCGTCCGTCCGTCTGTCCGTCTGTGGACACTTCAAAGCTTTGAAGTCTTTGAAGCTTTGTCTTCATGAAAGATCTGAACTCTCTTCTCAAATGTTCTGCTGCTGAAAGCGAGAACAACCCACATTCTCTGCTTCTTTGAGCTTTGACACATTAAAGCTTTGTAGTGTCTTTAAGTTCTGTTGCTGCAATCTCATTGGTGGAATTCGGATTCTAGAATTCTATATACAATAATTCAAAGTACGGGCGTATTTTGCCCCGCTGGAGGAGCTCTTGTTATTTTTATTTAACCTTTATTTTACCCGGTAGGTTGGTTGAGAATCAATTCTCATTTTCAACGACGACCTGGGTGTGGCACCTGGAATTCCCAGTGGTCTCCCATCCAAGTACTAACCAGGCCTGGACCTGCTGAGCTTCTGAGATCTGACGGGATCAGGCTTTGACAAATTTGGTAAATAAGCTTCTGCTTCTCCCTACTCCTTTTCAGAAATATTGATATTTATTTTGGCTATATTATTTGTATTTGTATCTGAATAAACATATTATTATACGCCCGTTCTAAGACGGGACGTATTATGGTATGGCGCTGTCCGTCCGTCCGTCTGTCCGTCCGTCCGTCCGTCTGTCCGTCCGTCTGTGGACAATTTCTTGTCCGCGCTCTAACTCGACAACCGTCTCACCTAGGAATGTCAAACTTCATGGCTGGACACCCCATGGGTCAAGGATGTTCCCTATTGATTTTAAGGTCACAGGGTCAAAGGTCAAGGTCACCTTATATATATATATCGGCGCATGCCCCACATGTTTTGCCTCTTCATGAAGACAAAGCTTCAAAGACTTCAAAGCTTTGAAGTTTAAAGTTCAAAGGTGACACACAGTTCCAGCTGCAGCGGTTGCTAGACAACGGGAGAGAGAGAATACAAGACAACTACACATTACCTTGTTATACGCCCGTGATAAAACGGGACGTATTATGGTATGGCGCTGTCCGTCCGTCCGTCCATCCGTCTGTGGACACATTAAAGCTTTGTAGTGTCTTTAAGTTCTGTTGCTGCGATCTGATTGGTGGAATTCCGATTCTAGAATGTGATGATGTCATACTCATACTCCTACTGCAAGAGCCAGATTTCCCTATTGATTATCCGTCTGTCTGTCCGTCTGTCTGTGGACAATTTCTTGTCCGCGCTCTAACTCCACAACCGTCTCACCTAGGAATGTCAAACTTCCAAACTGCACCAACAATTCATCTTTAACTAGGTTTGACAAATTCTAACTTAATTCTATATACAATAATTCAAAGTACGGGCGTATTTTGCCCCGCTGGAGGAGCTCTTGTAAAACTTGTTAGTAATACTAAGGATGCACCGGTACGATAAGATGATTTTTATGGATAGGTTACCGGTTCTGTCCATATCCTATTTTGGTCTATACATTGCCCAAACACCTACCAATAGTTGTCCAGTAGTTAGTTAAAGTGATAAATAACAGTTACAAAACCCATTCTCTGTGTGTTTATAGGAAATAAATAATAGTTTTGCTTTATTTAGTCTCTGCCCTACTATCAGTTGATATCGGCTTTCAGTATCGGCATCAGTATTGGAACAGAAAAATCTGGAGTAGTGCATCATGTCATTTCAGTACTTCCTTTCCCATGAGATCTTATACTTGTTCTGATGAAGCTCTAAATCATACTAAAACTGTTCAGAAAAGCTCAAATTGGGTGTTTTTTGCAGTATTGTTACTTACTCATGTAATAAGAAGAATACAAGGGAAGCACCAATACCAGTGTCAGGTACCTGTCTCACAGCAGATGCTCATCGTCATTGTGCTGCCAATACCAAGTGCCAGTACCACTAAAACTGTGTTGTGTTTTAATTTGATCAGTGAGCTCTGAGGAGCGAGGAGTTGACTATAAAGGATGAACATTAACAGTTCTGCACATTAAGCTCAGCTGTGCTACTGTCACATTAACTATGAACATATTTATGAGGTCTGTACGGTTCTTAAAGGATACCAACTTCCAAACTGCACCAACAATTCATCTTTAACTAGGTTTGACAAATTCTAACTTAATTCTATATACAATAATTCAAAGTACGGGCGTATTTTGCCCCGCTGGCGGAGCTCTTGTTAATTCTTTGTAACTAGAGTGAAGCAGAAATTCCAAGCAGCCCCTCAGATAAGAGTTCCAGTGAAAAAGTAGGCCATATTATAATAATCCTATGAAATTAATTAGATCTACTTCATAATAAAACCTATGTAAAAATAATGTCATGTATCAGTACTCGGTATCTTCAAGTACTCAGAAAGAAGCAGTCGTGCTCATTTTTGTGCATCCCTTTTTCATACTAAATACCTGGAAAAAGTCTATTTGATGGTAACATTTTATATAGAGCTTTTCCACCTTCAATGCATTTAAAGTAGGGCTGCAACTAACGATTATTTTCATAATCGATTAATCTGGCGATTATTTTTTCAACTAATCGATTATTAATCGGATAAAAAGAAGGAAAGTGCTCCAAAACTGTGCTAAAAGTAAGTTAGCCGTGCGTCCTGGGTTTACGCACGGAAGCTGTGCTCGCTCTGCCAACCCCTCTCTCTATTACGCACGCGGTCAGATCAACAAAGCTTTGACCAATCACGGTGTTCGTGGGCTTGTACCGCACACTCTGTGATGGACAGGAGCACCAGCGAATCACAGCGCGGAGAAGCGAGGTCCCTACTTTTTACGCACGCACACTGACCCAAACAAGTGCTAAACCAACCCGCGGGGGAGTCCTATCGAGCTAAATCGCATTCTTTCCCGATGGAGAGTGTTGGATTACTCACAGAAAGGACTTTTATGCAGATGGGATTTATTTCAGATGGGAAGAAGGCAAAGGTAAGACTTGATTTATTTGATTTGGCTTGATTGACAGCTACTTTTTTCTGTGTTTCTTGGCTGCTAGCTTGGTGAAGGTTTGAGCTACAGAGGCTGAAGCAGCTTTCAGGCGATATATAACTTATGGGGGAAGGGTGAAGGGTCGTGTTTGCTTTGAGGCAGAAGTTGTAAGAGTGTCAGACAGTTGTATTTTTATATGTGTGGATAAAGAGGGCTTCAGTTTGAGATGTGAAGTGCTGTGGTGAAAATGAAGTGGATAAATTGTTAGCCGTGTTTCTGCTGATTCCAACGGTGTATAACATGACAGTGTAGCACTCAGTATGTTGTAAATACAGATGTATGAATTTACAAAAGAGGCGCTAGTCCCCAAATGTGGTGGCTGTGGGGTTTAAGAGGTGAACTGGACTAGTTAATGGCTTAGAAACACATTGTTCCAATGCAATCGCGGCTAATATGTGCTAACTAGCTAACACCAAGCAACTTCGGTTTAACTTGTACAGTGTCAAACAATATGTTGTGATTAAAACGTTTCTATTAACTTGTACCAGTAATGCACCCAACTACTTTTCATGTCAAAAAAAGGTTGCCAATATGTTTGTGAAATCTCACCAGAGTCCGACTGATTTTAAAGGGGAGACGCAATCTCTCAAGTGTCCTCTTTTTCCCCCCGATTCTCCTGCTTGGACTTTGTCACGTGAACTAGTCAACTAATCGATTACTAAATTAGTTGCCAACTATTTTAATAGTCGATTTTAATCGATTTAATCGATTAGTTGTTGCAGCCCTAATTTAAAGCACTTTTACATCAGGGAACCACGCCAAAGGACACAACAACAGCATTCTTCTTTGGGAGCTGGAATCGAACCACCAACCTGTGGGCCAGAGGATCTGATCACTCTCCCAATGATGTGTATGTTGAGAGCGGGATTCGAACTGGCAACCTTCAAATTAGAGGACGAGCACTATATCAAATGAGCTACTGTCACTAGTGTATAAAAAAACAATTGACAACAACAAAACTGAACACTTTTTTGCAGTTAATAGATGCTTTTATTTAAATGAGTGCGCATCTACTCCTCAGTGGAATCGTCATGAGGAGGAGGGCGGGGCGGGGCAAAGTCGGCCATGTTGGGAAGGTCAAACACCACACAGCAGCTCAGGGCAGAACGAGGGATCTCCATGTCCCGCACCTGAGTCCAAACTCCGGTCCTTGCATCAAAACATTCAGCACAACGAATGATGCCCCGATTGTACCCGCCTACAACATATAGCTGATTGTCAACAATCTCGATGCCAAAGTTGCTGCGCTCGGTCCACATGTTGGGTAGAGGGCGCCACGTGTTGGTTGCGGGGTTATAGGCTTCAACAGTGTTCAAACGGGAATCCCCATTAAACCCACCAACAGCGTAGATTTCATTGGCATAGGCGATGACTCTGACCCCAAAGCGCATGGTGGACATATCCGCTATCATGGTCCACTGTTCGGTTAGTGGGTTGTAAGTCTCAGCTGATGCCAGGCCATGTTCACCATTATAACCTCCACAAATGTAGATCTTTCCATTGTACACTGTGCTGCTGGCACTGCTCCTCTGTTCGTTCATAGGTGAAATCATGGTCCACTGATTGGTCACTGGCAAGTACCTTTCGGCTGTCTTCAGCCTGTCCAGTCCATTGTACCCGCCTATCGCGTAGATCAAACCATCCAGCAAAGTCACACTAATGAAGCACCTACGTGAATGCATGGGTGCCATTTCTTGCCACGTGTGAATTGCCAGGTCGTACTTGCAGGTAGTGTTGAGCCAGTGATTGTCGCAAAACCCTCCAATCACGTACACAGATCCATTAAGGAACACTGTGCCGTGATGGGATCTTGGAGTCCAGTCATCATTAGCCACACCCACCCAGTGATCGGTGCGGTTGTCATAGACTTCAATTCTGTTGGTTGTTCTGTCTTGGCTATAGCCACCAATAACCATAAGCACCGCACTGGGCAGCCTTGGAGTGGCTAGACGAGTGGGGGGCAGGGAGGCATTGTACCTCCTAGCTCTTTCATCCAACATCACCTTTATGATCTTCTCCTCCACAATCTTCCAGTTATGAATGTAGTGGGACAGGTTATATCTAATCATGCACTGAGTGAAGTAATCAACAGGGATCAGACCCAGACGGACTTTTAGTAGGAGGTCGGCCAAGTAGTGGTTCCTTTCCTCAGGAGCATGTGCAATCCATCTGATGACTGCCACTAACACGGTGGTCTCCTCCTTCACGTTCAGCCGATCATCATCAATGACTGAACACAGGTCTTCCCTGGAGAGCTGGAAGAACTCTTCAGAGCTGGTCACCACCTCTTCGAAATGCTTCAGGACGTATAAGAAGGCTTGTTTCCTCAGCTGGGGGTAGTAGTACTTGTTTGAGATACCCCATACAGTGATGCAGTTACTGGGGGACATTTGCTCCTTCATGACCTGACAGCAGACTTCGGTAATGCCACTCACATCTAAGTAGTCAGCAGCTATAAAGAGCTCCTGGAGGTTTTCCTGGGTGATGTGCACCACCCCGGTGTAGCAGTAGTCCAGGATAATCTTCATGATATCAGCTGACACAATGGAGATCTCAAACACCTGGCAGTCAGGGCTGGACCAGTTAGTGAAGAGGCTTTTAAAGTATGTGCTGCAGCTACACAGAACCAGTTTGTGTGCTGGGAATTGCACGCCGGCCACGTTGAGCAAAGCATCGCACAACTTCTGCTCCCTCCTCAATTCCTCGAACACAGTGTTCATGTTTGGTTTTGTATTTGAAAATGGATATCTTTGCACAGTGAAAGTGAAGCCTCTTTCCATCTCTGTCTTTTTATCTTCCATCTCTGTCCTTTTATGTTACGTGCCGTAGATCTGAACTCTCTTCTCAAATGTTCTGCTGCTGAAAGCGAGAACAACCCACATTCTCTGCTTCTTTGAGCTTTGACACATTAAAGCTTTGTAGTGTCTTTAAGTTCTGTTGCTGCAATCTGATTGGTGGAATTCCGATTCTAGAATGTGATGATGTCATACTCATACTCCTACTGCAAGAGCCAGATTTCCCTATTGATTATCCGTCCGTCCGTCTGTCCATCTGTCTGTGGACAATTTCTTGTCCGCGCTCTAACTCGACAACCGTCTCACGTACGTGCCCTCTCACAGTGGAAGTGAAGCCTCTTGTACTGAGGATCTAGAACAAAAGCTTTGTGGCCACAAAGCTTTTAGCTTTTTAGCTTTGTGCTAAAAACATTCTAATTTATTCATCATGTGACTGGTCAACACAAAATCAACAAGAGCTCCGCCAGCGGGGCAAAATACGCCCGTACTTTGAATTATTGTATATAGAATTAAGTTAGAATTTGTCAAACCTAGTTAAAGATGAATTGTTGGTGCAGTTTGGAAGTTTGACATTCCTACGTGAGACGGTTGTCGAGTTAGAGCGCGGACAAGAAATTGTCCACAGACAGACGGACAGACGGACAGACAGACGGACGGATAATCAATAGGGAAATCGGAATCGGAATCGGAATTCCACCGATTCCGGTGGAATTCCGGTGGAAATCGGAATTCCACCAATCAGATCGCAGCAACAGAACTTAAAGACACTACAAAGCTTTAATGTGTCAAAGCTCAAAGAAGCAGAGAATGTGGGTTGTTCTCGCTTTCAGCAGCAGAACATTTGAGAAGAGAGTTCAGATCTACGGCACGTAACATAAAAGGACAGAGATGGAAGATAAAAAGACAGAGATGGAAACGATCACAGTTAGCAAGAGCGACGGGCAGGTTTTCGCAAAGGGTCAGGCCATGACCTTGACCTTTGACCCTGTGACCTTGAAATCAATAGGAAACATCCTTGACCCATGGGGTGTCCAAGATAAAGCTTCAAAGACTTCAAAGCTTTGAAGTGTCCACAGACGGACGGACGGACAGCGCCATACCATAATACGTCCCGTCTTACAACGGGCGTATAATAATTCAAAGTACGGGCATATTTTGCCCCGCTGGTGGAGCTCTTGTTATTATTATTATACGCCCGTTTCAAGACGGAATTCCGATTCCGATTTCCCTATTGATTATCCGTGCGTATGTCTGTCCGTCTGTCCATTTGTCTGTGGACAATTTCTTGTCCGCGCTCTAACTCGACAACCGTCTCACCTAGGAATGTCAAACTTCCAAACTGCACCAACAATTCATCTTTAACTAGGTTTGACAAATTCTAACTTAATTCTATATACAATAATTCAAAGTACGGGCGTATTTTGCCCCGCTGGCGGAGCTCTTGTTTATCTTTGTAAATATTATATACTTTTCTTGTTATTCAAAACTTAAACTATGGCACTATATCTTATTGCAATAAACATATTTGTGCATTTTTTGTTGTGCTGTAGAAAAAGAGGCTGAAAAGCTGGCGATGCATTTGGCCCAGGAGGAGGCGGAGGCGATGGAGATGGAGGATGAGGAGCAGAAGATGGAGAATGCACTGATGATGAAAGAGGTATCAATTATAAACCATCACACATTGTTATCAGAAGAGCTTCATGCCACCCTGACCTAGACACACAATCATCATAGAAGCACAGTCATGTCTCACCATCTTCAAGCTTCATGGTTTAAAGTGGACAATCATCAAAAAGCCTTAAAGGAAAATTTTGTTTTTATTTACTTGTCCAGCTAAGATTTGGTTCTTTTTATGAATAATGTGAACCCTTTCCATTTATTTTAAAAGTATTCTCTTAGCTACTATAACAATGAATGTGGTGTGTGCTAATTGTTAGTGGCCAGAGAGGCCGATGGCACAGACTGTCAGTCTTTCCCAGGGCAACTGTGGCTACTATATTATTAACGAAATTGTAACGAAAAGTGACTTTGAGTGTCTGGACACTATTTAAGACTATGCATTATTATTATTGTAATATCATAAAGAGCTATTTAGTTGTTTGTTTTTTTGTTTTATTGTTTTGTAATTGGGATTAAATCTATATATTGAGATTGTATTTTTACTTTAGGCTAAAGAAGAGGAGATGACTGAGGAGGAAAAGGCAGCTCAGAAAGCAAGACCCGTGGCCACTAACCCGATCCCAGGAACGCCGTGGTGTGTGGTGTGGACCGGAGATGACCGGGTCTTCTTCTATAATCCCACAACACGCCTCTCGATGTGGGACCGTCCAGAGGAACTGATTGGACGTGCTGATGTGGACAAGCACATTCAAGAGCCACCGCACAAGAAGGGTCAGGAGGACAGCAAAAAAAGTATGGAGAATGTACTTTAATCATTTACTTTAAGCTGTGTTCATGATTTGTAAATGGGAAAATCTCAGGAGGAGAGCCTGTGTAGATTGGAAGGAAAGGCTCATTTTGCATTCAAAGAGAAAATCCACACAAACTCACTATTCTTGTGCCTTGAAGGTCTTGTATTTAACTTTCCTAGTGGAGATTCTTGTTGCCGAAAAAGTACCTGTAAATTAGCTTTTTTATGGAATTTAAAATCAAAAAAGTTGGCCTTGTGTTGTCACCTGCTTTTCCCCATGAACATGGATACATTAAATGCCATACTGTGAAAGATTCCACTCAAAGACATAACCTCTCCATTGAGACAGACCAGAAAAGGTAAACAGTGCACCTTTCAAAAATACAGATGGAAATTGTCAACAACTTTGGATGTTATAGTGAAATATAACTCCATGGTCCTAACAGAGCAGTAACATTTGTGCAAATTTAATTTTAATGTCAATGAAACTTGCAGTCGCAGAGATTCTAACCATAAACCAAACTAGGACCGGTTAATTTGTATTTGTATACTCGTTTGCCTCTAACTATTGATTTGAACTTGCAAAGGTATCAGTAAAGACGACATGGATATCGGTGTTGCTACTGATGACCTGGATGAAGAGCCGACCAAAGCCAAAAAGAGAAAGTAAGTCTTGGTTTTTATGACCCACTGTAATGCCTACTATAGTTGTACCTGCAGGACTAACATTTAGTGCTGCTGCGATTATTCGACGTTGTCGACGTAATCGAATGTGAAAATGAGTCGAATACAATTTTTTTGGTAGAATATTCGCCTTTATTTATTTTTGGTCTCAAACGGCTCGTCCAGAGACCTTTTGCTTGCCTGAGATCAGGTATTTCTCCTCCACACCACTAGTCGTACTACACTCGAGGCGGACACCGGTGCGGCAGGCAGCGGCTACATCCGAGGCGGACACCGGTGCGGCTAACAGCGGCTGCACTCGAGGCGGACACCGGTGCGGCTAACAGCGGCTGCACTCGAGGCGGACACCGGAGCGGCTAACAGCGGCTACACCCGAGGCGGACACCGGGGCGGCTAACAGCGGCTACACCCGAGGCGGACACCGGTGCGGCTAACAGCGGCTACACCCGAGGCGGACACCGGGGCGGCTAACAGCGGCTACACCCGAGGCGGACACCGGTGCGGCGGGCAGCGGCTACATCCGGGGTTGACGCCGAGGTGGCTAACCTCGGCTTCACCAAAGGCTAACAGCAGTGGTAAATAATGGCACCGCCAAAGAAAACAAACTTGAGGAAGTATTTGCCGTGCGCACTCTGCTGGCTGGTCTCTCTCTTTCTCTCTTCCCCCTTCCCCCGATTTGAGCATTTGAGAGCGGTATGAAAATGGCAGCGGCCGGTGGGTCAGAGTCGGATCCAAGAACAGTGGCGACTTCTTCTAGACCAAGACCTAAAGCCTCGAAAGTCTGGGAATACTTTCGGACAGATGGTGATAGAGTGGTTTGTACACTCTGTAAGACTTCTTTGGCTTATCACGGGAGCACGGCCACGATGCATGAGGTATTGAGAATACCGTTGCATATGCTGTTCGTGCAAACTCGTTAAATTGTGTGTGCATATCGATGTTCAACATTGTCGAATGAGCACACACAACAGACATAACAGCAATAACCTTTGCAACTTGCACGCACAGCACGCACAAGGTAACCTCCCGGGAAAATCTAACACACACACTTGTGTGTGTTAGAACCGCTTGTTTTGTTTTTTTGATTAGTCGTTTAGATTAGTCGACTAATCGAAAAATTAGTCGAGAGATTAATCGTTAGAAAATTAGTCGTTAGTGGCAGCACTACTAACATTTTGTGGTTAATTTTCTGACAGGAAGGAGGACTCCAAGGAAGTGGACTCGGAAAAAGATGCAGCGATGGAGGCAGAGTTGAAAGCTGCCAGAGAGCGAGCGGTAGTGCCCCTAGAGGCCCGGATGACACAGTTCAAACACATGCTGCTTGAGAGAGGCGTATGAATTTACCTTTTTAATACACAAATAACATGTGGGTTTAATAAGACACCTAACTTAATTCACATCTTGTGTAGGTGTCAGCATTTTCAACCTGGGACAAAGAGCTCCATAAAATTGTTTTTGATCCTCGTTATCTTCTGCTGAACCCTAAAGAAAGGAAACAGGTTTGAATGTTTCTTTTCTACTATGCGCCAGAGCAATTGTACAAAATCCATATCAATAGCAGTATGGATAATCGAACTATTGAATTTGTAGGTTTTTGACTCGTATGTGAAGACAAGAGCCGAGGAGGAGAGAAAGGAGAAGAAAAACAAACTTATGCAAGCAAAGGATGAATTTAGGAAGATGATGGAGGAGTCAAAACTCACCGCGAGGTACCAGCTAACATTTACAACTAAACCTGAAGGTAATGGCTGTAACATGTGCTACTAATTTAAATATATACCACCATATCTGAACCTGGTATGCAGATATTCTGTAATATACTGAGAACATGTGGTGATATAGAGAACCCCTTTTGGGTTTGTTCCAGAATAGTTTGAGCTGTATGTTTACTTTACTTCACAGACACAGATTGGTACATTTACATTTTACATAAAAAAAATACTTAAATGTATTTGAGTTGTTACAATACAGATAATATATTATTTTAACTTTTTTGCAGAACAACATTTAGTGAATTTGCCCTGAAGCACGGCCGGGACTCGCGGTTCAAGGCCATTGAAAAGATGAAGGACAGAGAGGCCATTTTTGTTGAGTTCATGACTGCAATGAGGAAAAAGGAGAAGGAGGACTCTAAAAACAGGGGAGAAAAGGTATTTAAATTGCCTAGTTTTTTACCTAGTCTTATTCATTTATTTATTTGCTATGACTTTGCTCATTTCATAAAAAAATCTTTTAGGTCAAGCAAGAGTTTTTCGATCTTTTGAGCGAGCGCCACATTGAGGGAAACCAAAGGTGGAGCAAAGTGAAGGATAAAATGGAGACAGACCCTCGATATAAGGCTGTGGAAAGTTCAGCCCTGAGAGAGGAACTGTTCAAACAATATGTGGAGAAACAAGCAAAGGTAGGCACTCTTACCTTTTTTTCCTTTATTTGGGTCTTTACACTTGTGAACAAATCACTGTTACTTGAAAATCCAGCCTTAAAAAAACTAAATATATAAATAATCTAATACTACATTTCTAACCTAGGAAGAAGATATTTCCTCATAGCACATTAAGCATTTTTTTTACCTGTGGAACAACAAAAGAGCAGGGTTTGTAGGCATTATTAGACTGGACAGTAAGCAGTTTGAAATGGGAGAGGGGAGTGCAAAGACGCATAATTCTTTGCTATTGTTCAGGAAGATTTTTTGTGTATTTTTTTGTATTTGTATTTATTTATTTATGAAGGGACAATGCATATCAAACAGGAATATATGGAAAAATCACATATCTGTAAATACGCAGGATTATAGCCAAAGCTAATTTCCATCCTCAGTCCTGCTGGTGTGAACCAGACACACGACCCCCACAGTTCATAAAAACATTACAAAAAATATGCACAATTTACCACATACAAAGAGTACTAATATTAGTCAATTCATACACTCATTCAATCATAACCACACGCTGCACTCACCACAAAGCAGATGCAACCGCATTAACAACAAAGTTACAATATCTAATATAAGGTGCCAATCATTTCATTATCTCGACCTATTCATATAATTCACTTTCATTCATATCCACACGGCGTCACACACTACACATTATAATTTACCACATTAAAGTTAAAGTGCTTCTCCGTTCACAGACCAATTCATGAGGTTTCATTTCACATATCCAAATCCTATCACACATACTTCATAGCAGAATTTACAATGCTAAAACTACAAAAGTGCACAAATCAGTTTGAGTCTAATGTGGACAGTTTTGGTTTTCCAACAGCCATGACTTGAGTTGTTGAGAAAAAGAGCCAAGTGTGGGCAGCTCTCGTATTATTGCCGGAATAGTGCTCCAGGTTTGAGAGGCTGTGTGTAATGAATAGACACATTTCAACGCTGTTAGTTTTGTTTTGACCTCAAGATTCAAAAAACCGCATGAGTGACCAGAAGCTTCCTTTGTCTCGTGTAGAATGTGGACATCGATAAGGAGCGGGCGATGGAGCGGCAGGCGCGGATCGAGGCCAGTCTGAGAGAACGTGAGAGAGAAGTCCAAAAGGCCCGATCTGAGCGGACCAAAGAGATCGACCGGGAGCGGGAGCAGCATAAAAGGGAGGAGGCCATCCGGAACTTCAGAGCCCTCATGTCCGACATGGTGAGTCTCCTCCTTGTTGCTCCAGTAAAATTAAATCAAAATATATGCAGATATCAGCAGGTTAAATATAAGACCTTAAACTCTCAGACCCAGTTAATTAGCATTTTAATGTGACAAAACTGTGCCTTAATAGTTACTGATTATTGAGGCTATATTGTGCAAATGATTTCTCTTATGGATCAGATGGTCAATTTGATATTATAAATTAGAGATGTATTACAATTTTAGGCCTTATAATTTAATGGTTCTCAATACTCAATAGTTTCAACTTAGTTATGAATTGCAGAGATCTATGTATAAGGTATAACACGAGATTTTACCTGATAATTATCTCAAACATTTTTTCCAAAATCAGACTATACAGCTTTCCTTTTAAGTATTTTTCTTGACAAAAAATACTCACATCGATTCTGCAGACTGGGCTCATTATCTGTTTTGATCCAGGTGCGTTCATCGGATGCGACGTGGTCCGACACTCGGCGTAATCTGAGGAAGGACCACCGCTGGGAGTCTGCACCACCGCTGGAGCGAGAGGAGAAAGAGAAGCTGTTCAATGAGCACGTGGAAGCTCTGGCCAAAAAGAAGACGACTCAGTTCAGGCAGCTCCTGGACGAGACCAACACGGTGAGGACATGTCACTGTAGCATTGGCGTCCTGAATTTAATTATGTTATAACCACAGATATACAGCCAACATGCAGACCAATCCAGAAAATATGTGATTACAATTACTGTATCCAGTTACTTTAATTCAATCCAAAGCCCCTTTTATAACACTATGCTATTGCACGAATAGCACCGCATTTATCTTTTGCTTTGGTTGTTAATTTCAAGATAACGCTGACAACCACGTGGAAAGAGGTGAAGAAGGTGATCAAGGAGGACCCTCGCTGCATTAAGTTCTCTTCGAGTGACAGAGTAAGACTTTCATTTAAAACTTGTAAAATGTGCTTTGTTACAAATTGAACGAGTGGCAAAACGTATGAATGCATATAACCAAAGTTGTTTTGACTCGAATGAGGGCTGTTAACCTGTTGTAATTGCACAGAGAGTAAAGGAGAACTGCAGTAAATTGATGACAAAAGAAAAATCAAGCCTCTTCCTCTGTTAGGTTGGCAAACCAACACAGAAAGCATTAGAGACCAAACCTAGCGTCTGTTTGTGCTCTGTGACCTGACGCAGGTTAGTCAGAACGATGTTTTCAATACAGTCACCAACAACCGCCCTAAACCGGGGTCATTTACCTGTGTTAAAGTAAACTTCAACAGATATAAGTATAAGCCAGTGTGTGCTATGGTCCTCTATTCTGGCATATTTTTTTCAAATCACTTATGTTTTTGTTGTTTTTATACGCCCGTTCTAATACGGGACGTATTATGGTATGGCGCTGTCCGTCCGTCCGTCTGTCCGTCTGTGGACAACCGTCTCACCTAGGAATGTCAAACTTCATGGCTGGACACCCCATGGGTCAAGGATGTTCCCTATTGATTTCAAGGTCATAGGGTCAAAGGTCAAGGTCACGGCCCGACCCTTTGCGAAAACCTTGTCAGTATTGGAATCTTCCAAACTGCACCAACAATTCATCTTTAACTAGGTTTGACAAATTCTAACTTAATTCTATATACAATAATTCAAAGTACGGGCGTATTTTGCCCCACTGGAGGAGCTCTTGTTTCCTTTGGCTCATGTTTGTTTCTTTTTTCTAGAAAAGGCAGCGAGAATTTGAAGAGTACATCAAAGACAAGTACATTACAGCCAAAGCTGACTTCAGGACGCTTTTAAAGGAGACGAAATTCATCACTTACAGGTGTGTCCATGTCTATTACAGAGAGCAGCCATGTTTCTGATGGCATCTGTTCATCACTCTGAATAGTTTATCAATTGGCAAATCTATTTTTGAATAGTTTGTCAGTAGGCCAGGTGACCTGATCTGTATTGTACATCTTAATTCCATGATATATTTTCAATAAGACAAATATTTTAAAAAATGACTACTATTACTACAAGCTTTTGTGAATTAAATAATCTATCGGTACAATATTTATATACCACAACATTAATTTTATATTTTATTATTTAGCTGGCTTGATCCAGGCAATGCAAGTATAATTAGTATTATAGATTTTATAGCACTATGTGCCTGCCCCTAGATAAAAGTTTATTTGTGTTCAAGCAGCAGCTTATGTGTATTAATGAATCATCATCATCTTGTTCCATAGGTCGAGAAAGTTGATCCAGGAGTCTGAGCAGCACCTGAAGGATGTGGAGAAGATCCTTCAGAACGACAAGCGATATGACGTGTTGCAGTGTGTCCCAGACGAGCGCCGAAAACTCATCATGTTTTATATCGAGGACTTGGATAGACGTGGGCCCCCTCCTCCCCCCACTGCCTCCGAACCCACCAGGCGTCCCACAAAATGAACACCAGACTGTAGCAGCTTGTCCTGCCCCCTCTACAAAATTCCCTATTTTTGGCAAGAGCATGACCTGACTTTTTTTCTCCCTGGCCTTCAGAGTGTTATCAAAATGGAGGGTTGTTTTGCTTAGAGATGCACCATAGAGATTAACAATGTAAGGTCTATGTTGCATCAAGTGTAGTCCTGATTTATCCCCCAGAGCAGCATGGGGCAGTGGCGACCTAAAAAGTGACAATGACCCTTCCCTTCTTAGACATGAGAGGGACACGAGAAGATAAAAGCTGCAATTTGGCAGTGACCTAAGTGTAACATTGCAGATGTAAATGGATTGAGTTTTGTATGTGAGATTTTGAGTCGTCCTAATGCCTTACTCCTCCACTGGGCCCGTTCTTGTTTCAGACGCTCAGTGTGAATGTTATTAGTTTATTCTTGGTGGTTCTCTCTGATGTTGCAGCTGTTGAAAGAAATAAAGGCAACTTCCACTGTTTTTTTTGTTTGTTTTTTTTTCATTGGAGACTCTTGTGTCATTTACTCTGTTAGGTTACTTTTCTTGGTTTGTATATTAGTTGTCAAATAATTGGCTTGATGTAATAATTATCCATTACCCATGCTTGGATGGATGGTTTATATTTATCATACCCTCATTTTTGTTGGGTTTAGTGGGTGAGCAGTTCCTTCAGAAGGCTAATCAAATTCCAGATCATGGTAGAGCATTTTGTACAAAAAAAGTGAGTTTTGTGCAAAGTGATGGTGAAAACAGTGTGTATATCATTCACTGAGTACCATATATTGATATAAATCATAGATCCATGATATAAATAAACCAAAAGCTTGACCGTACTTAATCGATTCCCATTGGTCAAAATGTGATGGTCACGTGATGTCGCCGGACGTAGATGCTCAGTCGCAGTCTCAGACCACAGCCTCCAGTGTCCCATTGAAACAATTTACGTGTTTTATTCCTGAGTCTGAGCATATAACTATTAATGCGTATCAGTAGAGAATCTGATCATTTATCGGAGTTTGGGTGGTCGATAATAGTAGACTTAAACAGCTGCGGTAGCGATCGTAGCTAGCCTAATGTCTTAGCCTAATGTGCAGTGCCTGTGCTCTGCTGCCGCTGCATCGCCCTGTTTCCGGTCATTTGTAGCCGCTGTCTCTGCACTTTCAGCGACTAGAAAAGCCATGGATAACGGGGTGTTTATGCTCTTTACCATCTTGCTCCTAGAGAGGTCTGCAGTTGGAGACCCGACGGATCCTTCACATGTGGACGGTGCTCCGCCTTCAAAAATAGGCAAGGACGAATTTTGTTAACATTAACAATAAACTCAGACAAGCATGGCCTTTTGGTGCAAGCTAATCCATCCATCCATCTTCTTCCGCTTATACGGGGCCGGGTCGCGGGGGCAGCAATCTAAGCAGGGGCTCCCAAGCTTCCTTCTCCCCAGCCACTTCCTCCAGCTCCTCCGGACGGACCCCGAGGCGTTACCAGGCCGAGAGACATAGTCCCTCCAGCGTGTCCTGGGTCTTCCCCGGGGCCTCCTACCGGTGGGACATGCCCGGAACACCTCCCGAGGGAGGTGTCCAGGAGGCATCCGGACCAGATGCCCGAACCACCTCAGCTGCTCCTCTCGACATGGAGGAGCAGCGACTCTACTCCGAGCTCCTCCCGTGTGACCAAGCTCCTCACCCTATCTCTAAGGGAGCGCCCGGCCACTGTGCGAAGGAAACTCATTTCAGCCGCTTGTATCCGCGATCTCGTTCTTTCGGTCATTACCCAGAGCTCATGACCATAGGTGAGGGGAGGAACGTAGATTGAGGTAAATCGAGAGCTTCGCCTTTCGGCTCAGCTCCTCTTCACCACAACGGTCCGATACAGCGACTGCATCACTGCCGACGCCGCACCGATCCACCTGTCAATCTCACGCTCCATCCTCCCCTCACTGTGAACAAGACCCCGAGATACTTGAACTCCTCCACTTGAGGTCAGATCAGTCACAGAAGGTCAAGAAAGAAAGGGAGCCTTGGGGTATACTGCCTTCTGTTGTGGACTAGTATAACTATTATTCCACATTTGGGGATTTAGCATTTGTGGGATGAAGTAGGATCAGTTACCCTTGTGTTGATTAATAATTTTATAATGTAAATGTTGTGACCTTTACTGTAATTCAACAATGACTCAGTCTCATTTTTATACGCCCGTTCTAATACGGGACGTATTATGGTATGGCGCTGTCCGTCCGTCTGTCCGTCCGTCCGTCCGTCCGTCTGTGGACACTTCAAAGCTCGACCCTTTGCGAAAACCTGCCCGTCGCTCTTGCTAACTGTGATCGTTTCCATCTCTGTCTTTTTATCTTCCATCTCTGTCCTTTTATGTTACGTGCCGTAGATCTGAACTCTCTTCTCAAATGTTCTGCTGCTGAAAGTGAGAACAACCCACATTCTCTGCTTCTTTGAGCTTTGACACATTAAAGCTTTGTAGTGTCTTTAAGTTCTGTTGCTGCGATCTGATTGGTGGAATTCCGATTCTAGAATGTGATGATGTCATACTCATACTCCTACTGCAAGAGCCAGATTTCCCTATTGATTATCCGTCCGTCTGTCTGTCCGTCTGTCTGTGGACAATTTCTTGTCCGCGCTCTAACTCCACAACCGTCTCACCTAGGAATGTCAAACTTCCAAACTGCACCAACAATTCATCTTTAACTAGGTTTGACAAATTCTAACTTAATTCTATATACAATAATTCAAAGTACGGGCGTATTTTGCCCCGCTGGAGGAGCTCTTGTTATTATTATTATAGAATCTACGGTGTAAATAATCATGGAAATACAGATGAAACATAAAAGTGTCCAGACATTAGAGCGTTTCACTTTCAGACATTCCAGGAACTGCTTATTAGTTATTTGATCTCAACACTATCTTGAAGCTCCGGTAGGTTTTACTTTCATGTTTCAATTTTGGACACAGGGCCTCAGTTCCTCATGAGTGTTGGAGACGTGTGGAGACACTTTTTAAAACAGTCCTTGTATTTGCAGAGGTGCTGGTGCTGGGCTAGTGCAGGTCAATGGCCACAGTCGTCCTGCCACTAAAAACAGTCTGACCCACTCCACAGACCCGAGGAAAAACTATTAGAACTCCAGACTGTCCCTGTGAACGTCTGTGTCCAGAGAATAATGTTTGAAGTAAAACTAACCTTGCATCGCATGAATCGTCACATGTTGAGGGACTATTTTCTCATATATCAGTCCGCCGCTGCCGAGCTTCTGTCAGGAAGTACAACTCACTGCTGCTGCTCAGACAGAAATCCTTCAAATGCAACGGCTGGTTTGACTCTAAAATGATTCTGTGACACAGACGTTCACAGGGACAGTCTGGAGTTCTGATAGTTTCCTCGGGTCTGTGGACACCTCAGTCATAGTAGTCGCATGAGTTGTTGTGTGTTGCTGCTGATAGTGTGAAACATATATTTAAGAAACATCAGAAACATTTTTGAGATTTGTGAAAATTCAATCATTCCATTCTTTGAATTGTAATTAAAATCACGGTTGAATTGAGACCTCGGCGCTTCACAAAGCTGGAAAATCTGCCTTTTGCTTAGAGTTCTTTACAAAAAGTATATATTTTTTAGATTCTTTTTCAGACCAAAGTTTAGTTTGTTTTCATACCTGACAGTTTCGACTGCTCAAGAGAGGCTTTCCTCAAAATAAAAAGAATCTATTAAAATACTTTGCTAGAAGACCAAACAAACCCTGTTGGACAGTTTACAAAAAGACCTTGTTTAGTTTCACTGATAAAGGTAAGAAATTTGTAGTGTGAAAATGCTTTTTTTTTTCAAATACAGTTTGGGTTTAACTAATCATTATTATGATTAATCTTCAAAAAAAGACCAAATATTTTGACAAAAATGCAATTTATTATCAAAAAGTTATATTATTGACATTTTTCTATCATTAGTAGTTTTGGTTCACTCCAGCGCTGTTTGTCGTGCTCGGCTTGTTGTTGTTGGTACAAGTAGCGTCGTTGCTGCTGCTGAATCAAACACGTGTTTTGCTTTAAGATCGTATTTTAAACTTGTGCTTCTGTAGATAGAGAGTTCATCACTGCAATATCTGCAAACTACCTTAGTTTTATCTAAAGTCGTATATGGACAGACCTGATCACTGACCTAATAACCTGCGCCGCCTTTCAGGACCATCTGCACTTTCCATAGAGGAGCATGTGTGTTCAAAATAAACTGTGATTAATCTGCATTAAAAAACAAACAAACATTAGTGCTATTTTTTTGTGATTAATCACATGCGTTAACGTAATAATAATAATGTAATATTTCATGACTTTACAGTATTGTGTGGATAAGATTCACTTCTACCTTGAGATTCTGATTTGATTTGAGAATCCAAATGGGACTTCCTGGTCAAATAAAAGTAAAATTAAAAAAGCGAACCCTGTCAAAAGTTTGCCTGTAGAGGAATAATGAACTCATTTAGAAAATCAATTCCTTTTTTTGATTACACAATTACAGCCCTGGAAGGCACAGTGCTTGAATTTGGTCAGAGCTTCCTATAAGCTGGACAGTTATTTGTTTTTCCTTTAATGGGAAAATCTGTGCAAACCTCTGGCAGAGTCCAAATGTTCTGAAACTGAATCAGTGACCTTGTTGCTGTGAGTTGCCAGACAAAACAATGACAACTGACTTTCAAAAAAAGCAAAGCCTAAAAAAAGTTACTGGCGGAAGCGGATTTGGCAACTGCAACCGGGGCCGACGTCTCGTGTGTGTCTGGATACCCGGGGCCCATCTGCTCAGACAGTGCCCTCCTGGCCCCTAATGCCCCCCCCGGTCTCTTGTACTTCCGCACTCGCTGGACTGTCCTGACATGTTCCGGCCCCCCTCCTATCAGCATGAGTGAGCGGGGTGGGGGTAGCAGCAGCGGCAGCAGATGGGGGGCCTAGGTCACCCCTGACCCTCGCCGCGCTGTGCCCCGCCTCCCCTCCCCACCTGGCACCTCTCGCACTCCTTCATTAGCCACGGCCGGCGCCACACCTGAGCCCAGTAATCAGTCTGCCAATCAGGGGGGTCTGGGAGGGTGGGGGGAGGCCGGGGGTCCCGTGGAGGGCTTTGTGTTGTGGGGCCATCAGTCATTTGTCCGTGGCGTCGGGGCTTCGTCATAATAACGTCTTAGGGAGCCGCTGACCTGTGGCTAAACGCGCGGGTTCCAATTTAAAGTGATGAAATGGCGTCTTTGTTAGCGGCGATAGAGCGGCGGGCGGTGGGTGTTCTGGTGATGGAGCGGCGGGCGGCGGGTGTTCTGGTCCCAGTCGTATTGTAGCAGGACACACTCCGAGTGTACGAGAGTCTCAGGGGAGGACGGCCCTCGCACTCACATGACACATAATTGTAATGTATGACCTGCAAAACATGTTTATACACCGAAACGTCTAAACGAATGGAGGGGAAATAATTTACTGTCTAGACTAGATTAGTTTATTCTCACATTTTTATATTGCATCACATATCAGGAAATGAATTAAAACCAGTAAAATGATCTGTCCGTGCAGCGAGATCATCTGACCTGACCAGTTAAAATAAACTACTTTTAAACTAGAATGAAGCGTCTCAGAATGAGGAAGTAGAAAATAAATCTGAAAACAAGATGAATAACCAAGACTAAGCCGG
Source organism: Odontamblyopus lacepedii (assembly GCA_034769755.1). NCBI lineage: Eukaryota > Metazoa > Chordata > Actinopteri > Gobiiformes > Gobiidae > Odontamblyopus > Odontamblyopus lacepedii. Next base: position 2,047,989 of record CM068363.1, on the reverse strand, counting down.
GTCTAAACCAGAACTAAACCAGGTCTAAACCACAACTAAACCAGGACTAAACCAGAACTAAACCAGGTCTAAACCAGAACTAAACCAGGTCTAAACCAGAACTAAACCTAGACTAAGCCACGTCTAAACCAGAACTAAACCAGGTCTAAACCAGAACTAAACCTAGACTAAGCCAGGTCTAAACCAGAACTAAACCAGGTCTAAACCAGAACTAAACCTAGACTAAACCAGGTCTAAACTAGAACTAAACCAGGTCTAAACCAGAACTAAACCTAGACTAAACCAGGTCTAAACCAGAACTAAACCAGGTCTAAACCAGAACTAAACCAGGTCTAAACCAGAACTAAGCCAGGTCTAAACCAGAACTAAACCAGGTCTAAACCAGAACTAAACCAGGTCTAAACCAGAACTAAACCAGGTCTAAACCAGAACTAAACCTAGACTAAACCAGGTCTAAACCAGAACTAAACCAGGTCTAAACCAGAACTAAACCAGGTCTAAACCAGATCTAAATGTAGACTAAACCAGGTCTAAACTAGAACTAAACCAGGTCTAAACCACAACTAAACCAGGTCTAAACTAGAACTAAACCAGGTCTAAACCAGAACTAAACCAGGTCTAAACCAGATCTAAATGTAGACTAAACCAGGTCTAAACTAGAACTAAACCAGGTCTAAACCACAACTAAACCAGGTCTAAACCAGGTCTAAACCAGAACTAAACCAGGTCTAAACATAGACTAAACCAGAATTAAACCAGGTTTAAACCTAGACTAAACCAGGTCTCTGTAATGTACGACCCTCATAAACATGTTTTATGTTTATGTACCAAAACGTCTAAATAAATGGAGCGAAAATAATTTATTGTTTAGACTAGATTAGTTTATTCCCCCAATTTTATATTGAATAACAATAAAACTGTGTCACAAAGATTTAAGATATAAACACTTAAATCTATCAGAAAATCAATTAAAAGTAGTGAAATTATCTGTCCGTGCAGCAAGATCATTTTACTTGATTTAAGTTCTCTTAAAATAAACAACCTCTAGACTAGAATGAAGCAGTCTAAGAATGAGCAAGTAGAAAACAAATCCGAAAACAAGATGAATAACCTGATAGAAGTTTAATAATCTTTGCCAGATCAGAGAAGTTTGCAGTAAACATGTAATATATTTTATACAGTCCAATCAGTGTCTGATTTAACAAACATACTAACTTTGGCCATGGACATGGTGTCGTAGAGGTCAGCTTGGTTAACTGTGTGATTGATTCTGTTGGTATCTCCTTCTGTCAGTGGTGAAACAGGCCATTCACTCAAAGTGTTTCCTCTAGAAGGTCGTCTGCCACATTCGGTGTAAAAAGCCTCTAAGCTTTAGAGGTTCCTAGCTTCTTGTGCGCTCTCCATATCTAGCAAATAAAACAAGAGCTCCTCCAGCGGGGCAAAATACACCCGTACTTTGAATTAGGGTTAGGGTTAGGGTTAGAATTAGAGAAAATTTATGTGTTAGAACAATTTCTGTATTTGGTATCTAGTAGATAAAATCAAAGAACAAGTGTGAAAAAACCTGAAGTCACATAAAATTGATACCACTGACCTACAGCATGGATCGATACAAAAATATACAATAAAATACACAAATACAGTATACCTTATATATATATCGGCGCATGCCCCACATGTTTTGCCTCTTCATGAAGACAAAGCTTCAAAGACTTCAAAGCTTTGAAGTGTCCACAGACGGACGGACGGACGGACGGACAGCGCCATACCATAATACGTCCCGTCTTACAACAGGCGTATAAAAACAAACAGCTCATTGCACACTAATCTGCTCAGTGTGTGAGCCGAGTAGCCACGAGAGCAGCCCAGTTAATGACTACACATTTGAACAGAATTATAGGATCTTGTTTCACCCTTGTTTCCCTTGTCATTATTTTGGTGAAGTTTAACATTTTACTTGTTGGTTGGATTTAGTACAAACCTGTGCATTTTACGGCTCTGAGGTTGAGTCTGACTGGCCTAATATGGAATCACAAAATAAACATATTTTATAATTTGACCTCATGCCTAAAGCTGCACTGCTTTATGATTCTTTTATTTTAGAGCTGGTTTTGAAAATTACTCTTTTGTAAAGTTACATCACTAAACCAGAACTAAATCAGAACTTAACTGGGTCTAAACCAGAACTAAACCTGGACTAAGCCAGAACTAAACCAGGTCTAAAACAGATCTAAACCAGGTCTAAACCTAGACTAAACCAGAACTAAACCAGGTCTAAACCTAGACTAAACCAGAACTAAACCAGGTCTTAAACCTAGACTAAACCAGGTCTAAAACAGATCTAAACCAGGTCTAAACCTAGACTAAACCAGAACTAAACCAGGTCTAAATCAGAACTAAACCCGGACTAAACCAGGTCTAAACCAGAACTAAACCTAGACTAAACCAGATTTAAACCAGATCTAAACCAGGTCTAAACCTAGACTAAACCAGAACTAAACCAGGTCTTAAACTTAGACTAAACCAGGTCTAAAACAGAACTAAACCAGAACTAAGCCAGAACTAAACCAGGTCTAAACTAAGACTAAACGGGTTTTGTGGTTTACTGCTTTTTATAATGAAATAGAACTCACATTGTGCAAAATTGAGTGAAGCGTTTTGGCTCCGCCCTCCACTATGTTCTCTGTTTCTCATGTGGCCCCATGGAAATAAAGAATTGGCCCCCACCCCTGATCTAGTGTCACTGATACAGAAAATACAACTGGCGAGCAAAGTAAGAGCCCTGGGTCTGTACTGGTGGAGCTGAAGACGGGAGTCGATTGCCGTTTGGTGTCATGAGGACAGTAGATGAACGTTTGCTCAAACAGACGTGAATCACTTAAAACACATCTTCAGGTGAGGAAATGGTGAGTAATCGCACGTCATGGCAAAACCCCCCACAGAGATATACTACAGGAACAGACGCCGCTCTCCTTCCTCTGAATGGAGACAAATAACAAGTATTCTTATTGTCGTTTTCTACCAGACTCCAGCTCAGATGGTTCCTGTCCTTGTGTTTGAATACTTTACTTTACTTTAATCTTTATTTGAGGGACAATGCACAGAAACATTAAATCGAAAGACAGAGATGCACTGTACCAGATTATAGCTGAATAGCTCGTTTCCATCTGTCGTCCCTTTTTACATAAATAAACAGGGTACATTCCCCTTTAAGTCTCTAAACTTCTCTAAAACTTCCCCAACATTCAAACCTCAGTTATACAGTCACAGTCAAACACCATCAGACAGTTATAGAACCACTGTATCATTCACTGCAGTTCACTCTGTATCCGTCCATTTATCCGTCAGATTACTTCATATTTACACATGTTTAAATTCCACTGCACATTGGTCACAGACCACAGGAATTCCATAGGAACAGGAGAAAAGACCAACTGACACTGGTCCAAGATGGACATAAATACACAGTGTCAGTGCTGACAGGTTTGACCGTTCCATAACCACTTTTTAAGTTCCCAAGTAAAAGTGGCAAAGTTTGTTTGATTTTTTATTTCAGGAGGGATATTATTCCAGTCTTTAATTGCTTTATTTGAGAAAACTGTCTGTGCAAATGTTGTTTTGTGTTTTGGTACGATACACTGTGCTCTGGAGGAGGAGCGTGTCGTTCTGTTTGTCACTTGAGATGTTTGCTGAACAAACTTCTTTAGAGGTGGAGGTGCAGTGTCATGGATGATTCTCTATGCCAATCGAACCCTAGCGAGTCTTTGTATATTTTCACAGTACTATTTACAAAGTAAATACTGTCATCGTGACTCATGCCGAACATTTGAGAACAAACTGTCACACAAAGGGGGAAATTCTGATTGTTCTTCATGTCCTGCTGGTGGTTTTCAGATTCTAAGATGTTCTGATATCATATTTAAATTAGGGACAAAATCAATATTCTGCTATTAGTGACGTGCCAGACTGAAAATGTGTGTCCAGACTCTTCACTGCTCATGTACGTGCTGTTTCTGCCCAAAGCTGAACCCACACATATTGAATCAGAACGTACTGGCCTGAAACCATAGACTGTATATATAAACTCAAATGTCTAACTTGCAAGCTGCTGTGTTCCAAACAGGAAGTGAGCACGGACGCGCTTCTTGAAATGTTCGTATTAACCGGCTCTACATGATCAGGAGGTTTTTTTGTTTGTTTGTGATTTAGCTATTTTGTCCCCACATCAAGATATGAAAATGGACACAGGCCGTTCCCATTACCATTAGCAGCAGATTTGATTGACAGTGTTGCAAAGGGAAGGGGCGTTACCTTCATCAGCCTCGCTCTGGATTGAGTCTTTGGTCGTTATTGGGACCAGATGTGATGTAGACTAAATATTTTAATTTTTTTGAACAACGCCAATCCCCATTTTAAGGGAAACAGAAAATCAGAGAAGTGAATAGGCAGCACAAGTTCGTTTTAATTGACTTGACAGAGACTTACATTTGGATTCACGGTTTTTATTCATAAATAATGCTAAGATTGTTTTTATTTTTAGTCTAAGCATTTCAATTCGTTTCACTTTCACATTTCCCATTCGGAAGTATATTCAGGTTCGGCTGACCTCATTCTCTGAGCTGTTGCTGAACCCGGACCTGCCCAACTGCAGCGACCTCGTACCTGTTTACTTAAAATCCAGCTGGTGACTTATTTTTGTGTGCAATACAATTAAAAACATACCATTAGTGAAACATACCGGACGGCTTTAGCACGGCGCACACGTTCTAGGCGTCACGACGCAAATGCCACTGCACACGGGGGGTCCTGCTCAGGAAAGCTAAAAACATCACACAAACACTATTAGCCTTGACACAGAGGGTTGAGAGGGGAATACACGTACTCTGGCCTACTCACCAATGACCGCGGCACTACTCTGATCTCCTGCGTCTAATCCAACTGTGCGGCTCCGGTGCTGCCGTGCTCCTCTCGCACCTCGGCTTGCGGCCACGACAGCTGTGGTCTAAAGCATATGTGTCAAACATGCGGCCCGGGGGCCAGATCCGGCCCTCCAAGACCCATAATCTGGCCCTCGGCTGATTTTTCTATTAAAATACTTAAAATTTTCAGATTTTTCTGTTAATTTTCTGCACCGTTTAGCATAGCAGCGTCTCCGGCGTTTCTGTGCGTTGCGACTCCCACCAGAGCAGCACAAATGAAGACTTTCCTCTTTCCAAACGCTCTTAAAGGACCATCGTTTTGACTGTCGACCGTGACCCTCATCAGCAAAATGTCAAAAAATGAGAAAAGCAGATGCTGAGTTCAGGATTTCCCAAGAAAAATAGTCTAATTCTTATTTGTTGACAGAGGTGAATGGGAAATCTGTGCTCAGTGTGTTTGGAACAAGTGGCGTTGCTCGAGGAATATAATCTTAAACACCACTACGAGACACGGAGAAAAATACAATAACTTGAAGAGAGAACTGAGTTTTCTGATCCGGCCCTTTTGGGATCAAAGTCGGTTGCATACGGCCCCCGGACCAAAGTGAGTTTGACAACCCTGTTCTAAAGTTTACATTCACTTGTAAAGAACATAATGTCACGGCTCTCTTGAGTTTCCAGTTATTTCTACAACTCTGATTTGGAACAGATACTTCTTTGTTGCAAAAAAACATTCATGAAATTTGGTTCTTTTATGACTTTCTTATGGGTTAACAGAAAAAAAAGTGACCAAATCTGCTGGGTCAAAAATATACATATGACAATGCGAAGATTTGGTTACTTGTCCCTTGGCCATTTTCACTTCAGTTAGGTGCTTTTGGTCGCCATTCACAAGCTTTTTGTGAGTATCTCTTCCAATCACTTGATCAGAGAAAAATTAGAGAAAATGATAACTGCTTGCCCTTGATGAGCTTCATTTGACTGGAGCTTAACGTTACGGGCGACGTCCACTTCTATTACTCAGTCCATAGCCGTAGCATCAAAAGTTTTTGTATTTGAATCTCGCATGGGACCGTTTCAATCTTCACACAGTAACGGCGAGAATCCCGGGCTCAGACACGGTTTAAGCTCGCGGCCGCACTTCATAAGCAGAGAACCCTTCGCCACACCGCCGAGGCTGAGCGTGGATCCGGGAGGTGTGGGGGTTCTGGGGTCAGAGAAGCCCAGTGTAAACCCTCCTCTTCAGGCCACGGGCGGCTCCTGTGGGCTGAGTGGGGAGCGCTGTGGGAGCCGGAGCAGGGATAGAGCTGTGGACTTTGTGTCAGATGTTCAAAGGCAGAACTGAGGAGTCGTTATCTGTGGTGCTGAATTTGTCTCTCAGGTCCAATATGTTCATAGACACAAACAGCTGATACTTTAAATGGCCTTTTCTGATTATTGTTTCCCATGTATCTGAGTAAAACATGTTTTGCCTCAGTACTGATATATTGTAGAAGCAGCTCTTGAGGTCAAAATAAGTCTGCTGTGTTTGTCTGCATCTAATTATAAAATGTTTAATAGACGACATGACGGCACAAGTCTGCTGTGGTCTCTGAGAGTTGTGAAAAGCTCGTCTAAACTCATTGGCCATGTTTACATGATGTTTTTTAATTGTTCTGAATTAAATCATTTGGATTTAAAATATTAATAGGTGGCACGGTGGCTGAGTGGCAACACTCAGGCCTCACAGCAAGAAGGTTACGGGTTCGATCCCCGGGTCGCCCGGGCCTTTCTGTGTGGAGTTTGCATGTTCTCCCCGTGTCTGGATGGGTTTCCTCCGGGTACTCCGGTTTCCCCCATCAACCCAAAACATGCCCGGACCCCTATGAACTAACATCAAGGACCATGTTGTCCACCCTCCTGTGGGCTCACCACCTGCAGAGGGGTTCATAGGGGGGGTCAGGTGCTATGAGTATTGGGCAGCACGCTGCCCCCGCGACCCAGCCGGATTAAGCGGGAGAAGATGGATGGATGGATGGATTTAAAATATTCTTTTTCAACTTTACATGGAAATAATAATTCCTAATTGAGGTTTTCATGGAAGACATGTTAAATCGCCTTTATTTAATTCCACTCAGTGTCTGGGGGTGGGGAAGGTTCTGATTGGACAGCGACACAAACGTATTTCCGTCTTTGGGAAGAAAACCCACACTTCAGCTGCTCCGGCTTTTCTGTCATCTCGGTTTGTTGTTTCACCGCCGACACAAACACGATCCAAACTTTTCACGCAGTGGTTCTGATGATAATGAAGCAGCAGCTGGAGAATTCTGTCCTCACGCTTTCCGTCTGTGAGCTGAGGAGGAGAAGGGAAGAGTGTGGGAGAAGGAGGAAGAAGACAAACTGAGTCTGAGGCTGCCACACCTCAGCCCACTCCCACATCCCGCTCACAAATCCAAAGAGCGTGGAGGAAAGTCCCAAGAGACGACTGGAGGAGCCGGATCGAAGGACGAGCCAACGAGCTCCAATCACCGGGATTATTGTGAAGAAGAAGAAACGTTTACAGGATCCAGGAATGAATTAATTTAAAATTAAAATTGGAGTAAACCACCCACTTACTTCAGAATTAAGTTTAATTCCGAATAATCATTTTCATTCCAAAGTGTTTACATGTTTTTTTTTTAAAGCAGAATCCATTTTTATTCAGAATTAAATGATTTGTATTGGGAATTAAAGCTCTCATGTAAATGTGGTGATTGTGGTGGATTATTCGGATGCTCAGAATGCAGAAGGGAAGTGAGGAATAACTTTGGACCTCTGCAAACCATTTAACATTAACTAGCTCTGTTTTCCACATTTTGAAGTATCTGAAAAGCTTTTGATTACATGCAGAATGTTCTACAGTGTGGCTTTAAATATCTCCTGCTCTGAAATGATACATCTGCCTGACTCTATATGAAAAAAAAAAAAGAAAAGATTATTCTTGTATTTGAAAATTCCAAATGTTCACTGGGTATCAGTGTTATTAATGCAGGGCTACTGTACAACACTGACTTCTGTGAAAGGAAAAACTCTACAAATCCAGAGGGGAACAGAGACTCTGACTTTTTGCAGCTTCTACTATTAAATATGTATGCAGTACAAGTAGAGGTAGTTCAGTACTAGATTTGTGGTGGGCAGTGCACTGAGGAGTGAAGCCGTTCAGACAGAGCACAGGTTCAGTCCTGGTGAAGGGCAGAGACGCTGCACGTGAACAGGAATTAAACATCAGAGCCACACCTTCCTCAGGAAACAAAAACTGTACCAACTGAAAACGATGCAAAATGTGATCATGTTTTAAAATCCTACAGATTCAGAGAAGAACTCAGACCAACACTTATGTCGGTCGACTGTGTCACACAAAGACACTGAATGACTTTAGGCCATGTTCTGATCTTGGTCATTTGAAACAGGACTTAGGCCAGGGGTGGACGATCCTTTATTTCATAGGGCCACATGAAAAACAGAAACTGTTGTGGACGGCCAGGCCAAAATGCTTAACTCAGGTCTGCAGAATATTCATTGTTTATAAAAAGCAGTAAATGTCATTGTTTTGACACTGGTCAAACTGGGAAGAGTTTCTGTTCTCACTAAGAAATGAAAAAGTGGGGCTGCCTTACAAAAATGTCACGCCCTAACCCTAAGACTAAAAATCTCTAAAATAAAAACAATGCAGCTTTAGTCCATGCATGAGGTCAAATAATGAAAAAAAAAAAAATTGTGATTCCAAATGACCTTAAATGGGCCGATCAGACTTAGGCCATATTGTCTGTGGCACATGTGACACTAAATGACTCAGGCCTTTCATGAGGGCCTGGAGTTTACAGGAGCAAATGTGGCCATAATCAAACAGCTCATGACACAGGCCAACAGATTATTTGCAAATGTCTCATGATCAGCTGAGGAAGTGAAATGTGACCTCACAGCGCTCTGATCCATGCACAGGCTGCACAGGCTGCACTAGCACATGATTCAGGACTGGTGCAGATCTGGGGTTTAGGTAGTGAGCATTCAGATCAGAGAGAAGCATTTTACCTCATATCTGGGGACACAGAAAGATCACTATATGGATTTTAAAAGCACAATGATATTATTATAATATACAGGGGGTCTCGAAAAATTTGACATAATTTCAAAAGCAATTCTCTTGAAAGCTCAAGATGATGTTGATGTTGGTCCAGATCCTTCAGCCCTGCACAAACAGCCTCCTCTTTACATTTTTGGTACAAAGTCCACATTTGTTTGACAGTTGGTGTTTTTTTTTCCAAATCTTGGGTGAGTGTGTGGAGCAGATTTCAAGATACAAAATGACTTCTGTTTGGGAGTGAACAGCTCAACCTGAAAACATTAAATATGACATCTTGATCTGTTTCTCTACATTCTGTGAAGATTTTCAACAAGAAATCCTAAAATTATTGGCCTGCGAAACGATGTCCCATTTTTGTGGCGGTATATATATATAATGGTATATATATGATGTACAGTTCTTTAAGTTGAACTTACGTTTCAGTGCTTCACATTTATGGATTATATTAAAATCTAACTTCCATTCAGCCTAAAACAGCACTTGCACGTTTAACTGAAACATGAACTTATTCAGACCCATTTTATTCTGACTCCTACAGTTTTCTTCTGTCAGGAAGTGTCAAAATCACAGACCACATTGTGTTTTGAATCTGGCCTCAGCAGGTCACAGCTCGTCTGAAGGACCAGAGCACCAGAGGAGCCACAGGACACCAGGAAACCAGAGAACTGCCTCCATCTGCAGCCCGGCTCCTGGGGGAGAGGGGGGAGGGCGAACTGAACACTGGAGGGGCAGAGAGGGGCAGAGAGGGGCAGAGAGGAGCAGAGGGAGGACAGAGAGGGGCAGAGAGAGGACAGAGAGGGGCAGAGAGGAGCAGAGAGGAGCAGAGGGAGGACAGAGAGGGGCAGAGAGGGGCAGAGAGAGGACAGAGAGGAGCAGAGAGAGGACAGAGAGGGGCAGAGAGGAGCAGAGAGGAGCAGAGGGAGGACAGAGAGGGGCAGAGAGGAGCAGAGAGAGGACAGAGAGAGGACAGAGAGGAGTAGAGAGGGACAGAGAGGAGCAGAGAGAGGACAGAGAGGAGCAGAGAGGAGTAGAGAGGGACAGAGAGGAGTAGAGAGGAGCAGAGAGGGGCAGAGAGGAGCAGAGAGAGGACAGAGAGGAGTAGAGAGGAGTAGAGAGGGACAGAGAGGAGTAGAGAGGAGTAGAGAGGGACAGAGAGGAGTAGAGAGGAGCAGAGAGGGGCAGAGAGGAGTAGAGAGGGACAGAGAGGAGTAGAGAGGAGTAGAGAGGGACAGAGAGGAGTAGAGAGGAGTAGAGAGGGACAGAGAGGAGTAGAGAGGAGCAGAGAGGGGCAGAGAGGAGCAGAGAGGGGCAGAGAGAGGACAGAGAGGGGCAGAGAGGAGCAGAGAGGAGCAGAGGGAGGACAGAGAGGGGCAGAGAGGAGCAGAGAGAGGACAGAGAGAGGACAGAGAGGAGTAGAGAGGGGCAGAGAGAGGACAGAGAGGAGCAGAGAGAGGACAGAGAGGGGCAGAGAGGAGCAGAGAGGAGCAGAGGGAGGACAGAGAGGGGCAGAGAGGAGCAGAGAGAGGACAGAGGGAGGACAGAGAGGAGTAGAGAGGGACAGAGAGGAGCAGAGAGAGGACAGAGAGGAGCAGAGAGGAGTAGAGAGGGACAGAGAGGAGTAGAGAGGAGCAGAGAGGGGCAGAGAGGAGCAGAGAGAGGACAGAGAGGAGTAGAGAGGAGTAGAGAGGGACAGAGAGGAGTAGAGAGGAGTAGAGAGGGACAGAGAGGAGTAGAGAGGAGCAGAGAGGGGCAGAGAGGAGCAGAGAGGGGCAGAGAGAGGACAGAGAGGGGCAGAGAGGAGTAGAGAGGGACAGAGAGGAGTAGAGAGAGGACAGAGAGGGGCAGAGAGAGGACAGAGAGGAGTAGAGAGGACAGAGAGGGGGAGAGAGGAGCAGAGAGGGGCAGAGAGGAGTAGAGAGGGACAGAGAGGAGTAGAGAGGAGTAGAGAGGGACAGAGAGGAGTAGAGAGGAGTAGAGAGGGACAGAGAGGAGTAGAGAGGAGCAGAGAGGGGCAGAGAGGAGCAGAGAGGGGCAGAGAGAGGACAGAGAGGGGCAGAGAGGAGTAGAGAGGGACAGAGAGGAGTAGAGAGAGGACAGAGAGGGGCAGAGAGAGGACAGAGAGGAGTAGAGAGGACAGAGAGGGGGAGAGAGAGGAGCAGAGAGGGACAGAGAGGGACAGAGAGGAGCAGAGAGAGGACAGAGAGGAGCAAAGAGGGACAGAGAGGAGCAGAGAGAGGGCAGAGAGGAGCAGAGAGGAGTAGAGAGGGACAGAGAGGAGTAGAGAGGAGCAGAGAGGGGCAGAGAGGAGCATAGAGAGGACAGAGAGGGGCAGAGAGAGGACAGAGAGGAGTAGAGAGGACAGAGAGGGGCAGAGAGAGGAGCAGAGAGGAGCAGAGAGGGACAGAGAGGAGCAGAGAGAGGACAGAGAGGAGCAGAGAGGAGCAGAGAGAGGACAGAGAGGAGCAGAGAGGGACAGAGAGGAGCAGAGAGGGACAGAGAGGAGCAGAGAGAGGACAGAGAGGAGCAGAGAGGAGCAGAGAGAGGACAGAGAGGAGCAGAGAGGGACAGAGAGGAGCAGAGAGGAGCAGAGAGAGGACAGAGAGGAGCAGAGAGAGGAGCAGAGAGGAGCAGAGAGGAGCAGAGAGGGGCAGAGAGGAGCAGAGAGAGGAGCAGAGAGGAGCAGAGAGGGGCAGAGAGGAGCAGAGAGAGGAGCAGAGAGGAGCAGAGAGGAGCAGAGAGGACAGAGAGGAGCAGAGAGGAGCAGAGAGGAGTAGAGAGGAGCAGAGTGGGGCAGAGAGGAGCAGAGAGGACAGAGAGGAGCAGAGAGAGGAGCAGAGAGGACAGAGAGGAGCAGAGAGGAGCAGAGTGGGGCAGAGAGGGACAGAGGGGCAGAGAGGACAGAGAGGAGCAGAGGAGCAGAGAGGGACAGAGGAGCAGAGAGGGACAGAGGAGCAGAGAGGAGCAGAGAGAGGAGCAGAGAGGAGCAGAGAGGGACAGAGAGGAGGAGAGGAGCAGAGAGGGACAGAGGAGCAGAGAGGAGCAGAGAGAGGAGCAGAGAGGAGCAGAGAGGGACAGAGAGGAGGAGAGAGGGACAGAGGAGCAGAGAGGAGCAGAGAGGGACAGAGAGGAGCAGAGAGGAGCAGAGAGAGGACAGAGAGGAGCAGAGAGGGACAGAGAGGAGCAGAGAGGGACAGAGAGGAGCAGAGAGAGGACAGAGAGGAGGAGAGAGGAGCAGAGAGAGGACAGAGAGGAGCAGAGAGGAGCAGAGAGAGGACAGAGAGGAGCAGAGAGGGACAGAGAGGAGCAGAGAGGGACAGAGAGGAGCAGAGAGAGGACAGAGAGGAGCAGAGAGGAGCAGAGAGAGGACAGAGAGGAGCAGAGAGGGACAGAGAGGAGCAGAGAGGAGCAGAGAGAGGACAGAGAGGAGCAGAGAGAGGAGCAGAGAGGAGCAGAGAGGAGCAGAGAGGGGCAGAGAGGAGCAGAGAGAGGAGCAGAGAGGAGCAGAGAGGGGCAGAGAGGAGCAGAGAGAGGAGCAGAGAGGAGCAGAGAGGAGCAGAGAGGACAGAGAGGAGCAGAGAGGAGCAGAGAGGAGTAGAGAGGAGCAGAGTGGGGCAGAGAGGAGCAGAGAGGACAGAGAGGAGCAGAGAGGAGCAGAGTGGGGCAGAGAGGGACAGAGGGGCAGAGAGGACAGAGAGGAGCAGAGGAGCAGAGAGGGACAGAGGAGCAGAGAGGGACAGAGGAGCAGAGAGGAGCAGAGAGAGGAGCAGAGAGGAGCAGAGAGGGACAGAGAGGAGGAGAGGAGCAGAGAGGGACAGAGGAGCAGAGAGGAGCAGAGAGAGGAGCAGAGAGGAGCAGAGAGGGACAGAGAGGAGGAGAGAGGAGCAGAGAGGGACAGAGAGGAGCAGAGAGGGACAGAGGAGCAGAGAGGAGCAGAGAGGAGCAGAGAGGAGCAGAGAGGGACAGAGAGGAGGAGAGAGGGACAGAGGAGCAGAGAGGGGCAGAGAGGGACAGAGGGGCAGAAAAAGGGGTAGAGAGTCCAGGTTTCCATGGCCTGTGCAGCCTGTTTTCACCATTACCAGCAGCTCCAGTTTGACATTTAAGTTGTGACTAATTTATATTTGTTATTAATTTTATTTACGTGGAGAGAAGTGGTGGACGGCACTCCAGCCCTGACGCTTCACTTTGCTGCTATTACAAAGACATTCTACAGAATTCCCGTCACGGAAGGTCTCATGGAGGAAAACAAACAAACTGGATCCATTGTGCAGTGAGACTCAGTAATGACGTCGGACACACAGGAACTCCACATGTGGGAAACGCCACATCCGACGCCTCTGATAACGGCACAAGCAGCTCGTCACTGATCTTTTTGCGGGTGCTGCCAGTGCTTTTTCAGTGAAGTAGTGATGTGAGGAGGAGTCGTACCCTGGGTCCAGGTGCTCTATAAGCAGGAAAATCCAGCGTCCTCCACAGGGAGAACATCCTGTGTGTCCTGAGCTGTACCGTCTGTGCTGTGAACGGTGGTGCTTTAAAAAATACTATTTCATTCTTATTTATTTTTAGTCACTAATAGCCCATATATTGTCAATGTGATAAAAAATAATAATAATAAATATACATATATTATTTATCCGATACCTGATCAAAACATAACGTCCGACACCAGATCGGGATCGGCCCCGATTTCCGATTATGTGATGGGATCAGGACGACCCTATGATACGATCTGAAGTGATACATTTTGTGCCTTCTGTATTAGTTTGTACAACTATAAATGAAAACAAAAAAGCACTTTTTTTCATTGTCATTGTGGTTTATTTTGTGTGGTCATAAATGATGAACTTTTGTGCCATTATTAGTTTGTTAAATTCTTACATTCTTCATTCTCATTTTGCTTATTTTGATAAACAATAAACTTCTGGGCCTTGTTTATCATTATCATTATTATCAGTTTGTACAATGTTAAAATTATATTTAGTATGCACAGAATGTCATTTATTTTACTATATGTAAAATATTTCTGAAGTTTTGTCCATCCATGTACAGCAACCACATGGTATCTGAAACTACCCCAAAACACCAAACAAAACGCCGGGTTTAAACGCCGGGTTTAAACGCCGGGTTTAAACGCCGGGTTTAAACGCCGGGTTTAAACGCCGGGTTTAAACGCCGGGTTTAAACGCCGGGTGCACTTGTACATTTTGATAAATAAGCGCCGGTTCCAAATAAATGTTAAGTCTAATGTTCGTGCTGAAGACAGAAGTCGTTCTGCAACATGAGGACACAGGACAAAGCAAACTTCAAACCACATGGTAAAAGTGCTGTTGTAACATTTCAAATGAACTCCCTCATGTCTGTGTGGAAAGTCGCCTAAATTATCGTCACACTGGTTAAAAGGATTTGAATTTCAGATTTTCCCAGTTTTGCTGAGCAGGATTTTTGTGAGGAAGGAATTAATCGTCCCAAATTGCCGCCTGGTCTCAAATAAATGCCTGGTCTCAAATAAACGCCTGGTCTCAAATAAACGCCTGGTCCCAAATAAACGCCTGGTCCCAAATAAACGCCTGGTCCCAAATAAACGCCTGGTCCCAAATAAACGCCTGGTCTCAAATAAACGCCTGGTCTCAAATAAACGCCTGGTCCCAAATAAACGCCTGGTCTCAAATAAACGCCTGGTCCCAAATAAACGCCTGGTCTCAAATAAACGCCTGGTCTCAAATAAACGCCTGGTCCCAAATAAACGCCTGGTCCCAAATAAACGCCTGGTCCCAAATAAACGCCTGGTCTCAAATAAACGCCTGGTCTCAAATAAACGCCTGGTCTCAAATAAACGCCTGGTCCCAAATAAACGCCTGGTCCCAAATAAACGCCTGGTCTCAAATAAACGCCTGGTCTCAAATAAACGCCTGGTCCCAAATAAACGCCTGGTCTCAAATAAACGCCTGGTCTGTGAAGTGATTGAAACAAATAAACGCCCCGGTGACTCTTTGATATTTTACAGTATGTCATGAAGAGGGGTGGGTTAATAGAAGCTTCTTTCTTCTTCCCTCTCCATCCATCCATCCATCTTCTCCCGCTTAATCCGGCTGGGTCGCGGGGGCAATCATTTCTCTCTTTTTCGAGAAATGATTGTTTTTCTCTTGGCACAAACTCAACATAAAAACGAATCACATCAAGAGAAAAGTGACACTGTGCGAATGTAACGGTCGGATAAGTGGCGCCGCGTTCTCGTTCGCCCACAGCAGGTCACAGCGGGGCAGAGACGGACGGGGAGGGGGGAGCGAGGAGAGAGCGGAGAGCCGGGGAGGTGTCGCGGTGACTGAAGGCCCAGGGGAGGGGGTGTGAATGAGAAAGAGGACGTGCAAAAGGCCAGCGCCGCTCCAGCTGCTCCACAGCACAGGTGGGGTCAGGAGGTCCTCTGCTGACGGATTCTCAAAGGTCCCGAGCTGCGCCTCATCCACACGTGTTAATGTGGACCGCTCTTTTACATACTGCCGCTTCATTAGAGAGTAAAGGCGCACTGTGGAACTTTTCTCATGGAGGGTGTGAGGACTGGTCAAAATAGAGATGAGATTCCTTTGCCAGGAATGTTCCACAGTCGGCACATTTATCCACAGCTCTGGAAAAAAAGAGAGATCTGCATTTGTTTTTCAGAACTCAGCGTCTCCACATGTGTGATGCTTCGTTCCAGCGTCTGTTGAACTCAACACAAACACACCTCGTTCTGCTTCATGAGGCCCTGATGAGGAGATCACCTGAAACAAATCTGATTTAAGGAGGAAAAGGAGAAAAACCACTGCTGTGTTCATCATCATTATTATTTCTCCAGATACTGATTTCTGAACTCTTCCTATGTTCAAACATTAGTATTGTTTTATCCTCCTGAGACCCGAGCTTTTGTCTGGTGCATTTTTCATTTCTTCTTGCTATTTGGGATAAGTAGGACCTACTAAGTAAGTCTTCTGTATGACACCATTGGTTAAAAAATGTAAAAACATTAAAATGTATAAATAAATTACAAAAAACAAACAAACAGCAATTAGCTGTTTATTTCAAGCCCTAAACCTGCCAAATGTGACGTAGGTCGACCGTGAGCGGGTTGGGGTTCAGTGAGTGAGGTTAAAAACACACAAAAAGGCCTGAAAATGTGGTCCACAGTTTGAATTTTTTCTGGTTTTCAATCGTTACAGAAAAAAAGTAGAGGTGCAAAAAGTGGAGACAGGCAGCAGTTTCCCTATAGCAGCAGAAACGTCCAGCAATTTATAACTGTAAACTCATCTAAATATTCCCAAGTTTACCTCACAACATGTACAATCAATAATATAACACAGTCCCAATGTCTTCAAACGAGGACGTGACATTTCCTGATGCTCTCGTCTGCTGTGGTCAATAAAATGGGTCAAATTTTAATGCCAAATGAAGACACATTAAGATACATGAAGAGACATTATTGTACAGAAATACATTGGTTTTATTCATACATTTTGCATCTAAACTTTACCATGCAGTTTTTTTTTACTTTCGGGAGCTGCTGTAGAGGTTTTTAGTTGATTACAGGTGAAAGTTTAAAATAATTGAAAATCATGGTGCTAAGAGGCAAAAATGTAATGTCCTCGTGTGGGGCCACAGGGTCTCAAGAGGTTAAAATGAAGATGATCTTGTTTCTTTTTTTTTTTTTTTTTTGCATTATTTTAGGTCTGAAAACATTTAATCTTTTTTGTTATTTTGACCATTCGTCATTTTCTGCAAATAAATCCTCTAAATGACAATATTTTTTGTCATTTTTTGTATGGAATTTGCAGAGAATTTGCAGTGGTCTCTTATTTTTCCAGAGCTAATTCTGAATAAACATTAATTCTGCTTTAAAAAGTCCATGTAAACACTTAATTCCTAATGAAAATGATTATTTGGAATTAAACTTAATTCTGAAGTCAGTGGGTTTATTCTGATTTTAAAGCCGAATGAATTTCTTCCTGGATCCTGTAAACGTTTCTTCTTCTTCAAAATAATCCCGGTGGTTGGTGCTCGTTGGCTCGTCCTTCGATCCGGCTCCTCCAGTCGTCTCTTGGGACTTTCCTCCACGTCTCTTTGGATTTGTGAGCGGGATGTGGGAGTGGGCTGAGGTGTGGCAGCCTCACACTCAGTTTGTCTTCTTCCTCCTTCTCCCACACTCTTCCCTTCTCCTCCTCAGCTCACAGACGGAAAGCGTGAGGAGAGAATTCATTATCATCGGAACTGGGGATGCAATATAATATAGAATCGTTCGATGCTGGTCTCACAGTTCAATACACGTGTTCGTTTGATGCAGGTGTCAGTACGCACATGTTCCTCCATGTGCTCTGTGTTTTTTTGGTCTGAAACAGAAACAGTTACCACAGCGTTCTTTTCAGATGCAAGAAAACAGCTCCATTCTGAAAACCAAAACCAAAAGAATGTTAGTTTTCAGCACCAGTACTCGCAGGACGCCCAAAATATTCATTGTCTTCTTAGTACTTTGACTTTTTAGGTTCTTTTTTTTTTTTACACTTGACTACATTGTCTTAAAAAAGAACCTAAAAAGTTAAAGTACTTGCGGGAGTTTCATACTGAGCCCTGGGAGCAGACGAGGGGAGGGCTGTGCTGCAGCAGAGAGCCAGTGTGTTCATTTATATGTATATAGATTCACTCATTTAGTTTGATAGAGGGTACGATTCAGGGGGACTTTCCAGCCAGGGGGACTTTGCAGCTGATTTCCAAGGTATCCATAAGCAGCCTTTTCAGACTTTAAATGACCTACGTGCAGATCTTGACAATGCGACGCCAAAACAATCTCTTGCGACCCACCTGAGGGTCACGGCCCAGTCTTTGGGAGACAATGCTTTATATCAGAGGTGTCAAACATGCGGCCCGGGGGCCAGATCTGGCCCTCCAAGACCTTTAATCTGGCCCTTGGCTGAGTATCTATTATTTCTATTATTCTAATATTTTAATTTTTCAGATTTTTTTCTGCGTTGCTTAGCATAGCAGCGTCTCCAGTGCTTCTGTGTGGCTCCTCCCACCAGAGCGGCACAAATGAAGACTTTCTTCTTTCCAAACGTTTTGACTCTTGATCGTGCCGTCCTCATCAGCAAAATGTCAAAAATGAGAAAAATGGAGCTGAGTGCAGGATTTTCCAAGAAAAATGGAGTAATTCCTATTCCTATTTGATGGAGGTGAATGGAAAAACTGTGTGCGGCGCTCAAGGAATATAATCTTAAACGCCACTATGAGACACGGCAAAAAATACAATAATTTGAACAGAGAATTGATAAGACAGAAGATAAATAATTATTGCTGAGACTGAAGAAACAGTCGTCTGTTTTCATGAAGAGCCAAGAGGTTAGTGATGCTGCTGTGAAAGCTACCGAAGCATAATATAATATTTTGTAAAATAAAATCAAATAAAAAAGATTTCTGTGACAGATTTGCGTTTCTCTGCACAAATATTTGGCCTTATTGCTATTTTTAGGGTATATATGCCATGAGTTTTCGGATCCGGCCCCTTTGGGATCGAAGTAGGTTGTATACGGCCCCTGGACCAAAAGGAGTTTGACACCCCTGCTTTATATGATCTTTGAAGAATTGACAATAAACTTATTTGAACTTTTTGAACTTGAAAGTATCCGTGGAAACGAGGGCGATCAATCGTTGTTTGGAACCAAAAGTCAGTGGATCAGTTTGTGTTAGAGTGTGTTTGGATCTGAGTTTAAAAGGCTTTACCAGAGCACAGCGTTCTATTTAGTCTCAAAGTACAGACACTTAAAGTAAATATCCGCCATATGTCACTATTACTAGCTCATTACATTAGCATAACTGTTTTATATTTGTCCATTCGTCTTATAAGTGCACGTTTCAAGTTGCTTAGTTGCATCCATAAATAATACAGTTTATCCTGGTGTCCACTGGAGCTGTGTCTGTGGGGTTTAAAGAGGCTTTTTTACAGCTCACACATGACATATTTAGATCACAGGGATGTAACAATAGCCAAAATATCGTAATATCGTATCGTCAAAGGTCTCAGTAATATCGTGGGCCATTACAATATATCAAATCACAAGTCTCTTTGCTTAAATCAGTGCTTCTCAATTATTTTCTGTCAAGCCCCCCTTAGGAAGAAGAAATCATCCCCAGGACAAAACCAGCGACTAAACCAGGACTGAATTAGGTCTAAACCAGGACTAAACCAGGTCTAAACCAGGACTAAACCAGGACTGAATTAGGTCTAAACCAGGACTAAACCAGGACTGAACCAGGGACTAAATCAGGACTAAACCAGGACTGTATTAGGTCTAAACCAGGACTAAACCAGGACTGTATTAGGTCTAAACCAGGACTAAACCAGGACTGTATTAGGTCTAAACCAGGACTAAACCAGGACTGAATTAGGTCTAAACCAGGACTAAACCAGGACTGAATTAGGTCTAAACCAGGACTAAACCAGGACTGAACCAGGGACTAAACCAGGACTAAACCAGGACTGAATTAGGTCTAAACCAGGACTAAACCAGGACTAAACCAGGACTGAACCAGGGACTAAACCAGGAATGAACCAAGACTAAATTAGGACAAAATCAGGACTGAAATAGAACTGAACCAGGACAAAATTAGAGACTAAACCAGATCTGGACCAGGGACTAAGCCAGGACTGAACCAGGACTGAATTAGGACTAAACCAGGGACCCGACGGAAAACAGTGCAGCGTGGGACACCGTCTGAAAGCTCATTCCAGGTGCGGGTGGGGGCAGGACTGAAAATTCTGTCCCGCACAGACCTCTAAACCAGGGACTGACTAGGGACGCTCTGAGGAACCACAGAACCACAGAACCACGACCAGACGTCAACACATCGCACCCTCACCTTCAGTCGCCGACGTACGAGAGCAAACGGTTTAGTCGCGTCTCCAAAGTGACTCCCGGGACACTCGCAGCAGGCGTCCGTGTGTATTCCACGCTGTGCTCACCTGAGGCATGAGGCTCCTGTGTCCTCCTCGTCTTTATAGATGATGTTTGTGTTATATTCGAGGCATCTAAAGCTGCAGCAGGATCAGCTCCTCTGCTGTTTGCTCCTCCTTATGTGATGCTCACAGTGCTGCTGGTTTACTGAAGCAGCATTCACAAAGCGGGAGGATTGTCGGAGATATTCGACATGTTTTTGCTGAAAAAAACTCCAGCAGTTTATCAGCGTGATCGGGGTGTAATGTCTTTAAGTGACGGCGCCATTTATTTGGCTTCACGCTGTCCTCTGCCAACATTTTTAGACACAGTAAACACAGCGGTCTTTCCTCGTTTCCACAGAAGTTTTCTATATGTCGGGGTCCGGTCTAGGGCGCAGACCTGCACAGAAGAAAAGCCTGGATAAACAGGAAAAATAAACGGACAACAGGCAGTGAGTTTGGGTTCAGTGCAGCCTCGCTTCATTGTATATTTTACAAAATAATCAAAATTACATTTTACATTGCGTTTCACCGTCATTGTATGAAGGGGAGCGGCACCAGACTCTTCGAGAAGGGCCCTGGCTGAGAGACCCGCGACTAGTATTTATTGTTTTAGCATTTTGTAATGTACTAAACAGTATTTTAATATAGGCTACTGAGTGCATTTATTGAATCATCTTATCACTAGAATCATTTGGTAAGTGCCCACATTTTCATATGGAACTTTTCCACCTTCAAAGCATTTTACATCACCACGGTAACCCGTTCACTCACCCATTCACGCACACTCCTGGTTCTGGCAGATGGTATACTGCGTACCGGAGCGTACCGCGGGCGGCGTACCGGAGATGCGGCGTGAGCGTACCGCGCACTCGATGAGGAGTGTTCCCTATTACTATTGCAACAACACATCATCAGTAGGGTAAAACTAACCTGTCTCACGACGGTCTAAACCAGCTCACGTTCCCTCTTAGAGGAGGAGGTTATGCTCTTATTACACATCCATGGGCGCCGCGCTGTTGTGTGTACAGTGAAGTGCAGTGGTCGTGCGGAAACTTTACCTCTACCACAAAAGGTTCCGGCCATCGCCGAGCGGATGAAAATAAAACGAAGCATCGAGGCAAAAAAAAATAATTTCTAATCGATTAACTCGATGAATCGTTTCAGCCCTACAAAATGCTTAACTAATACTGCATAATATTAACTGTATTTAATAATAAATAAAAAGCAGTAAATATTGTTTTGATGCGCTGGTCAGACTGGGAAGAGTTTATGTTATGACTCAATGAACAAAGCAATGAAAAAGTGAGGCTGCCTTCCAAAAAAATGTTACAAAAAACACCTCTAAAATAAAAGCAATGCAGCTTTAGTCCATGCATGAGGTAAAATGATAAAATATGTTTATTTTGTAATTCCAAATGAGCTTTAACAGCCTGATCAGAATCAACCAAATAATGTGTATGTGGCCCCGAAGATGTTCAAGGCCCACGTCTGCTCTGACTGCTGCTGTGGCCTCGTCATTTTGGTCTGAAAATGTTCATATTAACCCACTCTACATGATCCTTTTTTTTCCACTATTTTGTCTGTTAAAAAACTCTATTCATAGTACAGAGCCTGGCTCCAAATGTGAGCGGCGGCACCGTGAGCTTCATTTGAGTGGAGCTGAACCCTGTGGGTGAAGTCACTTAGCCCACTTCTGTATACAGTCTATGATTCACACACACATTTACACACCAGTGTGCGCAGACACTGGGGGTGAGTTGGGTTAAGTGTCTTGCCCAGTTACACTATACAACAGCATTAGTCTAAGGCAGGGGTGTCAAACTCATTTTGGTCCGGGGGCCGTATGCAACCTACTTTGATCCCAAAAGGGCCGGATCAGAAAACTCAGTTCTCTCTTCAAGTTATTGTATTTTTCTCCGTGTCTCGTAGTGGTGTTTAAGATTATATTCCTCGAGCAACGCCACTTGTTCCAAACACACTGAGCACAGATTTCCCATTCACCTCTGTCAACAAATAAGAATTAGACTATTTTTCTTGGGAAATCCTGAACTCAGCATCTGCTTTTCTCATTTTTTGACATTTTGCTGATGAGGGTCACGGTCGACAGTCAGAACATTCGTCCTTTAAGAGCGTTTGGAAAGAGGAAAGTCTTCATTTGTGCTGCTCTGGTGGAAGTCGCAACGTACAGAAACGCCGGAGACGCTGCTATGCTAAACGGTGCAGAAAATTAACAGAAAAATCTGAAAATTTTAAGTATTTTAATAGAAAAATTAGCTGAGGGCCAGATTAAAGATCTTGGAGGGCCGGATCTAGCCCCCGGGCCGCATGTTTGACACATGTGGTCTAAGGGCTCTGGAACCACCAGGTCACACAATGATGTTTATGTCCAGAGGAGGATTTGAACCACCAACCTTCAGATTAGAATTACCCATCTCTACTGAACTAAATCTAGAAGGAGTTGTACACTTATTAAAACGACCACTTCATGACATCACAAGGTGCAACAGAGCATTTTGAGCTTTGGAGGTGTTAACAGACGAATAATAAAGAGTTACTCAAACACAACTCCAGGTCTGGTTTTGAGGAGGTAACAACATTCTAACTAGGGATGTCCCGATCTGATATTCAATATCAATATCGGCTCCTGATCCAGCTCTTTTATGAGTATCGGACAGTATCGGATTCAGTCACATGATCGGACTGATCCAGTTTCACATGTTTTTGTGGCATTGATGTAAATCAAAACTCCTCCATGTCGCTGTGTGAGACTTTTCACTACAACAAAACGAGAGTCAAACAAACAGTTTCTCATGGAGGAACCAGCAGAGCCACTTTAACACGACCGATTTGATTCTTCACTTACAAAAGAATCATCCGCCCGAGTTTGAGATTTACAAGAGCCAGACGGTAAAGCCACAGCAGCAAACACTGGAGGCATTTCAAAGATGGTAAGGTGGGTAAGGCTTTTGACGTCTAATGGACTTTATGTTTTATATAACTGCGCAGAACTTTCTAACGGTAAAAGACAGAAACTTCCTTTTCCCCTCTGAAAGTGCAGACATAGAGGTTTCCGTACATTTCTGCGGCTTTATCCTACGTCACACTCACGCTGTGTGATGACGTGAGCAAAACGAGTGTCCAATAGGAACTTTGTTTTCCCCAAACTCATGCGCTCCGTCCATTTTGATCGAGCCAAACTTTGCCAAAGAGTGAAGTGAGTCAAGATGGTCGACTCCTCTGACTGTGTGTGTTTAGAACGAGGGAAAAAGTCGCTCTAAGTGGAGTTAATTCTCACACACATGGAAAATGACACATCTTGGTGTGTGTAATTGTGCATCTCTTTCTATTTTTATTTAAAGGTTTATTTCCCTCAAAATGAACAAATACAAATATAATTAAAGCCGCTCGCGGCAATGATGGCCCTCGCCCCGGTGCGCAAGCCCATGCCAGGCAACCGCTGAGGTCTTGTGACCGCCCTGACACGACTCTCTCCTCCCGACAGCTCGTCCCCCAGAAAAATTACATAGGGCACCTTTAATATTTGAAAATGGGAACGATCTAGAGCCAAATTATAGAAACTAGGCCACAGGTCACATGACTTTTATAATCAAGAGCACTGTCAGACTAAGACTGCATAAAAACAGATCCTCCACCAGAAAAGTTACATAGTGCACCTTTAAACATATTTTGGGGAGTATTTGCGCCTTTGTGGCTAACCATGGAAAATACTCCCATATCCATAATGTATTTTTGGGTCGGAGACATGCATAGAATGTATTCCCCAAATCTGGTACAAACCGATAATGTTGATGTTTCATGTCTGAGTAGGGGCGCTATAGAGTTCACTTTTCATATACTTTATAGTGTATTATATTCAGTCCATGTTCAAGCTTTAGTGATTCAGATTTCAGCACAATCAGACAAAGTCAGTGCGTGTAGTAATTTTTGAACTATTTATTGGGGAGTCATTGCGCCCTCCTGGCCAACTGTGGTAAACACCCCATATCCATAATATATTCTTTTGCTTGCTTTGATACAGAGAATTTAATCCCCAAATTTGGTACAAATCCGATAATGTTGACGTTTCTTGTATAGGCTAGGTGGCGCTATAGAGTAACTTTTCATATGCTTTATAGTTTATTATAATCAAGCCCTAATCAGGTATTAGTGATTCAAATTTCAGCACAATCAGACAAAGCCTGTGTGTGTAGGCATTTTTAACTATTTTTTTATTGAGTCTTTGCGCCCCTGGTGGCAAACAATGAAAATTGCACCATTTCTGTAATATAAGATTTTGCTTGAAATCATGCATAGAATTTAATCCCCAAATTTGGTCTAAATCCGATAATGTTGATGACGTTATACGATACACTAGGTGGCGCTACAGAGTTCACTTTTATTATATTTCATATTTCATCACATTCAGGCCGGGATCACACAATAGTGATGTGAGTTTGAGCTCTGTAGGCCAAAGCCTGTGGCCGTGAGAGGGCATCAAAGAAACAGGAAACTAAGGTGTTATTCGCCGGCGTGCTACGGACAAACCGTGAAAAAGTGCGCTGAGAAAAATGATGCGTTTGTGGACCCACATCTGTAGATGTGACATGTCAAATCTGAGCTCGTTTGGACCAAAACCAAGACACTTGAAGACTTTGGCGTACACGCAGTCAAAACGGCGGTGAATCTTTGATCCAATATGGCCGACTTCCTGTTGGTCATAGAGACGTGCTCCTATTCATCTTTTGGCTTGTCTCATGGTTCTCTGTCACTGTCCCGAATTTCGTTTCTCATGACAAACTTTGCTTGTCCCCTCTCCCATAGGGGTCCAATTCTAGGGGGCGCCGTTGAGTGGGGTCACTTTGGTCATTGTTGCAATCTCCGTTTTATCGAATTTTTCGCCGGGCCGGTCGATTCTATACCCCCATGTGAGACTTTTCATCGGCGTTCAGGGGGTCAAAAATGCGATCATTTTGGCGGAAGAGGAATAATAATAATAATAATAATAATAATTAAAGCCGCTCGCGGCAATGATGGCCCTCGCCCCGGCGCGCACGCCCCTCCCAGGCAACCGCTGAGGTCTTGTGACCGCCCTGGCACGACTCTCTCCTCCCGACAGCTCGCCCCCAGAAAATTACATAGGCACCTTAATATTTGAAAATGGGAACGATCTAGAGCCAAATTATAGAAACTAGGCCACAGGTCACATGACTTTTATAATCAAGAGCACTGTCAGACTAAGACTGTGCATAAAAACAGACCCTCCAACAGAAAAGTTACATAGTGCGCCTTTAAACATATTTTGGGGGGGGGGGTGCTGATGTTTCATGTCTGGATAGGGGGCGCTATAGAGTTCACTTTTCATATACTTTATAGTTTATTATATTCAGTCCATGTTCAAGCTTTAGTTATTCAAATTTCAGCACAATCAGACGAACTCTGCGCGTGTAGTAATTTTGGAACTATTTATTGGGGGAGTCTTTGCGCCCCTCCTGGCCAACCGTGGGAAACACCCCATATCCATAATATATTTATTTGCTTGCTTTGATACAGAGAATTGAATACCCAAATTTGGTCCAAATCCGATAATGATGTTTTTTTAGGGAGGTCAGCAAAGAAACAGGAAACGAAGGTGTTATTCGCCGCGCGCATACGACAAACCGTGAAAAACTGCGCTTAGAAAATGATGCGTTTGTGGACCCACATCTGTAGATGTGATGTGTCAAATCTGAGCTCGTTTGGACCAAAACCAAGACACTTGAAGACTTTTGCGTACACGCAGTCAAAACAGCGGGCGAGTTTTTGATTCAATATGGCTGACTTCCTGTTGGTCATAGAGACGTGCTCCAATTCATCTTTTGGCTTGTCTCATGGTTCTCTGTCACTGTCCCGAATTTCGTTTCTGCGACAAACTTTGCTTGTCCCCTCTCCCATAGGGGGTCCACCTCTAGGGCGCCGCTGAGTGGGGGTCACTTTGGTCATTGTTGCGATCTCCGCTTTATCGAATTTTTCGCTGGCCGGTCGATTCTATACCCCATGTGAGACTTTTTCGTCGATGTTCAGGGGGTCAAATCTGCATTTCTTTGTTTATACAGAACGAAGAACACAATGTTAACTTAAAGCCGCCGCGGCAATGATGGCTCCTCGCCTGTGCAGCACGCCCCTCCCAGGCAACCGCTGAGGTCTTGTGACCGCCTCTGGCACGACTCTCTCCTCCCGACAGCTCGTCCACCAGAAAAATTACATAGGGCTCCTTTAATATTTGGAAAATGGGAACGATCTAGAGCCAAATTATAGAAACTAGGCCACAGGTCACATGACTTTTATAATCAAGAGCACTGTCGGACTAAGACTGCATAAAACAGACTCCTCCACCAGAAAAGTTACATAGTGCACCTTTAAACATATTTTGGGGGAGTATTTGCCCTTTGTGGCCAACCATGGAAAATACCCCATATCCATAATGTATATTTTTGGTCGGAGACATGCATAGAATGTATTCCCCAAATCTGGTACAAATCCGATAATGTTGATGTTTCATGTCTGGATAGGGGCGCTATAGAGTCTACTTTTCATATACTTTATAGTTTATTATATTCAGTCCATGTTCAAGCTTTAGTGATTCAAATTTCAGCACAATCAGACAAAGTCTGTGCGTAGTAATTTTGGAACTATTTATTGGGGGAGTCTTTGAGCCTGCTGGCCAACCGTGGGAAACACCCCATATCCATAATATACTTTTTGCTTGCTTTGATACAGAGAATTTAATCCCCAAATTTGGTACAAATCCGATAATGTTGACGTTTCTTGTATAGGCTAGGTGGCGCTATAGAGTAACTTTTCATATGCTTTATAGTTTATTATAATCAAGCCCTAATCAGGTATTAGTGATTCAAATTTCAGCACGATCAGACAAAGCCTGTGTGTGTAGGCATTTTTTTACTATTTTTTTAGGGAGTCTTTGCACCCCTGCTGGCGAACAATGAAAATTGCACCATTTTTGTAATATAAGATTTTGCTTGAAATCATGCATAGAATTTAATCCCCAAATTTGGTCCAAATCCGATAATGTTGACGTTTCACGTATACACTAGGTGGCGCTACAGAGTTCAGTTTTATCAGATTTCATATTTCATCACATTCAGGCCGGGATCACACAATAGTGATGTGAGTTTGAGCTCTGTAGGCCAAAGCCTGTGGCCGTGAGAGGGCATCAAAGAAACAGGAAACGAAGGTGTTATTCGCCGGCGTGCTACGGACAAACCGTGAAAAAGTGCGCTTAGAAAATGATGCGTTTGTGGACTCCACATCTGTAGATGTGACGTGTCAAATCTGAGCCTGCTTGGACCAAAACCAAGACACTTGAAAATCCTTTACGCATACGCAGTCAAACGGGCGTGAATTTTTGATCCAATATGGCCGACTTCCTGTTGGTCATAGGGCGGTGTGACAATGACATTTTTCTGCTTGTCTCCTTGTTTTCTATCACTGTCCCGAATTTTGTCGGGCTACGCCAAAATATGCTTTTCAGCTCCCCATAGGCTTTCAATTTTTGACTTTTCCAGGGGGCGCTGTCGAGTAGGGGCACTTTGGGCATTGTCGCGATGCCCGTTTTATCAAATTTTTCGCCGGGCCGGTCGATCTGATACCCCCATGTGAGACTTTTTCGGCCGATGTTCAGGGGGTCAAAAATGCGATCATTTTGGCGGAAGAATAATAATAATAATAATAATAATAATAATAATAAAAAGAAACCAACGAAGAACAATACCCCTCGCCATTAACTTCGTTAACTGGCGAGGGCCAATAATAATAATAATAATAAAGAAACCAACGAAGAACAATACCCCTCGCCATTAACTTCGTTAACTGGCGAGGGCCAATAAACGTCCTGGAAATGCAGAAGTGCTGTGGCTCTGGCCCTGGACCTGACAGGAGCTGTTTCCAGGACTGGACCAGGAAAGTCATGGAGCCACTGCACTTTTTTTGTTTTTTGTTTTTTTAGGGCAATAAGGAGACTTTTAATTTACTTACAGACTTGAGATTTTGCACTTTTATAGCTAAGGCCCTAAATTAGGCATTTTTTATGTCCAAAAAGTTGTTTCTACATGTTTGCTGTGTGTTTTGTATAAAAGAGAGTGAATTTAATTTTCTGTTTTTTTTTTTTTTTTCATCTCTATTTCTGGTCCTGTAGCTTTTCTCACAGCCTCATGACACAACTACAGCAGCAGATTGTGAAATAACAGGTTGGACTGAACAAAAGGAGGTAGAACACTTCATTAGGGGGTAAAAGGGGCAGTTTTAAAAGCAAAATGAAGAAAAAATCCAGGCGAGGAGAAATGTACTAAAACTGCCCTTAGGTCTTTAGGGGTTAAAAAAAATTAGATTGGAAGCCAAAAAATCTTGATCAGAACATCTCCAATTCTAACACTTAAAGCTCGCAAAGTCAATTTTGCGTAGGACCTCTAAAGGTGCACTGCGTAACATTTCTAGTGGAGGGTTTGCCACCTGCTTATCTCCATGGAAATGTCACCGTGTTATTATTTTCGAGCATTAGAAACTGTAGTGAACAAATTCTAAATGGATATGTTTAAGGTCATGAATGGAGATGAGCAGGTAGCGGACCCTCCACCAGAAAAGCTGCGTCTTAAGTCCAGAGGGAAGCTGCTCCTGCCACATGAGTCCAGTCCGAGGCGCCTCTCCACAGACGTCGATGTCACAAACTCACATTATAGTGGAGGGTTTTCTGTGAGCTGAGCACTGCTCCTCACGCTTTATTACTCCAGCTCGACCGCTCTGCACCTCTGCAAACTCCAGGCGCCGCTTTAGCTCTAAAACTTCACAATGGGCTGTGTTGGTGACGTGTATTAGAATTTGATGTGGTAATTTCAGCTGAAGGACAGAGGCCTTTAGAACTCTACAGGAGATTCACCGCTTTTGAAAGAAAGGCCCACAAAGAGAATCCACAAATGGTGAATTCTCTCATGAAAGTCCTCGCAGCTGACAACAGTGAAGAGTTTAGAAATGAGTCATGGCCACATTTAGCCTCAAAACCAGGGCCAAGTTACTGGGCAGGTAACTTATTGTCTGACCTTAACTTTTACAGAAGAATATGGTCTACCTTTACTCTCTTTATTCTTTACATTTGGAGAAGCTTGAATTGGTTACTTGAATCTTACAAATGATCTACTGTTTTGAAAATTTGCCAAAAAACTCCATATTAATGTGTAATAAGTGTCACTTTTGTTTTGCGGTCTTTTGAGTGTCCCCTCCCTTTGCTCTCCATGTTAGGTCAGGGGTCACTCTCCCTTCAGGGTTGTTATGGAAATCTTTACATAATCATAACTGAGGGTTTTCTCGAGGACTTTCAAAATACAACAGTTGTGCGCAGTTGTGTTCATTACACTTGTGTGTTGCAACCGCTAAGGAAACTACGGGACATTGCATCAGGTTTGTGAAGTTGTTGTGTACAGTGTTCTATTGTATTTTGGTATTTATGGAGAGTTGTCATGTGGGAGCATGGGTGACGTAGACTTGTGGGCGAAGCCTTGTACATAATAATAATAATAATAATAATAATAATAATAATAATAATAATAATAATAATAATAATACAATTTATTTATTAGGCGTCTTTCTGGACACCCAACAACATAAACACATTAAATACCATTAAAACACACGGCTAAAAGCCTGCAGTTAAAGTGGGACAGTATTTAATTTATTGATTGTATTTAATTGACCTACATTAGTTATCAGCTGTTCTCGCTGGAGACCTGTAACATGTTTTGGGTTGATGGGGGAAACCGGAGCCCGGAGGAAACCCATCCAGACATGGGGAGAATATGCAAACTCCACACAGAAAGGCCCGGGAATGAACCTAGACCTTCATACAGTGAATCTTACAGCGAAGTATAAGGAGGATTTGAATAGTGCCCTGGAGCAATCATGGATGGATGACATGTGAAACCCCTCCATATTTTTAAAGGAAAGCAAAAAAAAAAAAAAAGATTTTGCATAATACCCTGTCTTAATCAAGTACCTTTGCCATGAGGCCAAGCAAGTGGCTGTCCTCTCACCAGAAAAGTTCCATAATGCATCTTTAAAGAGCCAATTGATCCTGACCTTTGTCAGTACGGACAGTTCAGAATGTAGCTATACGTCGTGAGCCGGCCTCTTTAAAACAGGCCTCCTCCATTAGCTGACGTGCCAGTGTCAGCGGGAGGCCCACACTACATGAGCCTAACTCAATAGAGCGGGGCTGGAGCTTTGTTAGATCGCGCCGCATTGATCGGCCAGTGCCGGGTGCTCGCCCACAGTATGTTTGTAGCCCACAGTATCTTTACAAATGGGTTTAGTGCACAGCCCTGCCTCTGGCCTCTTAATGAGCCGGTGTCACAGCTCCTGTCGATACGGCGCATACGTGCTGCTGACAAACTCACCAGCGGAGCACTCAAGTCTGCTGTCATGTGGAGGAGGGGGTGGAGGCGTGGGGGGTATTGACCCGGGCCTGGGGGACGCAGAAAGGGGACAAAAGACACAGACAGGACACACAGGGACTGCGTCTTGTGAAGTGTTTTGTGACTTAAAGGTCGAATTTAGCGCCAAATGGACTTTTTGGACCTTTTAACCATGTTTTAGTGTTGTTTATGCGTCAAAACCTACCTGGAGTGTTGTGTTTTTTCACTCCATTTCAAAAATCAATCGGCCTAAAGCACTTACTGTGTTTCTATGATCACATCTGAACCTCTGTCCCCAGAGTCTTCACCTGCAGATACAGACACATCCAAGTGTCTCATTCTCAGTGTAGGACAGACCAGGCCTCATGTGAAGCTCAGAACCTCCAGACTTCCCACCCTGAGCTGCAGAGGCTGCACTAGCACTGACTCAGGACTGGTGCAGGTGCTGAGGCTCATTCTGCACTCTGCAGTATACATGATAAATAGTGTAATATGGAACCTTTAACAATAGACCTATAGGCCAAAATATCAAAATATATACAGAAGAAAATACTGTCCTAATATCAGTTACTGGACTTTAAGCTTTCCCCAATATCGGTATCTGCCTAAAATGCCCATATCGGTGCACATATGCGTCCATGACGTACTTGTGAATGAAGCTTTACATAGCTCTACTAGAACTCCAGACATGTTTTTTGATGAGAAAACAACTCCATACTGGTAAACAGGAGGGATGTAACGATATCGAAGTCTCACAATACGATATCATCACGGTATGAACCTTGCGGTACAATATTTATATCGTGGGGAAGTTCACAATATGGTGGGAGGCTCACGATATTACAATATTCTACAGAATAACAAGACTGACATTCTAAAATGCTTTGAGCAGTCATTTGGTACAATGACTGGTCAAAGCATTTATTGACATTAGGGATGGAACGGTATCAGAGGATCCCCAGGTTTGACTCCCCCAAATTTAAGACTTTTTAAAGACCTTTTTAAAACCACTTAAATGAAAATCAAGACCATAATGACAGTTACTCACTGCAAAAATACTTTTATTTTAAAATCTCGTTCAAAACTCATTGCTTGCAAAATGGCCAAAAAGTCATTTCTAACATTCTAACAACACACACTAAACTTTCACATGGTTTTGTCTCATTGCACTGCAGCCCGCTTGAGGATACAAAAAATAGGCTCATGAAATGTAAGACTTTTGTGAAAAAAAAGAAAAAAAAAAAACTTGGACAACATAATTTAAGATGTTCTAAGGCCATGAACTTTAAGACTTTTAAGACTTTTAAGACCCCTCGGCAAATCTCTCTGTGCGATATGTTCACCAAATATATCTCATGGTACGACATTTGTTGCACTATTTTGTGGAGGCTTAATCCAAAAGAATTAAAATTTTAAAGTGATTAGAAAATGC
The DNA here is from genome assembly GCA_034769755.1 of Odontamblyopus lacepedii. Classification (NCBI taxonomy): domain Eukaryota; kingdom Metazoa; phylum Chordata; class Actinopteri; order Gobiiformes; family Gobiidae; genus Odontamblyopus; species Odontamblyopus lacepedii. The sequence continues at coordinate 2,016,125 of CM068363.1, read as the reverse complement.
ATTTCTTCATGTCGTCTGCACTGAAACGTATGTAGTTCCCTCTGTTATTATTATTTTTCACTATTTCTGCATCAGAACTACTCATTTAAGCAAAGAGACTTGGGATTCGATATATTGTGATGGTCCACGATATTACTGTGAGACCTTTGACGATACGATATCACCACATTTCGGTTATTGTTACACCCCTAGTGAATCGCAGTGAAATCCAAAGCCGCCTAAATAACATTTGCGATTCACTTCTTCACTTCGGCCTCACTTCCAGCTGTCCACACGTTGCAAAATCACGCTCGACTTTTAGAATCTGTTGCGTGTGAATACGACCCCAGCGCGACCCCCAAACCGCCAACCGTACCTCGGAGTCGTCTCTACGCGCTTTGTGCCCGCTCGCCCGACGACACGAGATGGACGGTCCGGTAATGAAAATTCTAGTGGGGGGGGGGGCCGCTATTGTGCCGCCGCGTTATTTGCACAGCACAGTGAAGGCCCTGTCCACTCCGGCTCCGGCTATAACTCTCCCGAAGACAAACACGGCCGCCGGATCAAATGAAAGGCAGGTCCGAGCAACGGGGCGGCGCAGAAACGACGGATGAGCCCGCGGAGGTTTTCATTGTGGCGATCGCCCGTTGCCGTGTTGTCCCTCTCACTCACAGAAGCGAATGGTTATTTACCTTGTGGAGAAAGGGCTCCGCGTTCTCACCGAGGCCCCGGAGAAGAAAAACGACGTGGACACATACTAGGGATCATCACTCAAGTGCGTTACCCGGGCGACGCTATTTACTACGCACGCAAAGAAAGACACTCAGAGGTGGTAGCACTTTGAGGTCATGCACTGAGGAACTTCTCCGGTGGAGAGTTACCTGCTTGTCACCATGGAGACGAGGGTAGTCCAAAAAAACATGCCAAAAAATAAATATATACAAGTTTAATTTTGGCTGCTTTGAACTCTGCATTGGGATATCACATAATCTAAGATTCTGAGTTCATTTAGAGCAGGGGTGTCAAACTCATGTTGGTCCGGGGGCCGTATGCAACCTACTTTGATCCCAAAAGGGCCGGATCAGAAAACTCAGTTCTCTCTTCAAGTTATTGTATTTTTCTCCGTGTCTCGTAGTGGTGTTTAAGATTATATTCCTCGAGCAACGCCACTTGTTCCAAACACACTGAGCACAGATTTCCCATTCACCTCTGTCAACAAATAAGAATTATTTGTTGACTATTTTTTCTTGGGAAATCCTGAACTCAGCATCTGCTTTTCTCATTTTTTGACATTTTGCTGATGAGGGTCACGGTCGACAGTCAAAACGATCGTCCTTTAAGAGCGTTTGGAAAGAGGAAAGTCTTCATTTGTGCTGCTCTGGTGGGAGTCGCAACGTACAGAAACGCCGGAGACGCTGCTATGCTAAACGGTGCAGAAAATTAACAGAAAAATCTGAAAATTTTAAGTATTTTAATAGAAAAATCAGCCGAGGGCCAGATTAAAGGTCTTGGAGGGCCGGATCTGGCCCCCGGGCCGCATGTTTGACACATGTGATTGATTTAGACGTCGCACAAGATGTATTAAGTTTCTAGAAATTGCCGTCCCGTCTCGGTGTTTTGTCATTGTACACTGGTCATCTGTTATTATATGTATTTCCCTTTACTTCCAGCCAGTCACATTGTTGTTGGCAGTTTGATGCATTCTGTCCAGCTGGTTTGTTATTTTTTGTTAACTAGTTATAAAATAATTGAGTCCATATGGTACAGATACATGTGTCCTGTACAGATATTTTGTTTTCTGTGCACCAAGACAAATGCACAACTATAGGAAAAAGGGAAACATTTCCAATATACAGTTGTGCTCATAAGTTTACATCCACTGACAGAATTTGATTGATTTCTTGTCCGTCTTTCAGAGAATATGAAAGAAAACACAAAAACTTTTCTTTCATTCATGGTCAGTGCTTTGGGTGAAGCCGTTTATTTTCCAACTCCTGTGTTTCCTCTTTTTAACTACAGAAACTACAGAAACTACACAAATGACCCAGTGAAGCTGGAGTCTTTTGTGATAGTTGTGGATGTGTTCTTTCCTCTGATGGTAAAGCTGCTCATTCTTCTGGGCAAAAGGCTCCAGTTCCTGTAAATTCTTGGGCTCTTGTCTGAACTGCAGCTTGAATCTGCCCAGAGGCTCAGTGATACTGAGGTCAGAAGAGACGAACACTCCAGAACCTTCACTTTATTCTGCTGGAGCCACAGCTCCACTCTGTGTTTTGGATCATTATCATGTTGAATATCCAAGTACGTCCCATGTGCAGCTTCTGGACCAAGAAATCATCAATTCCCCAAGCTTAAGTGAAACATTATCAGTCTTTTTCTTTCACTATAAAGAACACAACAAGAGTCTTTTAAAAGTGCACATATAACTGGAGCAGAAGTTATTGGTTCTGCAGCTGCGCAAGGATTAAATACAGGACGGAACCAGTGATCTTTAACTGCTTTGTGCAACCTCTAAATATTGTTTTCATCTAAACATTAAATCAACAGTCATTTCCTAATGCCAGGTTCAAATCTAGAGAAAAGAGAAAAAAAAATGGGCCACCCTATTATTGCTTTCCCTGGAATGTTCCATGGTGTGACTTTAGAGGTAGAGTGACCAGATTTTCACAATCAAAAGCTGCGACACTCTGGGTTTAAGGTGGTCGTTTGGTCATTTTTAAGCAGCTTTTCTGTATTTGACCTAAATAAATGACAGTTTATGCCTCTCTTTACTGTCGGCAGGGATCAGATTGGTCAAAAATAGTGACAGCTGCAGGTATGAGGAAAGCTGGAAACCACGGACAGACTTTAACATCTGAACATAAAAAAAAGAAAGCAAAGTTCAAATATGTGTTTTTTTCCTTTTTTTAAAAAAAAATTTACTTTGTATTCTTAAAGGGAAAAAAGTAAGAAACTTTCAACACTACAGTAGAGAGATATCCTGAAGTGAAAGAAACCAAGCAGATGAAAGAAGGATGAAAGGAAAAAAAGCAAATTGTACATTTGTGATTTGTAACTGTCATCTCTATTTCATCCATCCATCTTCTCCCGCTTAATCCGGCTGGGTCGTGGGGGCAGTTTACTGAAAATGAATTAAAAAGAAAAAAAAGGAAAAAGAAAGAAAGAAAAAATATGGACACCTGGGACATTTCCCTTATCGAACTGGGACAAATCTGCTGGGACAGGGGACACAGGGCTCAAAACTGGGACTGTCCCGGGTAAACAGGGACAGTCTCCGTGGAGATGTGCCTAGAATATTCCACACTATGGCCTTGAACCAATGAATCTCCATGGAGACTCACAGGCCAAAGTATAGGTTAGATTTGTCGAGAGGCGACCCCACTCACAGTTAGAACGGAACGGACGTTTGTAAAGATATTTTTGATCAGTTTAATACTATACTGTGAACAATTTTAAATAAATTGAACACTAACATCTCCATGGAGACAAACAGGTTGCAGACCCCCTCCAGAAAAGTTACGCAGGGTTAGGGTTACACAGCTTTTAACACATCCATCAGGCATTTATTCATTTTGGGTGTTTCTGTTACTATAATTTCTTCTGTGAATAGGGGCGACTCTCCACAGATCCAAACTGCAGGCTGCAACTGCTGGAACCTGCTTATCTTTCTTGTGATAGATGGGTTTAATCTGTACTGTGACACATTCAACACAGAGCAAAAAGTCAGATGTTAAACAATACTAAAACTAGTATCGAATCTGCATAGACAGGGCAGAAATGAAGCTTTCCTGAGTAGTTTTAGAGCTGTATGAGAACAAGTATAAGAGCACATAGACTTAGGGTGACCAGATTTTCAAAACTCTAAACTGGGACACACCCGGGTTGGGATGTTTGGTATAAATAAAATAGTGAAAAGAGCGTGAAACACTGAGCATTCTCGAGTCAGTCATAATCTGAGGGGCTTCGGTAGCTGCATTTTGTTGCTTTATGGTCATTTGCAAGCACATTTTTCTTAAACAAATGACAATTTATGCTCCTCTTTAGTGTTGACGGGGCTCAGATTTGCCAAAAATTGTGATAGTCCTGTTTTGGTCCTGGTTTAGACCTGATGTAGCCTTGGTTTGGTCTTAGTTTAGTCCTGGTTTAGACCTGATGTAGCCTTGGTTTAGTCTTAGTTTAGTCCCGGTTTAGACCTGGTGTAGATCAGAGTGGTCAAAAATAGAGACACCTGGGACATTTCTTGTATAAAACTGGGACAAATCAGTGGTTTTGGATAAATCTGCTGAGACAGGGGACACAAAACTGGGGCTGTCCCAGGTAAATAGGGACGTCTGGTCCACCTGCATAGTACACGCCCATGGAGCACGATGGAACATACCTGGACCACTGAGGGATTACAGACACATACAAGACCACATGGGGAAAGAAATTAAAAAGAAAGTACTGCCATTTAATACTTAAAGTCACATTGTATTGTCTAAATAGTGTTTTTTATTCTCATCGTCGTATCAGAACCGATGTCCTGTCGATATGGCCTACCTGTCAATTTGAGCTGCCTAATGCTACTGCGCATGTGCACGACCCCCAAGTGCTGTTATAGTTTAAATGCTGTTGATTTGAGCTCCCGAGGCCGACGTTTTGCAGCAGAATACCCGGGTTAGATGATTTTAAGATTTAATATTTGATTTTATCATCACTTTCATTATATTCATTTTATTTTGTTTCCATGTGTAGAAAATGCTCTAACTTTGTTTAGAAAGGCACTGTATAAATGTCCCCAGTACCACAAAGGTGAGATGTGTGCCTCTAGAGCAGGGGTGTCAAACTCCTTTTGGTCCGGGGGCCGCATACAACCAACTTTGATCCCAAAGGGGCCGGATCAGAAAACTCATGGCAAATATACCCCAAAAATAGCAATAAGTCCAAATATTTGTGCAGAGAAACACAAATCTATTACAGAAATCTTTTTTATTTGATTTTATTTTACAAAATATTATAACATGCTAGGTTAGGTAGCTCCTTTCACAGCAGCATCAGTAGCCTCTTGGCCCCTGGGTGAAAACAGACGTCTGTTTCTTCAGTCCCAACAATAATTATAATTCATTGGATAACTCATTTCTCTTCTGTCTTCTCAATTCTCTGTTCAAGTTGTTGTATTTTTCGCCGTGTCTTGTAGTACCGTTTAAGATTATTTTCCTTGAGCGCCGCCACTTGTTGCAAACACACTGAGCACAGGTTTCCCATTCACCTCCGAACAAATAAGAATTAGTCCATTTGTCTTAGAAAATCCTGCACGCAGCTCCACTTTTCTCATTTTGCTGATGTCACGGTCACAGTCAAAACGATCGTCCTTTAATAGCGTTTGTAAAGAGTCTTCATTTGTGCTGCTCTGGTGGAGGCGCCACGCACAGAAGCACTGGAGATGCTGCTATGCTAAGCTGCGCAGAAAATTACCAGAAAAATCTGAAAATTGTAAATATTTTAATAGAAAATCAGCCGAGGGCCAGATTAAAGGTCTTGGAGGGCCGGATCTGGCCCTCCAATGAGTTTGACGCCCCTGCTCTAGGGGGTGCATTATTTGGGAGAAGATACAGGCCTGTCAAGATTTGCCTCTACCCGAATTCATATAAATGAGTGAATAATGGTGATCCTACAGTGGGAGCATTATTGTCCTGCTGATATGTGCTCCTTTAGTCGGAGCTCTATTTGAGCAGAACTGTCCAAATGAACTACACATATTCATATAAATGAGTGTAAATGTGTCATAACTCAGGTATAAAGTGTGATCACCGTGTTCAGACAGCATCAAACCTGCTGCCTCTGGTCCAAAGAAATATGGAGTAAAACCGGGGAGGTTCACTTTATTGGATCTAGACAAGTGTAAATGGAAAAATGTTTCACGTATTTTGACGGAGCAGAATCGACAAACCTCACTGTAGATTTAGGCTCCGGGGAGCTCATTTCGACAGAACACCGGTATTGAGTATCAAGTCTGTTCCTTAGTACTGAGTTTGAAGTTTTTAATATCTTGACAACACAATACTTGAGTAATATTTTATTGAAGTAACAGTACTCTTATTTTTATGTAAAAGTTGTGCTTCCTCGTCCCACTGTGAGCAGCTCTAATATGTGAGAATATGAAAGGATCTGAACATGTGTGTTTCCTGCAGCTCCTTCAGGTCTGATTTAGTTTGGACATATTTTGCTGTTACATTGGGAATCAGACAAACATCTTTCTTTTTCGCCCCGGCTCAAAGATCTGGTGGGATTTTTAAAACTTGAAAAAATTAAATCCACATTAAGGGGATGCGCAGATAGATTTTTCCAGGTATGGCAGTGCTTTATTTATTTATTTTTTTTCTAATTTGCAGGTGCTGCCGATATGAATGTGCCAGTACTGGACCTGTAGAGATTTCTGTCATTTGTGACATACCAGTTTGTCAAAGCCTGATCCCGTCAGACCTCAGGCTCAGCAGGTTGAGGCCTGGGCAGTGCTTAGATGGGAGACCACTGGGAATTCCAGGTGCCACAGGGGGGCGCCAGTTGCAAAAAACTGTCGTTGTGTCCTTAGGCAAGGCACATCACCCACATTGCCTAGTATGAAAGTGGTGTGTGCGTGAATGGTGGTGGTGGTCGGAGGGGCCGATGGCTCAGATTGGCAGCCTCGCTTCCGTCAGTCTGCCCCAGGGCAGCTGTGGCTACAATAGTAGTTTACCACCACCGGGTCTGGAGTGAATGAATAATGCTGTAAAGCGTCTTTGAGTGTCCAGAAAAGCGCTGTATAAAACTGATGCATTATTATTATTATTATTATTATTATTATTATTATGCAGTTTAAATGACGAGCTGAGCTGGGCTGGGATGGGGATTTTCTTTATACTGTATATATATATATATATATATATATATATATATATATATATATATATATATATATATATATATATATATATATATATATATATATTTCCACATATATGGTAGATGATACAATGTGCAATTGGAAAGTAAAAACAACAAAAATAGGTGTATTTCATTGTATATTTTCTGTTAGTGTTCCTAATAAAAATAAAATACATAAAATAATAAAATAAAGAAATAATAAAATAAAATACTGGAAAAAAATGTTTGCCTCATTTTTATGCCCTCATTTTAATACCAGATTGTGTGCATTATTTCAGATTAATCCTTCAAATTACACGAACATCAAATTCTAAATCAAATGTCAAACGCCCCAACAGTCACTCTTTAAGTTGCTCTTACTTCAGTAGAACTTTTCCCAAATACTTTTTAAAAAACTTTTATTTGAGTCATTTTTGGACCACTACTGTGCACATCTACTTGATTATTTTGAAGTGTGCTTTCCTGGTTTGTGGTAGTTGCTAAAAATAAAACTGTGAAACGTGTGCGTAATTAAGAAGAACTGTTAATGCACTCGGCCTATTCGTGACTTCATGTGAGTCAGTATAGTCACATTTTCTGGATTTTACCTAAACAAAAGACAATTTATGCCTCTTTTTACTGTTGGCAGGCATCAAATTGGTCAAAAATAGGGACATTTCTTTTTTTCAAACTGGGACAAATCACTAGTTTTGGCTAAATCTGCTGGAACAGGGAACATGGGGCCAAACTGGGACTGGCCACTCCACTTTTGGACACTCCGCCGCCTCTGCTCAGGAGAGACGAAAAACTGCAGACAGATACTAAAAACCTATCGCTCAATTGCGTTACCGCGGCGACACTGCTCCCCCCTTCGCTACGGCAATGAACGCCACAGCTGCGAACAGAGAAAGAAAGACAGAAAGAAGTCAATATTTGTTCCCGGTGGCTTCCCGGACAAAGTAGATACATTACACCGGCTGCTCCCGAGGGCCCATTGCAAATCTGTACTTTTTACATGAGAAGACGGGACTCTGGGACAGGCCGAGGTGCTGATGGACGTCGGCAAACACGGGGAGACAGAAGACGGTGGACATTTCCCAGAGCCGCTCTCCGGCACGTAAACACTGAGCCTCCTCTTCGTCTCATTAACGAGAGGCTGCGTCATCAGATTGGAAGGTGTCGCTCTGCTGCTGCTGCCAGGAAACACATCATTCAGCGCGGAGCAGGTTTCAGGGCCTCGTTTTCTGGTGGAGACGTGTGGAGACACTTTTTTGAAATATTCTGTTCCGTATGTTTACTACATTCCACTGTCATTCATCATTTTAATATCTCTAGTCTTAACGACGAGGAAACGTTTTAGTATTTCAGTTTGGGGGGTAAAAATCTGTGACTTAATGTTTGATGAGCTCCAAAGATGCCCAAATATGAACGTGTTTAAACAAAGATATAAAGAAGTGATTATAGCTGATTGTGTAGAAGAAGGACTTTAAGTGAATCTGTCATTGAATGTATTGAAACATTCTGAACTGCAGTCATATGTTCTGTATCTGGAGTAATGTCGCAGAAGCACATTATTGTTTTGATGGTGGTGTAAAGGCGGTGGGGTAAATAAACTTCTGCTTCTCCCTCCTCCTTTTCGGAATTATTCATATTTATTTTGGCTATATTATTTGAATTTGTATCTGAATAAACATTTTCTTCTTCTTCTTCTTCTTCTTCTTCTTCTTCTTCTTCTTCTTATTCTTCTTCTTCTTTTTATTCTTCTTCTTCTTCTTCTTCTTCTTGTTCTTCTTGTTCTTCTTTTTATTCTTCTTTTTCTTCTTCTTCTTCTTGTTCTTCTTCTTCTTCTTCTTCTTGTTCTTCTTCTTCTTGTTCTTCTTGTTCTTGTTCTTCTTCTTCTTCTTCTTCTTCTTCTTCTTCTTGTTCTTGTTCTTCTTCTTGTTCTTGTTCTTCTTGTTCTTCTTGTTCTTCTTCTTCTTCTTGTTCTTCTTCTTCTTCTTTTTATTCTTCTTCTTCTTCTTCTTCTTCTTCTTGTTCTTCTTCTTCTTCTTCTTCTTCTTATTCTTCTTCTTCTTCTTCTTCTTCTTCTTCTTCTTCTTGTTCTTCTTCTTCTTCTTCTTCTTTTTATTCTTCTTCTTCTTATTATTCTTCTTCTTCTTCTTCTTGTTCTTCTTCTTCTTCTTCTTCTTCTTCTTCTTTTTATTCTTCTTCTTCTTCTTATTCTTCTTCTTCTTCTTGTTCTTCTTCTTCTTCTTCTTATTCTTCTTGTTCTTGTTCTTCTTCTTCTTCTTCTTCTTCTTCTTATTCTTCTTCTTATTCTTCTTCTTCTTATTCTTCTTGTTCTTCTTCTTCTTCTTCTTGTTCTTGTTCTTGTTCTTGTTCTTCTTCTTCTTCTTCTTCTTCTTCTTCTTCTTCTTCTTCTTCTTCTTCTTCTTCTTCTTCTTATTCTTGTTCTTGTTCTTCTTCTTCTTCTTCTTCTTGTTGTTCTTGTTGTTCTTGTTGTTCTTGTTCTTCTTCTTCTTCTTCTTCTTCTTCTTCTTGTTGTTGTTCTTCTTCTTGTTCTTGTTCTTCTTGTTCTTCTTGTTCTTCTTCTTCTTCTTGTTCTTCTTCTTCTTCTTTTTATTCTTCTTCTTCTTCTTCTTCTTCTTCTTCTTGTTCTTCTTCTTCTTCTTCTTCTTCTTATTCTTCTTCTTCTTCTTCTTCTTCTTGTTCTTCTTCTTCTTCTTCTTCTTTTTATTCTTCTTCTTCTTATTATTCTTCTTCTTCTTCTTCTTGTTCTTCTTCTTCTTCTTCTTCTTCTTCTTCTTTTTATTCTTCTTCTTCTTCTTATTCTTCTTCTTCTTCTTGTTCTTCTTCTTCTTCTTATTCTTCTTGTTCTTGTTCTTCTTCTTCTTCTTCTTCTTCTTCTTCTTCTTCTTCTTCTTATTCTTCTTCTTATTCTTCTTCTTCTTATTCTTCTTGTTCTTCTTCTTCTTCTTCTTATTCTTCTTGTTCTTGTTCTTGTTCTTCTTCTTCTTCTTCTTATTCTTCTTATTCTTCTTCTTATTCTTCTTCTTCTTATTCTTCTTGTTCTTGTTCTTCTTCTTCTTCTTCTTCTTCTTTTTATTCTTCTTCTTATTCTTCTTCTTGTTCTTCTTCTTCTTATTCTTCTTGTTCTTGTTCTTCTTCTTCTTCTTCTTCTTCTTCTTCTTCTTCTTCTTCTCCTTCTTCTTCTTCTTCTTCTTCTTCTTCTTATAGAATCTACGGTGTAAATAATCATGGAAATAAAGATGAAACATAAAAGTGTCCAGACATTAGAGCATTTCACTTTCAGACATTCCAGGAACTGCTTATTAGTTATTTGATCTCAACACTATCTTGAAGCTCCGGTAGGTTTTACTTTCATGTTTCAATTTTGGGCACAGGGCCTCAGTTCCTCATGAGTGTCGGAGACGTGTGGAGACACTTTTTTAAAATAGTCCTTGTATTTGCAGAGGTGCTGGTGCTGGGCTAGTGCAGGTCAATGGCCACAGTCGTCCTGCCACTAAAAACAGTCTGAGCCACTCCACAGACCCGAGGAAACTATTAGAGCTCCAGACTGTTCCTGTGAACATCTGTCCAGAGAATCATTTTAGAGTCAAACCAGCCGTTGCATTTGAAGGATTTCTGTCTGAGCAGCAGCAGTGAGTTGTACTTCCTGATAGAAGCTCAGCAGCGGCGGACTGATATATGAGAAAATAGTCCCTCAACATGTGACGATTCATGTGACGCAAGGTTAGTTTTATTTCAAACATTATTCTATCAACACAGACGGGGAGGTAAAGTATCAGACTTTTCCTTTTTTTGAAATTTGATGATTTCTTTTCCTCCTGAGTCTAACTGTTCCGCCCCGAGCGACCTGTGCCAGTGGAAACGAGGCTCCAGGCTCCTGTGTCGGCCGCTCGGCCTCGTCTCCAGCAGCAGCAGAGACAGACAGTAGCTCCTCCCACACAGTTTTTTTGCTTATTTTACACACACTGCGCTCTAATGTCCTCTTTCTGAACACTTTATTACATAGAAATGTCTCGACAAACCGTGTTCTGAGGAAAACTCATGAGGTAGATTACGTATCGGTGGATTTCACATTGTAGAATCTGGTGACGTCAGGCGCTCAGATTTCCCAGATTGCACTTTGTCAAGAAATATACAAGAGGTTTATTTAGAAATCTTTAATGTCATCTTTTCTATTGGTGATTCAACCTGTTAGCTTGCCATATTCCAACAAAAACCTACATTTTAACTGTATTTATTGCAGCTGCCCCCATCTGCATTACATGTTATTGGACTATAGAATGTTGTGATGTCATCTGAAACCAGCAATATCGCACGTCACGTCACGGGTGCGTTTGAATAAAGCTGATGAAAAGTCAAAAGCGATTCTAAAGTGTTTATAAGTTAATATCTTTGTCATTTCCGGGTCCATCAACATAAAACAAAAATACACTTTGAAAGACAACGTGAGAGAAGACAATGTGAAAGCTGAGTTTGTCCTCTTAGAATGTTATCAATGATTTTCCGCCATTTTACTATGAATGAGTTCTGAATGAGATTCTATAATCAAAGTGTTTTTTGTTCCTTAAAGCAGTGAGTAATGGTTTTCATCCACATAATGGCTGCAATGTTGGTCTTGATTTTCATTTAAATGGTCTTAAAAAGTTCTTAAAAAATCTTAAATTTGGGGGAGTCAAACCTGGGGATACCCGGAAAAAGTCAAGTCAAGCGAGTCACGTCATGGGTGCATACGAGCGCGTTTGATTAAGGCCCCGTTTACGCGTACACAGATATTTTTAGAAACAAATATTTCCCTCGCTCTGTTTTCTGAAATAACATTGTGCGCACAGCGTCGTTTTCAAAAAGTTTACATGAACCTGCATAAATACGCCGTCGAGCGCCGTCATAACTATGCCGAGCCTCTAGGGGCCAGTGTAGGAAGAAGGAAAACGCTCTGCAGCCAACGGGGCCTCAGTTTCAGCAGTTTTGACAGTAACAGCAGTGATGACCGTGACATCCTAAAATGATCCCACCAGACCACATGTGTCAAACATGCGGCCCGGGGGCCAGATCCGGCCCTCCAAGACCTTTAATCTGGCCCTCGGCTGATTTTTCTATTAAAATACTTAACATTTTCAGATTTTTCTGTTAATTTTCTGCACCGTTTAGCACAGCAGCATCTCCGGCGTTTCTGTACGTTGCGACTCCCACCAGAGCCGCACAAATGAAGACTTTCCTCTTTCCAAACGCTCTTAAAGGACGATCGTTTTGACTGTCGACCGTGACCCTCATCAGCAAAATGTCAAAAAATGAGAAAAGCAGATGCTGAGTTCAGGATTTCCCAAGAAAAATAGTCTAATTCTTATTTGTTGACAGAGGTGAATGGGAAATCTGTGCTCAGTGTGTTTGGAACAAGTGGCGTTGCTCGAGGAATATAATCTTAAACACCACTACGAGACACGGAGAAAAATACAATAACTTGAAGAGAGAAGAGAGTTTTCGGATCCGGCCCTTTTGGGATCAAAGTAGGTTACATACGGCCCCCGGACCAAAATGAGTTTGACACCCCTGCACCAGACCATCGCCCAGGTCGGACCCAAAAAACGGCGTCGTTAGCGGTGACGGCGACTGGGTCTTCGAGTCGTAAGGAGAAGAGGGAAAACTGCTGAGCTCTGAGCCTCATTCGTCTCCTCGTGGATATGATCCATCAGCTGTGCAAATGCAAACACGGGACGAGCGTTTGCGTCAGAACGCGACTGCTGCTCTGACGCTTCTGATCACCAGAGAAAAACCTCAACACTGGTCACACACACTAAAACAGCGTTTATGCCACTTTACACACAAACGCCAAACCGTAGTTTTCCAAAATCTCCACTTCAGCCGGAGTTTTTAGAAAGATTCATGTTCAGAGGCGAATTCTTCATTTGCGTGTAAAAGGTGGGCACAAACGAAGGGAAATTTCTCCGTTTTTAAAAATATCTGTGTACGTGTAAATGGGCCTAAAGCCAATGAGAACTCAAAAGTGATTCTTAAGTATTGAAAAGTGAATATCTTTGTCATTTCTGGGTCTGTCAATGTAAAATAAAAAGTGACTTACAGATAAAACCCTCCTCTGTCAGAGTATTTCAGCTGTAAGTCCCCGTGGAGCTGTTCTCGTGCTGCATTTGAGGAGGACGCCGCGATAACTGTTTCTCTCGGTACATATCGGCCGAACAATTCAATACTGTATTGAATATCGTTGCCTCCCTAGTATTCAAAATTGGTATTTTTGCAGTGGGGATGTTCTACGTGTATGTCTATGGCGGAATGTTCAGCAGTTACCGTGGTGCCGTGATGCAGACATTAACCAGCACTGCCAAAAAAAGAAAATAACTAAGAAAAAGTAATAAATACAAAATGGATTTGAACACATTCCCAGGAGCTCAGGTGATCAGTCTGAGCGCTCGTGGTCCCGTTTGTGACTTTTACGTGTGCGAGAATTATCTAACAGCACAAATCCGTCCGTAAATCTGGTCGTAGTTCAAACCGAGTGAGTGCTTTCTGATCAGATTGCGTTAAATTAAAATCCAGATTAAAGTCTAATTGGAGTAACGGAGCTTCAGGTAAATATGAACATGATGAAAACAAATGTGTCCGCCGACCCCCGCAAAGTTCATGGCCGTAAAGTTGCCATCGTACAAATGTTCCGGGACGTGTGATCTCGTGTGCGTATTTACGTGTGCGATCGTGCGTGATTGACAGGCGGCGGGTGCGGAACGGCAGCCGCTGTTCCGTCTCTGCGAGGAAATGAAGAGGGGATGAAAAATGCACCTTAAGAGACTTGGAGTGTCACGAAAGTGATACAGAAGCATTATTATTGCATGTCTGTCTCCATGGCAGCGGGTTCCACACTCAGATGCACAAAAGCATTAAGACACCATCAATCACCCGCCCTCCACCCTCCTTTATTCCATCCATCCCTCTCTCTTTCAGCTCCACCTCCTTTCACTGGATCTCTCCGTACTTCTCCAACGTCCTCCTGGATCTGTTGTTCTTACAGTTCGGATGGATTCTACCTCCTTCTTTTCCTCATCAGTCCATTCGTTCAGTCCAGGACTAAACCAGGACTGAATCAGGACTGAACCAGGACTGAAACAGAACTGAATCAGGACTGAACCAGGATCAAACCAGGTCTAAACCAGGACTAAACCAGGACTAAACCAGGACTGAACCAGGCCCAAATCAAGACTAAACCAGGCCTAATCTTGGACTTGAGAGTGAGAGACAGAACCCGAGTCCGAGCAGGGTGTCCACAAAGTGCAACTGGCTGACGGCTGCGCTTTGCCCCGTGAGGTGGTCACCTGATGTGGGCGCACCTCCGGGTTTAGTTCTAGTTTAGTCCTGGTTTAGTTCTGGTTTAGTCCTAGTTTAGGTTTGACCTATGCAGGTTGTTGTGCAAGTTGTGGCTATTTTATTTCTGTTCTTTTCTAGCTCACGCTGGGAGAAGTGGGTGGATGGCAGACCCCCGTGTACCCCCGTGTACCCCCATGTACCCCCGTGTACCCCGCATACCCCCTGTACCCCCGTGTACCCCCATGTACCCCCGTGTACCCCCATGTACCCCGCATACCCCCATGTACCCCGCGTACCCCCATGTACCCCCATGTACCCCCGTGTACCCCCATGTACCCCCGTGTACCCCCGTGTACCCCGCGTACCCCCATGTACCCCCGTGTACCCCCATGTATCCGATACCCCTGTACCCTCAAGATACCCCTGTACTGTACCCCCCATGTACCCCAGATACCCCTGTACCCCTGTACCCCAGATACCACCGATACCACCCGATACCCCTCAGATACCCCTGCACTCCCCATGTACCCCTCAGATACCCCTGTATCCCCGTATACCCCCTGTACCCCCGTTTACCCCCATGTACCCCTGTGTACCCCCGTGTACCCCCATGTACCCCCGCATACCCCTGTGTACCCCCATGTACCCCCGTGTATCCCCGTATACCCCCTGTACCCCCGCATACCCCCTGTACCCCTGTGTACCCCGTGTACCCCCATGTACCCCCGTATACCACCGTATACCCCGCGTATCCCCGTGTACCCCCGCATACCCCCTGTACCCCTGTGTACCCCCGTATACCCCAGACTCCCCATGTACCCAGCGTGCCCATGTACCTCAGATACCCCAGATTCTTATACCCCGCATGTACCCCCATGTACCCCGCGTACCCCCATGTACCCCCGTGTACCCCCATGTACCCCCATGTACCCCGCATACCCCCATGTACCCTGCATACCCCCATCTACCCCGCATACCCCCGCGTACCCCCATGTACCCCGTGTACCCCCGTGTACCCCCGTGTACCCCCATGTACCCCCGTATACCCCGCGTACCCCCGTATACCCCCCTGTACCCCCATGTACCCCCGTATACCCCATGTACCCCCGTGTACCCCCATATACCCCATGTACCCCGTGTACCCCCTCCACTACACCCTATTCTCCGTCACCACCTCTACCTTCATCTCTTCTTTTTTTCTTACTCCACCCTTCATCTGCCTCATCAATACACCTTTACTTTCAATCTGTTTCTCTCCTCCATCACCTCCCTTACTCCATCCATCCTTCTCTCCTCCATCACCTCCCTTACTCCATCCATCCTTCTCTCCTCCATCACCTCCCTTACTCCACCCATCCTTCTCTCCTCCATCACCTCCTCCCTTACTCCATCCATCCTTCTCTCCTCCATCACCTCCCTTACTCCATCCATCCTTCTCTCCTCCATCATCTCCCTTACTCCATCCATCCTTCTCTCCTCCATCACCTCCTCCCTTACTCCATCCATCCTTCTCTCCTCCATCACCTCCCTTACTCCATCCATCCTTCTCTCCTCCATCACCTCCCTTACTCCATCCATCCTTCTCTCCTCCATCACCTCCTCCCTTACTCCATCCATCCTTCTCTCCTCCATCACCTCCCTTACTCCATCCATCCTTCTCTCCTCCATCACCTCCTCCCTTACTCCATCCATCCTTCTCTCCTCCATCACCTCCCTTACTCCATCCATCCTTCTCTCCTCCATCACCTCCTCCCTTACTCCATCCATCCTTCTCTCCTCCATCACCTCCCTTACTCCATCCATCCTTCTCTCGTCCATCACCTCCCTTACTCCATCCATCCTTCTCTCCTCCATCACCTCCCTTACTCCATCCATCCTTCTCTCCTCCATCACCTCCCTTACTCCATTCATCCTTCTCTCCTCCATCACCTCCCTTACTCCATCCATCCTTCTCTCCTCCATCACCTCCTTTACTCCATCCATCCTTCTCTCCTCCATCACCTCCCTTATTCCACCCATCCTTCTCTCCTCCATCACCTCCCTTACTCCACCCATCCTTCTCTCCTCCATCACCTCCTCCCTTACTCCATCCATCCTTCTCTCCTCCATCACCTCCCTTACTCCATCCATCCTTCTCTCCTCCATCACCTCCCTTACTCCACCCATCCTTCTCTCCTCCATCACCTCCTCCCTTACTCCATCCATCCTTCTCTCCTCCATCACCTCCTCCCTTACTCCATCCATCCTTCTCTCCTCCATCACCTCCCTTACTCCATCCATCCTTCTCTCCTCCATCACCTCCTCCCTTACTCCACCCATCCTTCTCTCCTCCATCACCTCCTCCCTTACTCCATCCATCCTTGTCTCCTCCATCACCTCCTCCCTTACTCCATCCATCCTTCTCTCCTCCATCACCTCCTCCCTTACTCCATCCATCCTTCTCTCCTCCATCACCTCCCTTACTCCATCCATCCTTCTCTCCTCCATCACCTCCTCCCTTACTCCATCCATCCTTCTCTCCTCCATCACCTCCCTTACTCCATCCATCCTTCTCTCCTCCATCACCTCCTCCCTTACTCCACCCATCCTTCTCTCCTCCATCACCTCCCTTACTCCATCCATCCTTCTCTCCTCCATCACCTCCTCCCTTACTCCACCCATCCTTCTCTCCTCCATCACCTCCTCCCTTACTCCATCCATCCTTCTCTTTCTTTCCTACCTGTTGTATTTACGTTTACATCTCTCTATCAACACCTTTTTCTTGCTCCCATTTCCCATCCCATCTCCCATCTTTCTATGCTCCACCTCTTCCTCCTTTACTCCATCCCTCCTCCACCTATTCCACCTTTTCCTCTACCCCATCGCCAAGATCACCTCCTCCCTTACTCTACTCATCTCTGTCCTTTTTTTGTTCCATCATCTTTTTTCTCTTTTCTAATTGTCTTCTGTTTCCTGTTTGTTTCTACTCGACAGACGGAAACGACCGTCTTTTCTCAGACCTGTCACATTTACACTGTTGCTGTTACAAATCTTTTTCTCATCACCAACTCTTTCACTCCATCCATCTTCTTTTCCTCTATTACTGCCTCCATTACTCCATCCGTCTTTCTCTCCTCCACCACCAGCTCATTTACTCCATCCGTCCTTCTCCTCACAAACTGTTTTACTCCGTGCATCTGTTGCTCCTCCGTCGTCGACTTTTATTCAATCCATGTTTCTCTCTTCTATCGGTGATGCCCTTATTCTGTCCATCTTTCTCTCCTCCATCACCAACTTTACTCTGTCCATCTTTCTCTCCTCCATCACCACCTCCCACTCCTTCCAGCTTTCTCTCCTCCATCACCAACTCTTTTACTCCATCCATCTTTCTCTCCTTCATCACCAATTCTTTTACTCCATCCATTTTTCTCTCCTCATCACCAACTCTTTTACTCTGTCCCTCTTTCTCTCCTCCATGACCAACTTTACTCTGTCCATCTTTCTCTCCTCCATCACCACCTCCCACTCCTTCCAGCTTTCTCTCCTCCATCACCAATTCTTTTACTCCGTCCATCTTTCTCTCCTCATCACCAACTCTTTTACTCCGTCCCTCCTTCTCTCCTCCATCACCTCCTCCCTTACTCCACCCATCCTTCTCTCCTCCATCACCTCCCTTACTCCATCCATCCTTCTCTTTCTTTCCTACCTGTTGTATTTACGTTTACATCTCTCTATCAACACCTTTTTCTTGCTCCCATTTCCCATCCCATCTCCCATCTTTCTATGCTCCACCTCTTCCCCCTTTACTCCATCCCTCCTCCACCTACCACCACCTTTTCCTCTACCCCATCGCCAAGATCACCTCCTCCCTTACTCTACTCATCTCTGTCCTTTTTTTGTTCCATCATCTTTTTTCTGTTTTCTAATTGTCTTTTGTTTCCTGTTTGTTTCCACTCGACAGACGGAAACGAGCGTCTTTTCTCAGACCCGTCACATTTACACTGTTGCTGTTACAAATCTTTTTCTCATCACCAACTCTTTCACTCCATCCATCTTCTTTTCCTCTATTACTGCCTCCATTACTCCATCCGTCTTTCTCTCCTCCACCACCAGCTCATTTACTCCATCCGTCCTTCTCCTCACAAACTGTTTTACTCCGTGCATCTGTTGCTCCTCCGTCGTCGACTTTTATTCAATCCATGTTTCTCTCTTCTATCGGTGATGCCCTTATTCTGTCCATCTTTCTCTCCTCCATCACCAACTTTACTCTGTCCATCTTTCTCTCCTCCATCACCACCTCCCACTCCTTCCAGCTTTCTCTCCTCCATCACCAACTCTTTTACTCCATCCATCTTTCTCTCCTTCATCACCAATTCTTTTACTCCGTCCATGTTTCTCTCCTCATCACCAACTCTTTTACTCTGTCCCTCTTTCTCTCCTCATCACCAATTCTTTTACTCCATCCATCTTTCTCTCCTCATCACCACCTCCCACTCCTTCCAGCTTTCTCTCCTCATCACCAATTCTTTTACTCCATCCATCTTTCTCTCCTCATCACCAACTCTTTCACTCTGTCCCTCCTTCTCTCCTCCATCACACCTCCATTACTCCATCCATCTTACTCTCCTCCATCACCAATTCTTTTACTCTGTCCATCTTTTTCTTCTCCATCACCACCTCCCTTACTCCTTTCATCATTCTTTCCTCCATCACCAACTTTTACTCCATCCATCTTTCCTCTATCGCCATCTTTTATTCTGTCCATCTTTCTCTCCTCCATCACCACCTTCCTTACTCCATCCATATTTCACGTTTCCATCACCACCTCTCCTACTCTATCCATCTCTCTCTCCTCCATCACCACCTCTCCCACTCCAGCCATTTTCACCACCGACTCATTTACTCCTTCCATCACCACCTTTCCTCTGTCCATCTTTCTCTTCTCCATCACCAATGCCTTTACTTCCTCAAGCTTTCTCTCCTCCATCACCAACTCTTTTACTCCATCCATCGTTCTCTCCTCCATCACCAATGACTTTACTCTGTCCATCTTCTCTCCTCCATCACCAATGACTTTACTTCTTCCATCTTTCGCTCCTACATCACCAACTTTTATTCTGTCCATTTCTCTCTTCATCACCGACTCCCTTACTCCATCCATCTTTCTCTCCTCCATCACCAACTTTAACTCTGTCTACCTTTACCTCATCACCAACTTTCTCATTTCCATCACCATCTCTCTCACTCTATCATTGTCTCTCCTCCATTACTCCCTCCCTTACTCCTTCCATCTCTCTCCTCCATCACCACCTCTCCCACTCCAGCCATTTTTCTCTCCTCCATCACCTCTCTCACTCCATGAGTCTTTCTCTCTGACACTCATCATCTCTACTCCTCCAACACCACTACTATCTGTCCTTTTCAACTCCCATCACCTCCCTTACTCCACCTTTCTTTCTCTCCTCCGCCCCCTCACCACCTTTCTCTCGTTTCCTCCACCTCCTCCATTTTATATCTCCACCCTTCACCTGCCCAATCACATCTCTCACTCCATGAATCTTTCTCTCGTCCATCAACACCTCCATTACTCCAACCATCTCCACCTCTCCTCCACCTGCCCCATCACCACCTCCATTATTCTATTCTTTTTTCTCTCCTCCACCCATCACCACCTCTTTCACAACTTTCTCTTCCGCCTTCCCCACTCTATATCTCCACCTGCCCAACCACATCTCTCACTCCATCATCTTTCTCTCCCCCATCACTCTACCCATCTGTCCTTCTCACCTCCACCCATCACCACCTTTCTCACATTTTCTCCTCCTCTACCTTCTCCATTCTACATCTCCATCCTTCCATCACCACCTCCTTTACTCCGACCATCTCCACCTCTCTCTCTCTCCATCTCTCCACCCACCTCCCATTTCGCCGAGGCTACTTTTTTCCATCCCAAACGCTTTCTTTCTCATTTGATGAACTTCATGAATAATTGATTGAATAATTGAAAAATGGAATGAGCAAAAGATGTTCCCAAATCAAACAAAGGGCCGATGGTGCAGGCCGGCTCTTCGGGGGGACGTGTGAGGCAACGGGTGGAGGCGGGGCTCATCGTGGGATACAAGAAGTTTTAATAGCTTAAAATTTAAAAGTGAAAAACGCTCAGACGGCCGATGTCCAAAAGCTTTTTTTTATTTTTAAATTACGTTTTGGCAAAAAGCCTTCGCCAGATCATTTTTCTTGCTTTGGACCACAGGACACAAAATGGCTGCCAGCCCAGGTGCTCATTTCCCACCAGCCAACGGGAGGTTCCCAAGTGAGGTCAGCCCACTGTACAACAAGAAAAAAACTGTTATATTTACCTAAAACCGTTGTCATAAAATACAAAAAAATAATTTGACCGTATCACAAAAAGCATCAGAATAATCTCAGATGTAAAAAATAGTGCTGTCAATCAATTAACATATTTAACCACGATTAATCTCATGAATGTCATAGTTAACTGTTGATTTGCAAAATTAATCACACATTTTTGTCCCTTGAAAACTCATGTTAATCCCCTGCTCAGCACAGAAAAGTGGACAGGCTTTGTGCACATGTTTTGTGTGTGTTTGTGACAGTGTTTGTCGCCACATCTGCCCCGACCACAGAACTATAATAAATTCTATTATTAAAATGTATTATAGTTCCATGGCCCCAACGCGGCTGTACTGAGGGTGATGGAGTGGACTTTATTTCACATTTTCCTCGTGTGAATAACATCAGCGAACTTGACGGGGCTTCTCACTTTCGTACAAATTTTATTCTTTCCTGTTTACAGTCACATCCTGTAGTTTTTCTAACATTACAGCAGTGGCCACAGCTTATGAAAAAAAATGTTTGTGATAAAAAAAATAATAATAAAATAACAGCACTAGTGAAAACATGAACTATCCTCTGGTAACTCATTTTGTAGATTTCCACCAGCCTGTCTCTTCTTTAAGATATAATGGCATTGAACATGTACAACTGCCCCTTAGAGGTGGGAATCTGGAAAAGCCCCTTTCAAAGAAAGCACTTCTGGATTCACCAACTTAAGACTCTTGCTCCTCACAGACTTATTGTGGACTTTGATCTAAGATGCATCTAAGATGTCATTTAAAAAATAAAAAAAAGCTTTTGGACATTGGCTCTGCAGCTTTTCACTTTTATATCACTGTTCCTGCATTTGCATCTCTACTAGAACTTTGGTGTGTGTTTTCTGTTTCATTTAATAGCATGAAATGACATTGCTTCAAAATGTGGTATTTTGCTTCTGTGGTGTATTAACTTCTAACACATAATACAGATCACCATGTTAAGTTTTACTGTGTTAGAAATGCTGTATTCACCCAAATCAGCCTAAGTCACTCCACCTTCAGAGTCCCGTTAATGAAACTCCTGCACATCACATCAGGTTTGTCCAGTTGCTGTGTACAGTTTTGTATCATGTTTTTGTATATTTATAGAGAATTGTCACGTGGGAGCATGGACGACGAAGGCTCTTGGGGGCGGAGCCTTGCACAGAATCGTACAGATAAACATAAGGAGGGTTTGAATAGGTGCTGGAGAGATCACTAAATGACTCAAATGTGCATGGATGAAACATCTAAAACCACTTTAGGTGTGTTTTTTTTATGAGGGAACTACATTATAACATGGTAGAAAGCTAAACCAAAATGTGCAGAATACCTCCTCTTTAGGGTGCATCGCAAATTCCACTCCACATGAAATGTTAAGGCCTTTTAATACTTCATGAGACATAAGAACTTTGTTCTTGCACCTGTACTAGGACAAGAACTGCCGAATAGTGTTTGGCAGTTCTTGCGGCTTGTTCTCGACACCTCAGCTGAGCAGAACTTTGTTCGGCAGTTCAGCAGCGCTGATTGGTTATTTTTTATGTGGGCGTGGTTTATCTGCTGGAGCTAATGGGCACCGCAAAAACAGGAGAAAAATACTTGATGCGTGTCCAGAGCGTCAGCTGTGGTCTGCGACTGCTGTGTTTTCCCAGTCTAGAGAGTGACTTCAGTGTATTTATTACATAAAACACATCAGTGAAGCCCTGCGGGGCTCAGCCCCGTGGAGCTCCGAGCCGCCAAGGTGCCAGCTGCAGAGCTACGCCCTCCGGTTCTTGGCTCTTAGTGCTGTGGAAACACAGCTCACTACAGTGGCTCGACTCATTCATAAAACACAGGGCAACGTCCACCAATATTAATCTTCTTCAGGTTCAAACATCATTTTCTCTTCTTCCTTTAATAGTTCATGAAGTACAATTTCGATAATAAGTACGATAATGTTACCAAAGCTCTGCTGCTGCTGTATTGTTGCATAGCAACAGCAGAGTGAAGGGGCGGGGCAGAGTGAGGGGGCGGAGCAGAGTGAGGGGGCGGGGCAAGTCGGAAGCAGGTCACCTTATGAAGTATGAAAAGTCAGAGCCCAAACGCACTTTGTTCTTGTTCTTTATCACCTCAAGAACAAGAACAAAGTTCTTCCGTCTTATAGAAGGTGAATAGGCCTTTAGACCTAAAGATGTCCTCAAGTCGGGTCCGTGTAAGAAAGAAAAAACAATCAAATGGAAAGCGATTTATTTTGTTTTGGCGTAAAAAAAACAAAAAAAAACAGATTTCTATGTTTTCCCATTTTATTGTTTTGTTTTTTTGTTCTTAATTGAAATTCAAAAGAGCGAATGGTACATGGACCCAGTGTTTTCGAAAGTTGGATTTTCCATGTTCTGATTTGTACGTGACAACAGAAATGTCATGCGATATTGGAATTTCTACTTGCAAAGCTGGAGAGTGGGAAAATGGAGGTGTCCTGTATTTGGTAAAAATGTAAAACTCAACAGTTAAAATGCTGATTGTGTGATTTTCTCTCAGGTTGCTCCACCTGCAGCACCACTGAGTCTGTCATTCCCCAGTTTGAGTCACTTGTGGAATTTGCGTCATCTTAGTTGTTAGCTTGAATTTACTTTCATTATTTTACTCACCAGAAGCAAAAATGTTAGCGGTCAGTTTGAAACATTAGCCCCAGAAACCCAAATTTAGAAAAAAAAAAAAAAGTGCAAAAAATGTTTCAACCTTTTTGATGTTGTTCTAGGGCGTAAAAGCTTTACCAATTAGCAGTAATTATGTCGACACAAAAGATTCATACAGTCCAGACTTACACACCCACCTGCCAGAATATTATCACCTCATTAGTAAGTGAATGACACATTTCAGACAAGGGGAACCAAGCAGCACTGTACAGTACAAGAGTATTCAGTAGTTAAATGATGCTACAGAATCCTATCTAACTTAAAATAGACAATTACTCTCTTTTTCTGACTGAGATGTAAAATGTAAAGTGCGAAGTACAGTTCCTCGGTATGGGGTTCAAGGGGCTAAATTTGTGCTGCTCCTTTGATCCAACGTTGTAAAATTGCAACATGGACAAAACAAGCTAAAAATATCATAATATCAGTATATTCAATGGTGTCCTGAAATAATCCTGATCTACAAACATCAATTATGACAGAAACATTTGACTCGAGTCTTGATTTATCTCTTCTAAAACAACAAGCTGCTGTTCACCAAGGCAGGTGCTGAAGTCGAATTACTTTACGGTCAAATAACTGGGCCTGTTTATCCGTTCTGTCGCCCAAGCCAGACCAGACCACTGCAGAACAGAACAATAGGACCCACTGATAATGCAAATGTGGTTTAAAAAAGAAAAACAAAGGGACAAGGCTTATTTTTGTAGAATGTAATGTTGTAATATTGCAACACTGGACCTTTTGGGGTTCAAGGTGTATATGGTGTAACTTTTCTGGTGGAGGGTCCGTCAAATGCTTTTCCCCATCAAGATGTTATGACTTTGTCTGGAATGTTCCACAGTATGGCATTAAACCTTTCTATCTTCACGGAGACCAAACCGGACCATGTTACAGGTCAGATCGGTGGAGAGGCGACACCGCTCACAGTCAGCGGGTCTGTTTTTCTAGGTATTTCTGAGTGACAAAACCACCTGTAACTGAATAAATGTGAAGTAGAGCTGTTTAATGTCACGCTGCGGAATTCCGGGTAGAGCAATTCAATTTTCAATTCAATTTATTTTGTAGCGCCCAAAATCGCAACAACAGTAGCCTCTAAGGGCGTTCCAAGATTTGGATGAGCCAAACATACACACAGACATATCGCAATGACGTATCCATAGAAACAAGCACCAGAAAAGTTACACAATGCACCTCTAAACAGAGTTGACGAAGTGAGTTTCATAAGCTTTATTTTTAGAAAAACACTGTGTGCCGCTGTAATCACACGTGCCCTGTTCCACTCAGATCACTTCGCCTTGATGTTTCTCTGCACACATCTTCTGCTCGAGCTCTTTAGCACTTAAATGTGCCGTTAACACCAACACCAGGCTCAGATTTCACTTCAGATCAACATTATTTACAGAACAGTTCAAACAGATAACATGTTACATGTAGTCTGTCCATGTGTTTGTCTCAGCAACATGGAGCTATTATAAAATCTGGAAGGTGACCCCAAGATGGCGTCATATTGTTTTCTGGCACATGCTCATTGGCGCATCAGGCAACAAAAGATTTTTATGTTTGCGTTACTTCCTGCATAGTGGCCTTTCGCCGTCAGACACGTGCAATTTTGACCAATCAGAGTCGGAGCATCGGAGCTAGTGCAGGCTCAGAGCGGGGCTAGGCTAACTCTTACAAAACTGACCTTTAGGCGCTTTGACGATTTAAACTTTTTTCATATTGTAAAAATACAAAAGAGTCCCTACAAAATCTGACCTTTATGAAAGCTGTAGAAGCCCTGTCAGCCGAACACGGGCAGTTTGATCTCACCAAAAATGTATTGTGCTTCTATGGGAGAATTCTTTCTAGGCTGGAGCTCCCAGGAGCTGAAGTACCTGGAGCGGCCACTTATGGATCTTGCTCGTAGAGGCGGAGTGTCTTATCCAGTTTGTATTATAGATCCATGTTCTGCAGGGATAAATGTGCTGTTATGCTAATGTAGCTAAGGCATACACAGCACAACAAAAGCAGAAACTCACTCTCAAACTTGTTTAATTAACTGTTAATGGAATAAAATGTCTGGGTTACTAATTTAACTTAGCTCAATACATATCTTGGCTGACTAAGCATTTACAGATTTTTTTGTTACTTTTTAAGTTTATTTTATGATAATATTTTATATTTTATCTGAGTTCTGCCCTTACACGACAAATGGAATGCTGCAAATCCTGCAATAACTATTAGAACGCAACCAGGACGCTGTGCACATGTGATCCGTACAGTAGCTTTGACAAATCTAAAGCAATATTGACATTTTTATTTTGTCAAAAGGTTTTGACTTGAAGAAAAAAAAATACTTTGACGTACACACTTCATCCGCCAATTACCATATTTTTCGGACTATAAGTCCGAAAAAATGTTTCATGGTTTGGGTCCTGTGACTTATACTCAGGTGCAGCTTATATAAAATATATAGCCTCACATGTTGGTTATTTTCCCACTGAGGCCACGAGGGGGCGCTCTAGGCTTGTGTGCCAGTGTCTGCTCTGCCTCAGGCTCTTCCTCCTGCACCACTGTCTCTTCTGTACTGTGCATGTCTCCTGTAGAAAGAGCCGCCGTCCTGCTGCAAATCCTGAAATCTGCAGCTGAAAACAGAAATCGAGCAGCAGAAAGAAAGTTTGGATTGAGCGAGAAACTTGTGTTTGATAGAAAAGTGGAAGAAACTCAGGAAATAAAGTAAATCACAGGCTAAAAGCTGGATTCAGCTGGAGTTGGTGGAGTTACTCTGAAGTGACACAGAGGATGAAGAATTCAGTGGATTTAGTAATTTGGAGTGAGATGGAGGCGGCACGGTGGCTGAGTGGCAACACTCATGCCTCACAGCAAGAAGGTTGCGGGTTCAATCCCTGGGTCGCCCAGGCCTTTCTTTGTGGAGTTTGCATGTTCTCCCCATGTCTGGATGGGTTTTCTCCGGGCTCCGGTTTCCCCCATCAGCTCAAAACATCAGCACCCCTATGATGTCAAGGACCATGACGTCCACCCTCCTGTGGGCTCCCCACCTGCAGAGGGGTTCATAGGGGGGGTCAGGTGCTATGAGTATTGGGCAGCAAACTGACCCCAACGAGCCAGAGAAGATGGAGTGAGATGGAGAGTTTGATAAACTTGTTCTGTTGTTTCTGCTCTAGTTTTGTGAATAACTGTTCATATGTGACGTGAACACACCAGACACATGTTCAGCCTGTTGTTCTCTGTTCTACTGTTATTACTATAACTCGCCTTTAAGATGAAATGTCTGTTCCTGGAGTCTGATTTGATCAAATAAATTTCCCCCAAAAATGCGACTTATAATCCAGTGTGACTTATATATGTTTTTTCCTTCTTCATTGTGCATTTTTTGGCTGGTGCGACTTATAGTCCAAGAGCGACTTATAGTCCAGAAAATACAATACATTTTCTTTCATCAGGGATACACATGGGATTCAGCAGAGTTGTGTTTAGTTTATTTGATTTATTTGACAGTGTCGGTGTTACATTTCATCAGTTAGTTAACATAATTCAGACTTGTTTCAGATCTGTCCCCTTCTCATGTCCAGTCTGACTTTCAGAAGAGTATTTAGTTGGTAACATGACACACTATAGGGCCCAAAGTGACACTTACTTATTACTTATTATTCCCTCACTGAGCACCTTTTCAATTTCTTCTGAGCGCAGCTAATAGTTTCTTTTTTTAACCTTAAAAAGTGCAAGTATGAAATCTGTGCTCTTTTTGACTGTCTGCTCTCCTTAAAACAGTTAGACTTGTAATTTGTGATGTTATTTCGAGCTCAAAGGCAGTCATTTTTCTACGATCTGTGGTGTTAATTTCCAAACTTGGATTCACACGCTGTTTTAAAAAGGAATTAAGATCAAGGCTCGCAGCAAAACACTCCGAAAAAAAAGAATTTGTTTGCTTCTCGACAAAAATAAGTCTGTCTTCACATTTTCGAACGCACCAAACTCCACACTAGACCCGAAGCCCATTTTCTCCAATCTTTTTAAACTGCCAATGATATTTTGCAAGTTAAATGTGTTTGGATCCTGGGGTTTGAAATGGCTCTGCTGGGCTGTTTTTACTCCTGTTACTGAGAGCAGCACCAGCAGGTTTGTGAAACAGAACTGGAACTCAGTCCTCCTTATCTGGACCTACGTCATAAGGCCGATAATACTCCCTACAACTGAAGCATAGCCAGACTGGAAAGCCTGAACTAGACTGGACAGTACTAGACATGACTGAACTCGATTAGACTAGATTAGACTAGACCGGACTGAACTAGACTGGACTGGACTGGACTAGAATGAACTGGGTTAGACTAGACTGGACTGAACTAGACCGGACTGTACTAAATTTTAATGAACTAGATTAGACTAGACTGTACTAGACCAGACTACACTAGACTAGACTGGACTGTACTAGATTAGTCTGAATCAGATTAGACGAGACTGGACTGTACTAGACTAGATTAGATTAGACTAGACTGAACTAAACTGGACTGTATTAGATTAGACTAGATTAGAGTAGACTGGTCTGAAAAAGACTAGATTAGACAAGACTGGACTGTACTAGACTAGACTAGACTGGACTGTACTAGATTAGACTGTACTAGACTGGACTGTACTAGATTATATTAGACTAGACTGGACTGTACTAGATTAGACTAGACTGGACTGTACTAGATTAGACTAGACTGGACTGTACTAGACCAGACTGATCTAGATCAGACTAGACTGGACTGTACTAGACTAGATTAGATTAGACTAGACTGGCCTGTACTAGACTAGATTAGAGTAGACTAGACTGAACTAGACTAGACTAGACTGGACTGAACTAGACTAGACTAGACTGGACTGAACTAAACTGGACTAGACTGGACTGATATAGACTAGACTGCACTAGATGAAACTGAACTAAATTAGACTAGATTGGACTGTACTAGAGTGAACTAGATTAGACTAGACTGTACTGCACTAGACTAGATTAAATTTGACTAGACTGAACTAGACTAGGCTGGACTAGATTAGACTAGACTAGAATGAACTGTACTAGACTAGACTAGACTAGTCCAGATTAGACTAGACTAGACTGTACTAGATTAGTCCAGATTAGACTAGACTAGACAAGACTGGACTGAACTAGACTAGACTAGACTGGACTGTACTAGACCAGACTGATCTAGATCAGACTAGACTGGACTGTACTAGACTAGATTAGATTAGACTAGACTGGCCTGTACTAGACTAGATTAGAGTAGACTAGACTGAACTAGACTAGACTAGACTAGACTGGACTGAACTAAACTGGACTAGACTGGACTGAAATAGACTAGACTGCACTAGATGAAACTGAACTAAATTAGACTAGATTGGACTGTACTAGAGTGAACTAGATTAGACTAGACTGTACTGCACTAGACTAGATTAAATTAGACTAGACTGAACTAGACTAGGCTGGACTAGATTAGACTAGACTAGAATGAACTGTACTAGACTAGACTAGACTGAACAAGATTCAACTAGACTGGACTGCACTAGACAGAACTGAATTAGACTGGACTGTATTAGATTATATTAGACTAGACTGGACTGTAATAGATTAGACTAGACTGGACTGTACTAGACTAGATTAGAGTAGACTAGACTGAACTAGACTAGACTAGACTGGACTGAACTAGACTAGACTAGACTGGACTGAACTAAACTGGACTAGACTGGACTGATATAGACTAGACTGCACTAGATGAAACTGAACTAAATTAGACTAGATTGGACTGTACTAGAGTGAACTAGATTAGACTAGACTGTACTGCACTAGACTAGATTAAATTTGACTAGACTGAACTAGACTAGGCTGGACTAGATTAGACTAGACTAGAATGAACTGTACTAGACTAGACTAGACTAGTCCAGATTAGACTAGACTAGACTGTACTAGATTAGTCCAGATTAGACTAGACTAGACAAGACTGGACTGAACTAGACTAGACTGTATTAGACTAGATTAGATTAAACTGGACTGAATTGAACTGAACTAGATTAGATTAGATTAGATTAGATTAGATTAGATTAGATTAGATTAGATTAGATTAGATTAGATTAGATTAGATTAGATTAGATTAGATTAGATTAGATTAGATTAGATTAGATTAGATTAGATTAGACTGTACTAGATTAGACTGGCGTGTACTTGGCTAGACTAGATTTAAACTAAACTGGAGTGAACTAGACTGGACTGTACTAGGCTGAACTAAATTAGACTAGACTGGACTGTACTTGACTAGTCCAGATTAGATTAGACTAGACTGGATTTAACTAGACTGTATTAGACTAGAATAGATTAGACTAGACTGGATTGAACTAGACTAGACCATATTAGATTAGATTAGATTAGATTAGACTGGATTGGATTGGATTGGATTGGATTGGATTGGATTGGATTGGATTGGATTCGATTCGATTCGATTCGATTCGATTCGATTCGATTCGATTCGATTCGATTCGATTCGATTAGATTCGATTCGATTCGATTGGACTGGACTGGACTGGACTGGACTGGACTGGACTAGACTAGACTCAACTAAATTAGACTAGAGTGTACTAGGCCAGACTAGATTTAGACTAGACTGCACTACACTACATTGGAAAAAATATCTAGGTAAGATAAAGTGACTTAAATTAAGAACATTTTACTTTATTTGACTAGATTCAACTTGACAAGTAAAATGATTTTACCAGTGGAATAAGTGTTTTTTCTTAATTCAAGCAACGTTCACTGTTGTTTCTTATTTTAATTGCAAATAGTTGTTTTTCTTATTTTAAGTGAAGCCAGATGTATTTTCATATTTTAAGCACAAACAATCTTCCATTGGCAGATCATTTCACTAATTCACGTAATCTTGAAGTAGATTTGATTCTTTTCTGTAGTAGACAAAAGTGGACTGGACAGAAACAAACTAAACCAGACCGGACTGAACTATATCAGACTGGACTGGACGGGAACCAGATTGAATGGACAGTGCCCTCCCAGTGTCCTGAGGGTTCTTGTCTGTGTCGGGTCTGTTCTGATATAAATAAACTTCTCCTGTGTTATAACTCCAGCTCTCACTACACTTCACTTTATATATATTTCCGAGCTCTGTGCACGGCTCCGGCTCCAGGTCCAGGGGCAGGGAGTTGCTAAGGGAGCTACAGTATTTATTCCACACATAACAAATGGCTCTTCATAATAAATATATACACTACCAGCATCAAAAGTTTGGATGCAATTTTTAATTTATGTTCCTTCTTTAGTCCCATGATTGTAGATTCATACTAAAGGCATCTAAACGGCAGCATGAATGACACGAGTGGAATGGAGTAAACACAAATTCACTCAAAATAACTCCAAACTGTGTGACAATAACCAAAATACGGTGATATCGTATTGTTAAAGGTGTCACAATAATATCGTGGACCATCACAATATCCATCCATCTTCTTCCGCTTTGTCCAGCTGGGTCGCGGGGGCAATCCTCACAGCATCCTGAGTTATTCTGCATGTTTTTTTGTACTGTTAGAATAAAATGCTTATAATGATGAAGTTATTAAAAATGTACATAAAGTTAAGAGGCAGTTTCAATGATACAAACCAGGCTCAGAGCATGAAAGAGCCTTTGGTAAAGAGTTTGTGAGGTACCCAGCACTAAAAACCAGATGTGTGACCTTTTTGAACTCTACTTGAGGTTCCTAGACCATATTTCTGTGCTTATCTGATGAAATGTAAACCTAGCCATGATATACTTTGACCATGTTGTCTATTGTAAACCTAACACTGACATGATGTATTGTAACGAGACAATAAAAACCGTGCCAGAGGGGGAGGAGCTTTGGGAGTCTGGCGTGGACGAGCCTAGACAAGCGCACGTCTCGGCTCCCCCGTGTGCACGTAAAAAGAGAACTGGCGAAGGTGATTTAATCCTCAATTGTGGTAGGAGACTGGCATTTATATAAAACTGTAGATATTTCACTGTTTTGTGATCTAATCTCCCAACATGTACTTAAAGTACTTAAAGTGTTCAAATGTCATGTGGTGCGACCGTGCATCATGTGGTGAGACTAATAACAGCAGGAATTCTATGGCTGGAGTTTGAATAACAGACAGACTTGGGTGAATGGGATTCTTTAGGCATTTTTCTTCATTTGATGCATTTTACAGGGTTGTAGTTTGTTCATTAACCCGTTTGTGCCCAGATTTTTTCAGAGTTGTAAGGCACATCATTGAGTCCCTCTGAATCATGTTATGTATTTATAGCATTTTTATGAGCGGCAGCAATTGTTGCCAGTGGGCACATAGCTTGTCACTTGGTCCAATGTCACTTAATAATAAAAGAGAAATAATAATAATATAGTAATAACAAAATAATAAGAAATAATAATAAAAAGGTGGAGACTCATGTATAAAATTCAAAACAACAAACAATATGAACCGGTTTCTTTATTCTCTTTTTTTATACTCAAAACCACAGCAGTTTTTTTAGAACCTGTAAAAACATATATACACGATGTGCGTCGCCACAGTTCTTTCATGGTGTCGACCTGCCCCCAGTGTTACAGCGTCAGTGGTTGACCCTGAAGAGCACTACCAATGACCTCACGTCAAACATCACAAACTATTGTGATACTGTGAATTGATTTAGCGAGGAAGAGTATTGTAAGAGGACTAAAATGAGCCATTGTGCATCATTCTACAATTCTAAATAAGTAAATTAGGAGCCATCCTGCAGACAGTGTTTTCCTTTAGTTAGTGACAGGCTGTGCCCACTGGCAACTATTGCTGCTGCTCACAGAAATAAGCCCATGAACAAAAAAAGACTTATCCTAGGTACAGTTTTCAGGGGGAGGGTTACTCTAGAGACTTGAATGATTAAATAATTATAAATATGTTTGGGGGGGAAATCATAAGAAATCTATGAAAATTAACTCTTTCCAGGAATATCTGCACCTGCCGTGTCTTCAGCCGGAAGGAGCAGGAACCAGATCATGCGATAGGAAGTTCTTGGAAATGAATTTTTAAAACTCATAAACTTTGTCTAAATTGTCTACTAGCATATAAGTGGAAAAAGTTGCATTAGTACCTTTGAGATTTTTATTGTGAGTCGAAAATGACAGTGACACACTTTGTGGGGAAAAATGGGTTAAACACAAGCAGGTGACTGTCATATTGCAGCAAAAAACAAACAAACCAATATGCATTAAAAATCTAAAGAAATGCAACAGTTTGTTTCTGTACACTTCATATTACTCAGAACGTAGATTAATATCCCAACCATGTTTTAGAAAATGAAACCATTTTAAGGTTTTTCTCGGTCGCACCACTTGACATTTTACACTAAAAATGCTTAAAATAATGCGCCCACCTCACCACAGCACCTCAACTCACTAAGAGAAACAGCACACGCAGCACATTCAAACAGTACCTCAAACAGAGGTCAGAATGTGACATAGGTGTCAGAGGGACCGCCCTCAAATGGTTTAAATCCTCTCTATCAGATAGGTACCAGTTTGTTAGTGTAAACCAGTGCACCTCTCCCTGCTCTAAAGTAGCTTGCGGTGTTCCACAAGGATCTGTGCTTGGTCCAATCCTGTTTACTCTGTATATGTTGCCATTAGGTAACATTATCAGAAAACATGGCATTAATTTCCACTGCTATGCTGATGACACTCAGCTGTACTTATCAATGAAACCTAATCAGACCGATCAAATCGATAAGCTCAGTGCCTGTGTGAAGGACATCAAAACCTGGATGACCCTGAATTACCTGCTCTTAAACCCTGAAAAAACAGAGGTCATTGTTGTCGGTCCTAAAGGTCAGAGAGATTCTCTGTCAGACCAGATAATCTCACTTGACAATGTGAGTATAGCCTCTAGCTCTACTGTAAAAAACCTTGGAGTCGTATTTGACCAAAATCTCTCATTCACAGCTCATATAAACCAAGCTTGTAAAACTGCATATTTTCACCTGCGAAACATAACTAAAACCAGAAATATTTTGCCTAAAAATTATGCTGAAAAACTTATCCATGCATTTGTTACATCCAGACTAGATTACTGTAATTCTCTGCTCACCGCCTGCACTAAAGGTACTTTAAGAAGCTTCCAGTTGGTCCAAAATGCAGCGGGTTCTCCCCGAGGTTTCTTCTTTTTCCCAGGACCCTGGGTTTTTTGGAGTTTTTCCTTGCTGAGAAGGAGGGTCTAAGGACAGGGGATGACTGGACCATGTTTCATTTGCTGCTTTACATGAATGTTGTTTATTCCTGTTTTGATATGTCTGTGTGTATGTTTTACTCATCCATATCTTGGAACGTCCTTAGAGGAAACTGTTGTTGTGATTTTGGGCGCTACAAAAATTAATTGAATTGAATTGAATTGAATTGAGTACTCTGGTGGAAAAGTAGGGTACATCCACTGCAGTACCTGTGACATGACGGTCAGCAGTGTGGTCAGCAGAGTGTTCTCCTGTGCCATTGTTATTCTGCGTGAGCGTCTGTGACCTGGAGCTAAAGCTCTGGCTGATGTTTGAAACTGAACAGCACAGTGTTTTGACGACAATCACAGCAACAGCATTGATTTGTTTCACTTTCTATTTCGGTGTTACATGTGGTTTTAATAAAAAAACAGAGGTGTCAGAATAACCAAATGTTTGCTCAAGAAGAGGTAATGTTATTCAAAGTAATATTACTCAAGTAAAAAGTAGTGGTCCAAGAAATTACTCGGGTATTTAGAAAAAAGTACTACTTAAACTTACCATAACTTGAAGAATAAATCTGGTATTTTCAAACAACAACAATGAGAATGAAACTAAATCGTATTTGAAGGAGCGAAGCAGGAAACACAGACGTTCTGCTCGTCTCATATTATCACAAAACGCTTTTGTCACTTTAGCTTCACTCACCGTGGGAAGAGGAAGCACGACTTGTATTGAATTTGTTTGGTGCTTAGTCTGATTGACAGAGTCTTCTACAGGCTCACACAGCTGACCATGATCAGGGTTTGAATAGGACCCAAGAGAGATCACTAAATTACTCAAATATGCACGGATGACGTCTGACACCTCAGGGATGTTTCTGATCATTACACAGAGGCTGGATTTTGTGCTATGAAGTGAAGAACACCTGCAATTATCATTTATAAACGTTTATTCACCATTAACTAATCATGAACTGAAAATTACAGGTATGTCATTATTATTACATGAGCAGTTAATGATTAATAAACAATTGTAAATTATTTGTAGATGTTTCTAATTAAACATTTATGAACGTTTTATTAGTTAGTTATAATTAGTAACATTTAGTCAATTAGTAATAATTTCTTAATAATAATTGATATCACTGAGTAAATTTGTAATGAGATTTAAATAATTTGTAACATTTGGATAATTAGTCAGAACATTTTGATAAATATGAACATTCAGTCAATTAGTAATTACATTTTAATAAGCATGAATTAGATTTAAATAGTTCGTGATAACACTTAGTAAGTTTGTATTAACATTTGAATAATTAGTAATAACATGTAAATAGTTAGTGATAACATTCAGTAAATTAGTAATAAGATTTAAATAATTAGTCATAACATTTAGATAATTAGTAAGAAGGTTTTCATAAATAAGAACATTTAGTCAATTAGTAATAACATTTGAATAATTAGTCATAACATTTTAATAAATAACATTTGGTCAATAATAACAGTTTAATAATAAGTAATAACATTTAGTCAGTCAGTAATAACAATGACCTGTTTGTAAATGGTTATTAAACACTTGTTAATGAGGAGCTAATTTTTGAAAATGATGAGTTAAAAGTTAATAAACATACTTTGATTAATCCATGTTAAAAGAAATATAAGGTTCAGAAAACACTCGGTTTTGGTAATTCAGCTGTAATTTTATCATATTTTTATTAATATTTTCATAGAATTATTCCTTTTTCAACCATTTTTATTGCAAATAGTTGATATTTTTCTCTTTCTTATGCACCAAAACATTTAGATTTTGTGAAATAATTTGTGGAATTAATTGTTTTGATTTTACAATCATGACGGTATATGATTTTCCGGGTTTTTAGTAAATTGGCAGCCATTTTGAGTGAAATATTTGACAGAATGGAGCATGAGATTTTCTAAAAAGGTGTGTTCAAATGAAACACTGTGCAAAATGTCATGCTTTTGTCCGCCAAGTTTTTTCCCTTACAGACCTGACTAACATTTGTAAATGATTTGCTGATATGCCTCATTATTATAAAGTGTCACAGATTTTGCATAATATTCCCTCTTTAATGCTCCAGGTTACAGGCCCCACTACTTCTGGTGAGCTTAAAGGTTCTGCACGGGTTCAGTGGGAAATGGGTCAAGCGCAGAGGTTCAAATCTCACCCAAACCTGTCTGGAGTTTGCTCTCTTCTCCCCAGTGCTTCTCCGGCTGCAGTAGAGTCAGTGTCGGGCGTGAGGAGGACAGACACGAGAGCAGAACAAACCCGGGATATTCTGAGCTCTTGTCTCACACCTGACGATTATTTTTGGATGCACAGGAGGGGGAGATGTGCCGGCATATCGTCCAGGCAACGGGGGCGGAGTTTGAACAAGTGGTTTTGGTATTTTTAGTTTGAGCGTAGCAGAGTGTACGGGACCAACTACAGCGAGTATGAAAACAGTGAAAGAGAGAGTACAGTGAGTCAGTGATTACTGAGGATCATCTTTAGGACCATAATGTTATACGGTCGGCAGGTGCAACTGTTAATGCTCCTAGAATACACAAAATGGACTCTATAACACTGTTCCCTCCTCAAAAACACACCTGGAGTTGTGTTTTCATTCACACATGTTTGAGTAAATGTTTATTATCAGTCTGTTTACAACTCTCAGCAGTCACCTCCAGTGTCTCTCTCTGAAACCTTCAAATCAGGCTAGAAATCTCGTTGTGTCATTATACTCAGACTTGAACTTTAACAGCCACATCAAATCAATAATCTGCAGCCTTTTACCATCTAAAAAACAGCAAAAATCACAGGTCTACTGTCTAAAGCAGACAGGAGGTTAGATCCTGTCACAGCCTCACTGGCCTCTCCAAACGAGCTGTGAGAGCTGCAGAACATCCAGAACATCCAGAACATCCAGAACACTGCACTCCTGACACCAACCAGGAAGTACGAGCACATGCGTCCTGTGCTCAGGACTCTGTACTGCCCCCTGTGGCTCAGAGACTTTAAAGTTGAACTCCGGCACATTTGAAGCTAAAGTCCGTTCCTAGAGGTGGTCGAATTCTGTCAGAAGCCAAAAAACGGCACAGATCAGTGTTTCCTCGGTGGAGATCTCACTGTGTGTGAGTCTGTCAAGGCAACAAACTAGTGCAGTGATGGGGGCAAGTTCTGAACTTCCACGTAAAACGCCAATTTGTTTCAGACTGAAGAAGCTTAACTCCACTTTAACCCATCTGACAACAGCCACGAGTCTAACAAACAAAACGCTCTGCC
The DNA here is from genome assembly GCA_034769755.1 of Odontamblyopus lacepedii. NCBI lineage: Eukaryota > Metazoa > Chordata > Actinopteri > Gobiiformes > Gobiidae > Odontamblyopus > Odontamblyopus lacepedii. Next base: position 1,979,381 of record CM068363.1, on the reverse strand, counting down.
TGGTTCACTCATTAGTGTCTGGAAACATTATAAAATAACTTTATAAGCAGCCTTAGCATGAGCTTGTTGATTTTCCACTGCACAGGTGAAAGCCCAAAAGACTCGATGTCATTTCTAATCCCATTTATTTACGAGTGAATTATGTTGTTTTAAAAACACACACACACCAAAAAAAAATACAGTCCCGAACCATTTTCTTTCAGCAACTTTCAGTTTCTATTGTTTTTCACCATCAGTCGTCAGTCCTCACTTGTTGCTTCTGGTGGTTCGCTGGAATCGGCGATCGAGTCTTTTAGACTCTGACATGCAGTGGGAAATCAACAGAGGGAAGTGACTCAAACCATGAACCCTCTGGTTAGTGGGCGACCATCTCAACCGTCTCCTTCACCGAGATGACAGTGCACATCTTTAGAGTGTACAGGAGGCTCCAGGCACCAGGCAGGCTGAGAGTCTGTCCTGCCCACAGCCCTGCACTGTCTCTGGGGTGAGGAGTGGACCATTAGCCCGTGTGCTGGAGCCGCAGATACTGAAGGGCCTCTGAAGGGCCTCTGATGGGGATCTGATGGGGATCTCTGCCAAACACAACACAACACAAGCATTAAGCATTCAGGATATGGATTTATATGGATGTTTTATTCATATTCATTAGACCTGAGCCCTTCTGTGGCCGACTGCAGAGGAAACTGCAGACGAGCGGAAAGACTTGACTTCCATGTTAAAGGTGCAGTATTACACAGAGAGGATTCTAGTGAGCTTTAAGTCCTGTTATAATCACCTGGTCAACAACAGACATGGAGTTTGTTTGAATAATCCTGGTTTATTAGTCTGTCTACATCTCTAAAGCTTCAGCTGTTCCACCTGCTGATGTCATTCAGTGATAATTTTCAAGTGAAGTTACAGAAAGACAGAAGGCCTGACACTTCTATAGAAAACAGTTTAAACGTGGTGAAGTTTATTCTATCCACTGAAATGGATTAAACCTAATTTTGAATTTCTCTTCTGTTAGCAGTGAATACAAACCCTGACATTTAAAATGGTTTGCACTTTTTATTAAGCATAGTAAATGCATATTTGCTAGAACAATTTTTAAATTTAAATTTAAAAAAATAGGTAAATGGTTGCCTTAGTTTTCTAATTTGACTGCAAATTATAAATATGTAAGTATCACCTAAAATCTTTAGTATCAATTAATAAAATACTTTAAGGAATGTAAAATCATTTAAATTAAATACTAAAGGTAATTAAAATTTTTATGTGATACTTATGCTTTTTTTTTTATTTACATTAATTAAAAAAATTATAATGAATATATTGCATTGCATTAATATAGCATCATTCAAGACACTCAAAACATTTTGGCAGTAAGATAAGTACATTTTGATTTAAAAAATTTTAATACTGTAAATTAAAAATATGTGCAAGTATCACCTAAACTCAAACTAATAAACTAATCAAATATTTTAAGGAATGTATTTTTTTTTTTTTATTAAATCCATCCATCCATTCATCTTCTCCCGCTTAATCCAGCTGGGTCGTGGGGGCAGTTTGCTGCCAAGTCCTCATAGCCCCTGACCCCCTATGAACCCCTCTGCAGGTGGAGCCCACAGGAGGGTGGACAACATGGTCCTTGATGTTAGTTCAGGTGCTGCATGTTTTGGGTTGATGGGGGAAACTGGAGCACCCGGAGGAAACCCATCCAGACACGGGGAGAACATGCAAACTCCACACAGAAAGACCCCGGGAGACCCGGGGATTGAACCCGCAACCTTCTTGCTGTGAGGCCTGAGTGTTGCCACACATTTAAATTAAATAGTAAATGTAATTAAAGATTTTGTGATACTTAAAGTTACATAAAATACAGATTCATAAAAACTGTCCTCAAGTATTGTACATTTGCACTACTCCAAAAATATTCATTTTGTCTTCTTAGTGCTTTAAATTCTCAGGTTCTTTTTAAAGACAATGTGGCCAAGTGTATTTACCTTGTTGACGTGTTTCGGCTGCTGCATCTTCAGAACTGTCACCGGTGTTGGTGGAGGAGGAGAGACACATCACACAAGCACTCAAACAATGCCAATATCCCGACTGAGCCATCAACAAAGGCAGACAACAAGTTCTCAATAAAGCCAACAAACCCCGGAAAAAACCTCAACAAACCAACAGAGGGCAGCAGGAACACCAAAACACAGTCACACTACCGTACATCAGAGGAATCACCGAACCCATCCAGAGAGCCATGAAAAAACACCACATAAGCACAGCAGTCAAACCACACACAAAACAGTGAGTACACCCCAAAGATAAAATACCACCAGAACAAAAGTGCAACGCCATCTATGAAATAAATCTTACACAGGGGAAACAGGTTCACATTTCACATCTAAAAAACAACACCAAAAAGAATCCGAAAAAGAAACGGCAGGGAGACTCACCAGAACACAAGGAGACAAAGCAGAACAGGAAAACCTAAAATCCACCATATCAGACGACTGTAAAAGAAATAACCTCATTCTGGATCGGGACGGGGCTCGGGTCATTGGATCAGAGAACAACAAGTTCAAGCGCTGGATCAGGGAGGACAGTGAAATCAGGAAACGAGGCACTGACGGCATCAACGACGGAGCGTTCCTCCTTTCACACACCTGGGACCCCCTCCTCCAGAGAGCACCGGGCGACAGGAGGCGCGGTCAGTCTGGGCGACCTGCAGGTCCCATCAGGCTGACCACGCCTACAGGAAGTAACAACAGCTGATATATGATATACGACACGTCACCGCCAACACCGGGGACGGTTCTGAAGATGCAGCAGCAACAGCCCAAACACGTCGACAAGGTAAATACACTTGGCCACACTGTCTTCCAAAATAACCTCAGAAGTTAATACATTTGCACTACTTTTGTGACTTTCCCCCACTGCTGTTTTGCAGCTAACAGACCCAGGAGAGATCACTAGATGACTCAAACATGCATCTAAAACCTCTTCAGAGATGTTTTAGAAAAAAGGAGCAATGTTATAACATGGCAGAAAGCACCAAAAACCATCAGTTTAGCACAATATCTCTGCTCTTCAAACAGAATATCTAAAATAATCATCATAAAGCGTGTGTGGGATCGGTCATGGGCTGCGTCTGTTTCATAAGGTTAATGAAGACGACACAATCGAATGAACGCAGCTCGTCTCTGCAGCACTTCTGTTACCTGGACTCAGACAGGTGTGTGCGTGACAGACAGAGGGGGGGGGGTGACGAGGCGTAACCATGGAAACCGGCGCGGGCCCTTCGTTAGCCCGGCAGGTGCTAATGGAGATAACGAGAGAGAGCGAGGGGGAAGGGGAAGGCTGCACACCGCCCTCCCTCTCTCCACACGCTCATTTGGGGCTGATTTTTTTCCCAGTTTTTTTTTTCTTTCTTCTTCCATCGTCACCGGCTGCAATCACCGGCCCATTGAGCCGGACGCCGTGGGAGGTAAATGCGGCAGGCAAAGGGTCCGCAATCAGATCGGGGCCCGCGGGTCTCTGGCCAACTCTGACTCCGCGTACAGCCTGGGTTTTTGTCGCGGAGAGATTATGTTTAAAGTCCAAGCACAAGACAATAACTCAAAATAGCGTCGTGTAACTTTGTGTAACGGTGGAGGGTCCCTCACCTGCTTTTCACCGTGAAGATGTTATCGCTTTGTCTGGAATGGTTCAAAGTCGCAACGAATGAATGTGTTCTGCTTTAAAAAAGATCATTAATTCCGAATGAAAATGATTATTCGGAATGAAGCTTTGTTCTGACGTAAGTGGGTGGTTTATTCCGGTTGCTTGGTAAACGTTTATTCTTCTTCAAAATAATTCCGGTTGCTCGTACTCGTTGGGTCGCCCTGCTGATGCGATCCGGCTCCATCAGTCAGCGCCTCGTTTCCTGATGTCAGTGGCCTCCCTGATCCAGCGTTTGAACTTGTTGTTGTTGTACTTGTCTTAAAAAAGAACCTAAGACGGTAAAGTACTCAGAAGACATAATGAACATCTTTGGCGGGACGCGTTTCACACGATAGAAACCGTCGGGCCTCGCGGCATTAGAATTCTTTCGCTAGACAGAATCCTGATTTAACCAATCGCTGCTATTTGGTCAGAATGCTCAGTGATGTCCAAGTAACTGCAACAGCAAACAGAATCAGAATCAGAATCAGAATTACTTTTATTCATCCCCGAGGGGAAATTTTCTTCGTTACAGATGCAACCGACCAAGAGCATGTACATCGAACAAGTTACAAAATAAGCTAAATACAATAAGATAAAAGATAAAATAGCTCTCTCTGGTAATTATTTACATCAGTGACATCTTTATGACTATATACATGTGTGAGCAGGAATAGGATGAAAAGGATTGAGTAGTTTGTGAGTTAAAGTGCAGCGTTCAACAGTTTGATGGCGACAGGACAGATTTCCTGTGCAGAGAGTGTCCGTCAACAAATATTGTTGTTTCTGTGAGGTGAACTTTAGAATTAAAGGTACAAGAAAAAATGCAAAGTTAGTCAGTCCAAAGGAGTTATAGCGTTCTGTCGCAACTCGGGTTGGTTCTGGCCAACACACCGTTTCGCTGATTGGCCGGTGCTCCGACTACAACTTCCAGGGTTCTTGCAAATCGCAGAGTGTGTTCTGATTCCTGACAAGTCGCTGGAGAGAAATGAAACTGAACGGAGGCACTAGGTGGCGCCAACCTGGCTAGGAGTGGGCTGAGGTGTGGCAGCCTCAGACTGTTTGTCTTCTTCCTCCTTCTCCCACACTCTTCCCTTCTCCTCCTCAGCTCACAGACGGAAAGCGTGAGGACAGAATTCTCCAGCTGCTGCTTCATTATCATCAGAACCACTGCGGAAAACGTTTGGATCGTGTTTGTGTCGGTGGCGTAACGACAGACAGAAAGGCCGGGAGCAGCTGAAGTGTGGGTTTTCTTCCCATAGACGTAAATACGTTCGTGTCGCTCCATGTGAACTCGAAGGAGAATATTTTAATTACGAACTATTTAATTCAGAACAATTAATTCAGAATAAAAAAAACATCATGTTACAGGTCTGTGGAGAGGCGACCCCACTCACAGTCTGAATACCTGTTTTTCTTGGTGTTTTTGAGCTTTAAAACCACTTGAATAATTGAATAAACATAAAGTAGAGCTGTTTAATGTCATACTGCGGAACATTAGAGGCAAAGCAATGACATTCGTGGAAACAAGAAGGTGACGGATGACAGATGATGACGATTCTCTCATTTTCACTTAAATTGGCGGCATTTTTTCCACAAATAAAGAAGCAATTTGTGAAGCAAAGTGTAAATATCTTCTATTTTTAAAAGTTCTATATCGATGACGTCGCACTGGGGAAATTATGTCCAAAATTCGGCACAGTTTACACACAAAAACAACAACCAAAACACATTTTTCTGCTGATATTATAAGCAAACATTTATTTTGGATTTGTCATCGTCATAATCTCTGTGCACACGAGAGGGGGTTTGGCTGAGTGTCGTCAAAGTTCAGTTTTACTCACAAATATTGGAGCGTGTTCTGCCGCCGTGAGTCCAGAATAAACAGTTGTCTGGGACTCACTCTTCTCTCACAAACTTCCCGCACACTTCATCACACAGTACTGAAACAGAAGCCCAAATGAGTCGAACGAAGCTCCTGCTGATACTTTGCAGCTGATGCCGTCAACATTCCCCGGGGGGTGTGACGCTAACTGAGGCTCTGCTCTGTCTGAGGCTCCGTAACACTTTAATCTGATCTTTAATCTTCAGTCTCAGTTAGTCTATAAACCCTATAAACTAGGGTTACACTTTTTATTTGATGGAAATGAACCTCATGTTATTGGAGATACATTCATAAATCCCAGCTAGAAAGGTCACAGCATTCTATAGGTCAGGGGTCACCAGACTTTCTCTGGGGGCCACATTATCGCTCCTGAGCTGGGGTTGGATTAGGCAGGTTTCATAGTGACGATATATGTGATTATATTCTTTGAAAACCGTCACATTTTCAGACAAACTGCACAGTCCTTACACTGAACAAAAAAAACAATGGCTCGTCCACTGTTCTTTGAAAACTGTGCACTCTGTGGCAACTTTTCGGGCTTTAACACTAGACATTTTGCTGTCCTTCACTGCACCACAGTGGCTCTGCACGGGCGTTCACTGTCACTGTCTGACCTCGAGCTTGTCAGGTGATGAAAATTCGATGGCAAATTTATCAGCAAATGTAAATATGTTGTATAATTAAATATAAATAATTCATATAAATGTCACGTTTAATTGAAAAAAATTAACAAAATACAAGACATGTTATTATTTGCCAAAAAGTATTAAAAAAAATTAAAAATAGGCCATGACAACTTTTGAGGATTGCCTCATAGGGCCCGTTCAAGTGGTGGGGGCAGAGGGGCTGGGGGCCGGTCAAAGGGGCGTGGAGGGCAGGAGGTGGCCTTAGTTTGATGACCCCTGCTATAGGCCTATGTTATTTAATGCATCCTATAGGCCTATGTTATTTATTGTAGTCTATAGGCCTATGCTATTTAATGTACATAGGCCTATGTTATTGAATGTAGTCTATAGGCCTATGCTATTTAATGTACATAGGCCTATGTTATTGAATGCATCCTATAGGCCTATGTTATTTATTGTAGTCTATAGGCCTATGCTATTTAATGTACATAGGCCTATGTTATTGAATGTAGTCTATATGCCAGTGTTATTTAATACAGATGGAGGCAGCTAAAATGAATAAGGTTCAACTGCAGATTCTTGATGTAATATATGGTCTTGGGTCTGGTAAGTAATAGAAATGATCTGGTTTTATGTTTGGGAATTTACCTTTCCAATATTTTGTGGCAAAATACAATGAACAGTTACCATGGTGACACAGTGCACACATAAGCAAACGCTGACAAATAAGTTTTAAGACGAAACCTCGAGGAAAAAATACAAACTTGATTGAAACGACCCATTTTCAGGAACCTGTGATCAGTTCAGCGTTCGTGTTAGGGTGACCAGATTGGGGTTAACGAAGAGGAGGACTTGGTGGTTTGGGGGTGAAAAAATTTAACAACATTTGCACTTTGTTACCAGCATTTGGATTTAAGATGGTAAATGTGTCATATTATGTGTTTCGGGGGTCTGGGGTCTTCCACAGGGGAATTTTGGACAAATTGTTCAATTGACTGTATTTCATTACATTTTAGAGGTCTAAAAAGCCACAGCCCAATAATATAAGCCAATGTAGCCAATATTTCTTTTTTCATGGGTGTAGGGTTCAGTGGAGGTGCCTTTTACCATGGTACAAGTATCATTTTTCATGCCGAACTTTGTACACTAATATATGGATGGTTACTGTTTTATAGACATCTAACTGCAGCTCATCTAAGGCTCGCCGTGGCTCCTATATTTACTTAATTTCTTGTGACTGCTAAAATAAGTAGCTCTCCGGCAATTTTGTAAAAGTTTTGTAATCAATAGGACAAATTGTCTCTTGAATTCTCTGAACTACCAATATTGTCGTCCAAGGGTCTCCAAATTTTCCTCTGCTGAGCTACTTTTACAAAATGAAAATGCCGGAGAGCTACTAGTTTTAATGGTTGAGCAAATATAAGAGCCACGGCGAGCCTGAGACGGCGTACAAAGTTAGGTATCTACTACACAGCAGTATCTCCTGATAAATACACCGGGATAAAACATGTGTCCAGACGTCCAGCTTTGGTCAGACTTAGGCTTATTTCTGTCATGGAACAAGTTGAGGCTTACCCTAACCCTGGCCTGAAAAGTGTTGAAGACCCCTACCCTAAGCCCATGAAAAAATAAATATTGGTACATGTTAGAATAAAATCCTTACAATGATGAAGTTATTAAAAATGTACATAAAGTTAAGAGGCAGTTTCAATGATACAAACCAGGCTCAGAGCATGAAAGAGCCTTTGGTAAAGAGTTTGTGAGGTACCCAGCACTAAAAACCAGATGTGTGACCTTTTTGAACTCTACTTGAGGTTCCCAGACCATATTTCTGTGCTTATCTGATGAAATGTAAACCTAGCCATGATATACTTTGACCATGTTGTCTATTGTAAACCTAACACTGACATGATGTATTGTAACAACACAATAAAAACCGTGCCAGAAGGGGAGGAGCTTTGGGAGTCTGGCGTGGACGAGCCTAGACAAGCGCACGTCTCGGCTCCCCCGTGTGCACGTAAAAGAGAACTGGCTAAGGTGATTTAATCCTCAATTGTGGTAGGAGACTGGCATTTATATAAAACTGTAGATATTTCACTGTTTGTGATCTAATCTCCCAACAGTACATGGTCACATTTTTATCGCGCTTTTCTACCTTCAAGTCACTCAAAGCGCTTTACAACAAGGAGCCACTCACCCATTCATACACCAGTGTGCGCAGACACTGGGGGCGAGGTGGGCGTCTTGCCCAAGGACACAGCGACAGCGTTCATCTGTGGGAACTGGAATCACACCAGTGACCTGTGGGTCAGTGGATCTGCCCGCTTACCAATGATGTTTATGTCGAGAACGGGATTCGAACCGCCAACCTTCAGATCAGCGGACAAACTCCTGACCGACTGAGCTACTGTCACCGCGTTGGCTACATAGGCTTTTATTATCAGGCTGTGACTTTTTTTAGTTTGTCCAAAATTTCTCTATAGAGGACCTCAGACCCCTGAAACACAAAATATCACACATTTACAACACTGGTTACAAAGTGCAAACATCAGCAATTTTTTTCACCCCCAAACCACCGAGTCCCCGTTTTTGATAACCCCAATCCGCCCCCCCTAACATGAACGCTCATATTGGTCACAGACTCCTGAAAATGTGTTGTTTCAATCAAGTTTTCATTCTAAAACTTATTTGTCAACGTTTGCTCATGTGTGCATTGTGTCACCATGGTAACTGCTCGACATTCCACCATAGAGATACACATAGAACACCCCCAGCATGATGTCAATGCAAAGTATCAATGGACCAGTGCAGTTTAATTTTACGTCATCATCTGTAAAACACTGTGTGCAGCGAATAATACTCAAATATCCCATACATTCTACATTCTGGAGTAAAAGGAAATATTCAGAGGATTTTTTTTTTTTTCTCCAGCAGATGAATAGAAACAGACAAACACAGCATAAATGTGTGGGATTCAGGTTGTTTTAGTCGTCACATATTTCCTTTGTTAGAGCTGAATAAAGGAACGCTTCAGTCAGACCTTTACATTTACGGTCTGGCTTTTGTTTCGAGACAGACGGGCGATGGATGCTCACAGCAGATGTTACATTTAAGGCAGATTAAACCTTCCGAAGGCCATGTCATGGAGAAGGTGGTCGTGCATTCTGAACTCAAGAGAAATAAACACTATGCTGTTCAAACATGTCAAAAGAAAGGTTCGATAGGCTTTATTCACGGTCACGGGAAGACGTTTGGAAACATGCGGATGACGACTTCCCGACACTGGGCACGTGATGTAACCGTGGATTCAGTGGCAGCATCTTCAGAACCTCCCAAAGCTTTCCATGGGGGGGGCGGGACTCTAATTGCAGCTTCTGTGTCTCTTACAGACAACTGGTTGGAACTGTCGATCTGCCGAACAGAACGGAACGCTACAGTGGCTAGTTTTTTTAAGAAATAAGTTAAGTCCGCCACACACGACAGGAGAATTTGCCTGATTTTGGCTCCGATTTTCTACATCCCAAGTTCTGCAAGGCGTGATCCGACTATTTGTCTAATTGTGCGATTCTGAAGCCTCGTGTGTGGGGTCAGTGTCAGATCATAACCAAAAACATTGGCACCGCTACGGTAACAGCCGATAAAACAGAGTGTCAGGGGTAGAGCAGTGACGGACATGGAGGTGCGACATACAAACTCAGGATATAGCGAAAATAATGTTCGGACTTTTTTCCTCACCTCTCGTAAAGTGGTACATTTAAAGTGCAGCATCTCATCCATGTTATTCATCGAAATTATCCTCTGCAAATAATGACTCCAGTCCACAAAACGGCGCCGTGAATCCAGTTTGAGGCGTTTTTTTAAAAGTAAAACGTCGAGTTCCTCACGTGTGTTTGTGTCCATCCACACAGCGCACGGATCCAGGTGAAGCTGCAGATTAACGACAGTGACTCTACTTCCTGTGGACTTTATCTCCAATCTTTTATGCCTTAAAAATCCTGTATCTGAAGTGTTGCTCCAGATTTAACACATAATAATAAAAGTTTTTTGTGCAGAGCTCTGATCTTTGAACACTTCAGAGTCTCAGAGCGAGTGGTTTTACTGCAGACAAGAAGCAGTTGAAGCCGTTGCGCTCACAGCTTTATATAGTGTGGTCCACACACAGATCCCACTGCAGTATTTGCGACCAGAGATTTTAAGTCTCATAAGATTCTCGCTCGTTAGAAAGAACATCTAGATCAGGGGTGTCAAACTCATTTTGGTCTGGGGGCCGTATGCAGCCTACTTTGATCCCAAAAGGGCCGGATCAGAAAACTCAGTTCTCTCTTCAAGTTATTGTATTTTTCTCCGTGTCTCGTAGTGGTGTTTAAGATTATATTCCTCGAGCAACGCCACTTGTTCCAAACACACTGAGCACAGATTTCCCATTCACCTCTGTCAACAAATAAGAATTAGACTATTTTTCTTGGGAAATCCTGAACTCAGCATCTGCTTTTCTCATTTTTTGACATTTTGCTGATGAGGGTCACGGTCGACAGTCAAAACGATCGTCCTTTAAGAGCGTTTGGAAAGAGGAAAGTCTTCATTTGTGCTGCTCTGGTGGGAGTCGCAACGTACAGAAACGCCGGAGACGCTGCTGTGCTAAACGGTGCAGAAAATTAACAGAAAAATCTGAAAATTTTAAGTATTTTAATAGAAAATTCAGCCGAGGGCCAGATTAAGGGTCTTGGAGGGCCGGATCTGGCCCCCGGGCCGCATGTTTGACACATGTGATCTAGATGAAGAAAACTGTGCCATTTTCTCAGTTTTCCCAGATATTCTTCCGCCAGAAAAATGTATATATTATAAAAGTAAAGATGTAAACAAGTAAATGTGGTAGTTTCAGAGTAGTTTCGGTGTAGTTAGCTCCTTCCTTCAAACAGATATAAGGCCGTGTTCACCGATGTCTGAGCAGAACTGAAGAAGCAGCTTGGATGAGCTAAGAAACATCTTCACTCAAAAAACGTTTGTAAGGTTGACATTTTTGGAGGTCTCCATTGATTTACAAAGGATTCTTCTTCTTATTTATTATTACGATCTTTCTGTCTGGGGTGTCTACACTTTACACAAACACTTTGGTAAAAAGTTGTGAAATTTAGGTCAAGAGATCCATCAACAGGTCAAAGTTGGACACGCATTCACGCTTGGAACTATTGGCCCGTTTGTCCGATTTTCACAGATTAGGTGTTGTTGTAATCCTTGGGCCAAGCCGAGTTGAACACACCCTATGACGTCAACTTACACCATACTGGATTTTCTGACATTTTGGATTTTATCAAAAACCTTCAAAATGTATCTCCTCTCTCACATTTTGTCCAATTTTTTTTTAAACTCAACACACACAATCTTCAAACTAATTGTCCCAAAAAATGTGTAAAGGATTGTTTCATTTAGTCCTTTGTTCTCTGGCAAACAGCCGTCAGACTTGTTGAGGTTGAGGTGTCGTTGTAATTCTTGGGCCTAGCCGAGTTCAACACTCTGTGCATGTGTTACTGCACCTACTCTTGCCTATTCTGCTGGTGCTGCAAGGCCTCTACATTGCTGCTTGCGGCTATATTTTATGTTTACAATAAAATGTTTCTGTTGCTGTGGATCCTACCTGGAGGACTGAGGGATTACACAACTCTAACACGTGCAAAAGGAAGTAAAACACAACTGTCCAACCATATATTTTTGTCCGCTTTATCATGGCCGGATCATGGAGGCAGCCGTCTGAGCAGAGGTTCACACTTCCCGTTCCTCACACACTTCCTCCAGCTCCTCCGGGGAGATCCCGAGGCGTTCCCAGGCCAGCAGAGAGACATATCTCCTCCAGTGTGTCCTGGGTCTTCCCCGGGGCCTCCTTCCAGTGGGACATGCCTTGACCATTTCTCCCGAGACGTGGCCAGGAGGCATCCAGAACAGATGCTGAGAATTTCTGTCCATAAAAACAAAAACCCATAAACCACAACTGAAAAGACACCTGTGAAAGCTCAGATCCGTCTCTTTAAATATTTCTCTATGTTCAAATAAATGACATTTCACAGACGAGAGCAGAACCACCTGGGCTTCCGCAGGGAGCCTCTGTTCTTTGAGTCCCACGCGATCTCAGCATGAACTCCACATGATCAATACGCCTCCGAGTGAAGCTTTGTGCTCCTGTTTCCCTTCTGTGCATAAGAAAACGCTGCACCGAAGTGGACTGTGCTCCGCCCTGCAGGCTCAGACACGGCCACAGGGGGCACCCTTTCAGACCTCAGATTGACAGCTGCTTGTGTGTGACCAGGAGGGGTGGAGGAGCAGCTGGGGGTAGGTGCGACTTTGAAGCAGACGAAAGCTAAAAACACCAACTGTGAAAGTCAATAAGGCTCGCAGCCCAACATGGAGGATCAGCCGGCAGAGCTCCACATCGACGCCCGCTCTGCTTCCGGAAGTACGTTTTACATTCATTTTTTCCATAGACTTAACCCTTCCAGCCCGACAGTATCGTATAAGGTAAGAATATGTTTTATATACAATAACCACGCATAACTTTCCAACCATAAAAGAGAGAAACGTCCTTTTTTTTTCTTGAAAATATGAGGCTTTCAGCTTTCCAAGCATATTTGTGTGATCCTACGTCACACGTGCTGTCTGATGAGTAGGGATGCGACAATATTCAATGTAATATTGAATTGGTTGATCTGGTCTCATGATTCAATACACGTGTCTGTTCGATTCACGTGTCGATATGCACATGTTCCTCCATGTGCTCCGTGTTGTCATTTATTTTGGTCCAAAGGGAAACGGTGATGGCAGCGTCCTTTTCAGATGCAGCAGAAAACAGCTCCACAGGGATTTACAGCTGAAATATTCTAACAGAGGAGGGTTTTATCTTTCAGAAACGTTTTGTTTTACGTTGATAGACCCAGGAATGACAAAGATCTTCACTTTTGAATGCTCTAGAATCACTTTTGGCTGAACAGAGGCTTGTATTCGCACTTGCGACGCAACTCGTGATATACACGATCTATATCTCAGGCTCTGTCTCTTAAGTTTTACTCAGAAAATGGTCTGTTGAGACATTTCTATGTAATATAAGACAGTTTCAGTGTCCAGGGACAGGAGGGCAGGAGGAGGAGCTACTGTCTGTCACTGCTGGAGAGACACATGTGAACCCAGTGAGCTTCAGGAGGAAAAGAAATCATCAAAAAATCATCATCACAGAAGGAAAAGTCTGATAGTGTTACTCTCCTGCCGCTCTATATTAAGAGTTGTCACGATCGAATAAAGGTAGGACCCAAAGGCAGACAGGAATCCAAGAGAGTTTACAAGGATTTATTACAAAGATGATGAATATAGCAGGGGGAGCAGGCAGGTCAGGAGGGCAGCGGGTAGAGTAGGCAGGCAGGGTAGGACAGGCTGGAGCTGAGGACGGAGCTGGAGCTGGAGCAAGCGTTCACCGCGGAGGTTAACTGACGATCTGGCGGAGATGGTGAGGAGAAACCAGGTAGATATACAGGGATGATTGGAGATGGGAAACAGGTGCACAGGCCAGCCCAGGAGCAGGAGGAGGAGTCGGACACGCCCAGCAGATCCGGAGAGGAAGGAGGTAAGTGAGGGGGAGGGTGAAGCAGGGAAGGATCGCACCAGGAGTGGACCATGACAAGAGTAGACTGTATTAGAAAACATAAAATAGCCTGAGAAAGCTCTTAAACTTCTGAACTGTGAATCATTGAACCAACTGCAGTAAAACACTTCACACATGAGCTCCAGCTGTGCAGTAGCTGTACTGTGATGTATTCTGTGTAATGTGTGTAATGTTTCATTAGCAGAAGAATTACATGAGATTATTTTTGCGTCTTAAAAAGGATCGACTCAATATCGTGACCCGTGTATCGAGATACATATCGAATCGAACCATATCGTTGCATCCCCAGTGATGACGTCGGGGAGTCGAGGGTCCAATAGGAACTTTTGCCAAACTCATGCGCTCCGTCCGTTTTCACCGGCCCAAACTTTACCAAAGAGTGAAGTGAGTCGAGATGGTCGATGCTCTGAGCGTCTGTGTTCGTGACGAGTGAAAGTGCAGATATTTCTCAGATAAATGGTAAAATACGCATCTCGGTCTGTGTAACTGCAAATCTCTTGCTGTTTTTATTTGAAAGTTTTATTTCAGTCAAAATGTCCAAATCCAAATGTAATTTCCACCCTGGAAATGAAGGAAGTGATGTGGCTCTGACCTGGACCTGACAGGAGCCGTTTCCATCACTGGCACCAATGGGCAGATTACACTTTTTTTTGTTTTGTTTTGAGGCAATAAAAGATAGTTTAGTTTACTTACAGACTTGATATTTTACACTTTTGTAGCTAAAGCATTTTTATGTCCAAAAAGTTGTTTATACATGTTGTCTGTTTGTTTTGTATAAAAAAGTGTGAATTTTATTTCCCGATTTCTGGTCCTGTAGCTTTTATCACAGTCACATGACACAACTCCAGCAGCAGATTGTGAAAGAACAGGTTGTACTGAAAAAAAGGATGTAGAACACTTCATTAGGGGTAAAAGAGGCAGTTTTAATCGCAAAATTTAGACCCAAAAAAATCCCAGCGAGAACAAATGTACTAAAATCGCTCTTGGGTAAGAGTTGGAGACACTGTGTACCTGATGAAAAACCTGGAGTTGTGTTTTGTTTGAGACGTTTCAGTAAATCTTTTACGTCCACATCTCCAAACGCTCACAACGCTCCACCTGGTGTCATGAAGAAAACAGATGAATGAGCCTTTTGTGGTCATTAGGTCCACAGAGGTTTCAAAGTGGAACTACAACAAAGCTCCCGGAGGGGCTTTTGGAAAAATAAGAGACTGACCAGAGAGAGGAAGGAGGGAAGTTTGGAGAGTAAAAGAGAGGAGCAAAGAAAGAGGGAGAGAGAGGAAGGAGGGAAGTTTGGGGAGTAAAAGAGAGAGAGAGGAGCAAGGGAAGAGAGAGAGAGAAAGGAGGAAGTATGGAAAGAAATAGAGAGGAAGGAGGGAAGAGAGGAGGAAAGAGAGGATGCAGTGAAGAGGAGGAGAGAGGAGGAGAGAGAGGATGCAGTGAAGAGGAGGAGAGAAGAGAGGAAGGAGGAAGTATGGAGAGAAAAAGGAAGGACAGAAGCATGGAGAGAAAGAGAGAGCGGAAAAGGGAAGAGAGATGAGGAGAGAGAGGATGCGGTAGAGAGGAGGAGAGAGGAGGAGAGAGGAGGAGCGCCCCAGGAGCAGGGAGGAGGAGAGAGAGGATACAGTGGAAAGGAAGAGGAGGAGAGGAGGAAAGAGAGGATGCAATGATGAGGAGGAGAGAGGAGGAAGAGGAGGAGCGCCCCAGGAGCAGGGAGGAGGAGAGAGAGGATAGAGTGGAGAGGAAGAGGAGGAGAGGAGGAAGAGGAGGAACGGTGGAGAGCGGACATCTGCATGAACCTCCACAAGCGCAGCACTCGTCCAGCGTTGCCATGGCGTTTACAGAGATGGATTTTGAGGTTTAGTCCAGTTTGAACCAAAAGAGCGAGAGAAGAAGAGGAGGAGGATGAAGAGGCTGAGGAGGAGGAAGAGGCTGAGGAGGAGGAGGAGGAGGAGGAGGATGAAGAGGCTGAGGAGGAGGAAGAGGCTGAGGAGGAGGAAGAGGCTGAGGAGGGGGAAGAGGCTGAGGAGGAGGAAGAGGCTGAGGAGGAGGCTGAGGTTGAGGAGGAGGAGGAGGATGAAGAGGATGAGGAGGAGGAAGAGGCTGAGGAGGATGAAGAGGCTGAGGAGGTTGAAGAGGCTGAGGAGGAGGAAGAAGCTGAGGAGGAGGAAGAGGCTGAGGAGGAGGAGGAGGAGGATGAAGAGGCTGAGGAGGAGGAAGAAGCTGAGGAGGAGGAAGAGGCTGAGGAGGAGGAGGAGGAGGATGAAGAGGCTGAGGCGGAGGAGGAGGATGAAGAGGCTGAGAAGGAGGATGAAGAGGAGGAGGATGAAGAGGCTGAGGAGGAGGAGGATGAAGAGGAGGATGAAGAGGAGGATGAAGAGGAGGCTGAGGAGGAGGATGAAGAGGCTGAGGAGGAGGAGGAGGAGGATGAAGAGGAGGATGAAGAGGAGGATGAAGAGGCTGAGGAGGCTTCTGCTGCTACAGATGGAGCAGAGTGAAAGTGCGTTTAAACTCCACCTTCACTAGAAGCATTTGGCTCATTTCAGCCCTGGAACAGCTGAAAGGAGCTGTTCACTTGGAAACTCCCACTTCATGACATCACAAGGTAGAACAGAGCGTTTGGAGGTTTGGAGATGTGCAGACTCATCATAAAGAGTTAGTCAAACATGAGACTGAAACAAAACAAGTCCAGGTCTGTTTCTGAGGAGAGAACAGCGTCAGAACAGGACTTAAAGCTCACAGGAGCATGCAAACAGCGCACTTCCTGATCCGTGAACAATAAAATATTATTATTAGATGAAGACGGTAAACAGAGGACTTAGATCTGAGAGAGAGAGAGAGAGAGAGAAAGGGAGAGAGGAGAGAGAAAAAAGAGAAAAGAGAGAGGAGAGAAAAAGTGAAAAGAGAGAGGAGAGAGAGAGAAAAAGAGAAAAGAGAGAGGAGAAAGAGAGAAAAAGAGAAAAGAGAGAGAGGAGGGAAAAAGAGAAAAGAGAGAGGAGAGAGAGAGAAAAAGTGAAAAGAGAGAGGAGAGAGAGAGAAAAAGAGAAAAGAGAGAGGAGAGAGAGAGAAAAGAAAAGAGAGAGGAGAGAGAGAACAAGAGATAAAAGAGAGTGGGGAGAGAGAGAACAAGAGAGAAAAGAGAGAGAATGAGAGAGAAGAAGAGAGAAAAGAAAAGAGAGAGGGGAGAGAGAATAAGAGAGAATAGAAGAGAGAGAAAAAAAGAAGAGAGGAGAGAAAAAGAAGAGAGAGAGAGGAGAGAACAAGAGGGAAAAGACAAAGTGAGAGGAGAGAGAAGGACGAGAGAGAGTGAGAGGAAATGGAAAGAAAAGAGGAGAGAGAGAATGGAGGAGAGAGGGGTCTGGAGATAAAACGATAAGGAGAGGCTGAAAGGAGGAGAGGGAGACGAGAGAAGAGAGGAGTCAATGATGGAGAGAGAGGAGAGAGAGGAGACATTTTGACTTCTTCCACAACATATCCATTAGTTTATGAAATTTAAAATCAAAATTCTACAAACTCTTCTTTTAAAACCATGAAGGAAGTAATAAAACGTGACTGAACCCCTACAGCGGTTGAGTTTTCGCCCTGTCACCGTCAGCTTCCCCGTCCCGGTCCCGTCGGCGTCGCAGATGAAGCGCAGGTGTTTGGTGACATTTTTGGTAATTAGCAGCGTTCGGTTAATTCTGGTGAAGAGTGTGATTTGTGCTCACCTGTGTTAGCGTACCGGTGGAAATGCCAGCGGCGCCCCCCGCTGGGCCGCCGTCACCGCAGCTGCTCGAGCTCAGCCGGCGAACGCTAACACGAAGAAGACCGGGGAGGGCATCTGAGCCACTCCGGGAGAGGAGGAGACACACGTGGATTAGAAATGGAGAGAAGCACTTTTTTAGATTAAAGGTCAAGACAGTAAGTGAGAACCTGGGAAACAGCAAACATGATTATTAAGACTTTAAAAATGCATAGTGTAACTTTCCTGGTTGGGGGTCTGTCACCTGCTTGTTTCTATGGATACATCATTGTTCTGCCTGGAATGTTCCACAGTGTGACCTTTGTATGAGTGAACAGCTCTATTTTACAAAGGCAAAAGGAGAATTTTGTGAGTTTCTCCGGTTGAGGACCCTTGAAACAATAAATCAGAAGGCCTGACGTGTTCAAACACCGGACTTTTATTTCCAAGAGGTATAGGCCCTTACATTTGATTCTATGAGACGTGTCTCTGATCTCTCTCTCCGCACCACCAGAGACGCCTCTATTTATCCGTACATTGCAGATAAGAATATTGATTCATTTAGGTAACAAAAGTAAACACAGATATGGAACTGCTGGCGTTATTCTTAGGTTAGCGAGTTCAAAAGAATCAAAGTTCATTTTCCTACAGTACAGCATGTGTGTGGAGAAATCAACCACAGGATCATCTCCTAATACAGATCATGTGAAGTAAAAGAATTAATAATAATAACCACAATTTCAATTTGTCAACTGGACAAAAGTTTATTTTGGTCGACTTCGTCTGGCAGCTCATCCAAGCTGCTTCTTCAGCTCTGCTCAGACGCTGGTGGACACGGCCTTAAAGTTGAACTCCGGTATGTTTGAAGCTAAAGTCCGTTGCTAGAGGTGGTGGAATTCTGTCAGAAGCCGAAAAAAAAACGGCACAGATCAGTGTTTCCTCGGTGGAGATCTCACTGTGGCAGTGAGTCTGTCAAGGCAACAAACTAGTGTAGTGATGGGGGCAAGTTCTGAACTTCCACGTAAAACGCCAATTTGCTTCAGACTGAAGAAGCTTAACTCCACTTTAACCCATCTGACAACAGCCACGAGTCTAACAAACCAAACGCTCTGCCTGGTTCACTCATTAGTGTCTGGAAACGTTAGAAAACATCTTCATCATCACCTCACACTTCCCTCTGCTGATTTCCCACTGCACAGGCCAAAGCCCAAAAGACTCGATCGCCGACGTCGTTTCTAATCCCATTTATTTACCAGTGAATTATATTTTCTGAAAAACATTAAAAATACATTCCTGAACCATTTTCTTTCAACAACTTTAAATTCTTCTTCCGTCGGTAGTCGATCCTCACTTGGAGCCGCTGGAGTCAATAATCATATCCTTTGTTTTGGATACATTACGGTGCAGATTTGACTCTTCACACCATTTCAGTCCTCAACAATTGGCCCATGTTGTTTTTTTTTTTATTTTTCTGAAGCCAGCTCACAATGACAGAATTATCCACGTGCTTTATTATTTTTCTGTTCTCAAAAAAATAAAGTATGCAGATCTTTTGATGCAACTGCAAATGAACTTAGAAGTGTCCACAGCACAAACTCTGTTGTCGCCGTGGTTGTAGTTCTGGTTGTCCCGGTTTGTTGCGTGGCGTTCTCTTCTGGTCATGCGGTGATGACGGGGTCGCGACGGCATCGTTTTCCAAAAGCAATTCGCTTGTCCACAGAACAACGCGATGCCAGCGCTATCAGAGGTCCGCCCACCCAAAATGTCGGCTCTTTGTGGACAAAAGGCCAAAACGAATAAAAACTTGACCATTTCGACCAAAAAAAACGTGGTTGTGTGGACACCACCTAATTCAGGGGTGTCAAACTCATTTTGGTCCGGGGGCCGTATGCAGCCTACTTTGATCCCAAAAGGGCCGGATCAGAAAACTCAGTTCTCTCTTCAAGTTATTGTATTTTTCTCCGTGTCTCGTAGTGGTGTTTAAGATTATATTCCTCGAGCAACGCCACTTGTTCCAAACACACTGAGCACAGATTTCCCATTCACCTCTGTCAACAAATAAGAATTAGACTATTTTTCTTGGGAAATCCTGAACTCAGCATCTGCTTTTCTCATTTTTTGACATTTTGCTGATGAGGGTCACGGTCGACAGTCAAAACGATCGTCCTTTAAGAGCGTTTGGAAAGAGGAAAGTCTTCATTTGTGCTGCTCTGGTGGGAGTCGCAACGCCGGAGACGCTGCTATGCTAAACGGTGCAGAAAATTAACAGAAAAATCTGAAAATTTTAAGTATTTTCATAGAAAAATCAGCCGAGGGCCAGATTAAAGGTCTTGGAGGGCCGGATCTGGCCCCCGGGCCGCATGTTTGACACATGTGACCTAATTCATCTACTCGTTTACAGTTTGTGTTGTCAGCTCAGCCTGTTCATCTGTACTGAGCGTCTCAGATTAGCAGAATGGTTCAGGGACATATTGAGCACCTCTGGCCCTGACCTGGTACATATACTGTTCTCTTAGTTTAGATTTAGGTCTGAGGATGGAGTTATAAATGAGAGACAGATGATGATGTCTGAGGCCTCCATTTCTACTCAAGGAAGGATTCTCTTCTTATCAAAAATAACCTCTTTAACACATCTCTCAAAGTAATAATAAAAGAATAAACTTTTGTCCAGTTGACAAATTGAATTTCTCCTTTTGCTGTGGATTCTGCCAGGACGAGAGAGGGATTTTACACACAGCTCAACCTCACATTTACTGTATTACAGGCGGTTTTATAGCTCAAAAATACTTCCTCTCCACAGAGCTGACCGGTAACTTGCTCTGGCTTGGTCTCCATGGCGTCTGACAGACCCTCCGCCAGGTAAAAAGAAAAGTTACACCTTTGCCAGTTTTTTTTTTTTTTTTTAGCTTTCTACCAACATTCTCGAAGAGGCTTTAGATGTCATCCACGCATCTCTGAGTAATTTAGCAATCTCTCCCAGCCCTATTCAACCCTCCTGATGGTTATCTGTAAGACTCCGCCCACAAGTCTGCATCACCCACGCTCCCACATGACAGTTCTCCATAAATACACAAAACATGACACAAACCTGAGGCCCTGTGCAGGACTTTCATTAGCAGAAAGCAGAAGGAGGTGAGACTCTTTTGGTAAAAATAACAGAACGTATTTACTGTGTACAGATGTTATGTTTTGGCCCTGTAGAAAAAAAAGACCCCCTCTACCAAAAAGTATTCTTACATTTTAGACAGAAACATACAACATAAAACTCTTAAAGGTTATAGTAAAAAAAAAAATAGAAGAGCAAAGATTAGATGGAGATGAAGTAAGATAATAATAATTGAATAAGAAGAACTGAATTCAAAACAAGATAAAGTTTCAATTAAAATCTTAATGTTGAGACCCACCGTCCCTGATCAGGGACGGTTGCGGTTCTTTTTCTTTCTAACGTAATTCATTTAATATCCCTTTAGTCAATATGAGCTTCCTATATATCATTTGAAAGCTTACATACACCACAAAATGCACATTATGTTCATTTCTTTCCAAAACACATTCCAAAAACTTTGCCCGCAATCAAACTGTACCATAAGCAAATCAGAAATCTCGCATTTCTTACCTTTTGACTGCTACTCCAGCTTCAAATCACATTCAATCCAGAAGTGTTAGTGCTTTTTCTGTTCCTCATAGTCCACAGAATAAAAATATCCACTTGTTTTTTCTTCATAAGACGCTCTGTGTAGTTGCTATCCAGCCGAAATCCCATTGTCTTCTTTGGAACGTAGCTCATCCAACAATAAATCCATTTTTGCGCATGGCTTTGTAAACATAGCTTCCATTTTGGCAGCTCACTTAGGGTATGGTTGTTTTCCCCCAAGTCTTAGCTTCAAAACAAGACATTCCGCGGAGTTTTCCATGAAAGTTTACCGGAGTTAGACCCAGGTGGCTGAAGCCGGCCCCTCCATTTTGCAACATTGTTTCAACTGAGTCTCCGTGCGCAAAGACGGCAAAACGTAATGCATCATTGGAGAATCAGGTTGTCAATCACAAAATCTTGTAGCCAATCAGTAAAGCTTTCCAAAAAGAGGTGGGACAGTCAGATCTGAGGTCAGATCAGGGCACAGCAACAGTGCGTACTGGTGCCAAGCCGCCATTTTGGAGATGCGCCATGGATGCTCTGGATCATTACGCAAAGCGTCTGCGCAGTTTTTCAGTTTTTCGATAAAGTGTAGCACTATTAGCACTAATTTTACGATTTCTAAGGCTAAGAAGCAAACAAAACAAAAAAAATAATAATAATAAAAAATAATAATAATAATAAATAATAATGGTTAATAATGGTTACAGTGCTAAAATATAATTATCTGAAAAAACTTTGAAAATCAGGTTATAAGTGATATTTATAGTCCCCAAAGTGACAAAATATGTTTTATATTGCTAGTAGAGTGATAAAAATGCATGTAAAGTAATTTGGCACATTTGGCACAGATGTGCCAAATCTGTGACAGATGTACGATTTCATACAAAAAGGTCCACATTTTCAAAATAGTTGTATCTAGAGGTCTGAAATTTGGCACAGTTGTTGCCAAAACTATGGACAGTTGCTGTGGTGAGTTTGAAATGCATAGCATGAAGTATGTCTTCAGGAAGGCCTTTTATTTTTGCAATTTTTTTCCGAGGCCAAAAAAACTACTTTTTGGGCATGTTTGAACAAGTGTACTGCAAGCTGTGAGTCTTCTAGACAAATCTAAGACATATCTACATAAACTAGAAGGACTTAGCTTTCAAATGATGCATCCACAAAGCCTCTAGAGTGTAAGGTGCCCAAACAATAAGCTTTAATATTTGGGTATGCACAATTCGAGAAAAACAGCCAGTTTGAGGTATGTTTTGAGTTTACTTTTAAAAATCCTCAGATCCTCAGGTCGACTGTTCTGTTGTTTTCAGCTCGAGCATCTGACGCATAAGACATAGTTAGAAATAAAACATTCTTAAAGTATTTGCAAAATACTGGCCATACACCTTTGCTTTGGCTTTTCACATTTTTAAGGCACTTTTCAATGTTCAGATCTTGATTTGCAGACAAAAATGTGAAATAAAAACACCCGCATCATGTAGAGCCGGTTATTATGCACATTTAAAGACCAAAATGATGAATCTGACAGCAGCAGATGGATATTTCCATTTATACAGAGAGTTTATGCCTGGAATTGCCTATTTCTACTGAACTAAAGACAAAAGGAGCTGTTCACATCACAGGGTGGAACATTTTGAGCTTTGGAGATGTAGGCAGACTAAAAATAAAGGATTACTCAAACACGTGTGAATGAAACAAAACACAACTCCAGCTCTGTTTTTGAGGACTGTGAACAATAGTCTTAAAGCTTAAGTGTAAAATATTCTGTTCAGTCGCCTTGAACGATGAATGTTACTCTGTTTTCTGATACAAACTCCAGAAGATTCCCAGAATAAAAGCATCAACTAAAGAGAACGTTTAGAAATGGACGATCCAAAAGCTTTGGTTAGACTCTCGAGGCGGATTTCCAGTTCTGCGTCGACTTAATGCGCACTGTCGGCGTCGTTTTTGATTCACGCCGACAAGTAATTCACCGCCACAGCACTGGGGGGCGCTGAGTCCTGTCCGTGTTTACAAAACGAAGCGGGAAAAGCGGAGTGCCGGAAATGTACGTAGAGCCACGCCGCCCTGCAAAGGCAGAACGCCGTCACATCCAAAATGTTCGCACATAAGTTCATGTCGTTTTGGGGGTATTTGAGACCTGCTTTATCGTGGGAATAAATATCGTGAGGCAATTTGATAGTTTTGAGGAGAAAATTTTTAAAAAATGTCCAAAACCGTAACAAAAAAAGAAAAAAAACAACTTCAAAACAGTAATTTGTCTCAGTGTCACTTTCAACAAAAGAGTTAAAGTGTTTTGCCTCGGTGGGGCAGAGAAGGACCAATCACAGCTCTGGAATGACCCACTTTTACTCTTTGACTTTTAACACCGCGTGAGTCATGTGCTCCTCTGTCTTTTATTTTATTTATTTATTGTTTTTATCTAGTTTACGTTATTTTTTAGTACCGCCTTTATTTATCGATTTACCGTAAATTCCGGACTACAGCGCGCACCCGATTAAGAACCGCATGCTCAGATTTATGAAGAAAAATCAATTTTGTAATTATATGAGCCGCACCATATTATAAACCGCTGGCCAAAGACTAGGCGGGGGGTTCGCTTCTGCGTCCCCGCCGCCTGGAAGCGCCTCCCGGGGCGGGCATGGACGCGTCCCCGCTGAACTCTGGGGACGGACTCGCTCACTGGTGACACTTAGGACACACACGCGCCACAGGCACTTACACACCTTCACACACTTGGGACACACACACGCGAAATGCACATACACACCTTGGCGCTCTGGGAATAAACCACGGTAGCGATCGCTTTAGCCTTCAGTCTGATTTGTACAGTGGAAACACCGCGGCCGCCTGCTCTTTGCGTGTTAACCCAGTCCTCCAGAAAGTTTTCAGTTTCCAGTTTTTTGCAGCTCGATTTCCTTCTTTAACTGCCAGAGTGATCGCTTTTAGTTTAAAAGCTGCATCATATGCTTTTCGTCTGGTATTCTCCATGTTGATGAGGGTTAGCAGAAAGACTGAAATAAGGAAGTTGTGATTAATCATACAATTTCATTGGACCTCAGTGAACTATGTATTCATTATTATTGGTCCATGTTTTTCCCGCAATGGAAAAAAAAATAAAAAAGCCGCTTCATATTACGAGCCGCAGTGTTGAAAGTGTAGAAAAAAAGTAGCGCCTTGTAATCCGGAATTTACGGTAATTCTTTTTGTTCTTTGATTTTACGATTATTCTTTTATCTGTTGATTTTAGTGCGTTCATTTGTTTGGAGCGTAATTCTGCTGACATTTAAAGTGAAATGTTCCGCATTGCTGTGTGAAGCACTTTGGACACTTGGTCTTGTTTCTAAAATGTGCTCTACAGATGAAGTTGGATTGGACTGGATTATTGTCTGCGTCGGTTCACTGACCCTGTTGTTGTCTTAGACTGTTTGGATTCAGGTCTGAGGATGTAGATGGGAGACAGATGATGTCTGAGGCCTTCATCTTTGTTCAGAGAAGGGTTTTCTTCCTCAACAAAAATAGCCTCGTTAATTCCCCTCTCAAGTAGTAATCACAGAATTTCGGAGGTGCACGTTGGTCGACGCAGACGCTCTGTGGAGGATCAAGACGATGCAGATGCACGGCCATAAATCAGGCTTTAGACCAGGCATGTCCAAACTATGGCCCGGGGGCCAAATGTGGCCCTCAGACCAAATCATTTTGGCCCTCAGGCTTCCAGATGAATTGGCCCATAGTACCGCAAGTCATACTTTTTACTGCATGTTTTTGAACTCTACCTTGATCAAGCAAATGTAGTGTGTCCTTTTGAGGGTCTAAGCCTGAACAAAGGTCCGGAGGGTCATTCAGACCTGTTATAAATGCACAGATTTGAATTCCTCACTGTTTTGACCCTCAGTCTATGACCCTCGATCGGCCCTCACACTGGTCTGTGTTTTAATATGTGGCCCTTGATGAAAAAAGTTTGGACACCCCTGCTATAGACCCTCAGACTTTCAGAAACCCTCTGTCTGAAGCCCCTGTGTCACCTCTGTACTGAGAATCCTGCTGTAACATCATTAAAGGGGCTGTAGAACCATCTCCAGCCCTCTGAGCCTGTTTTTGTTTTCTTTTTGCAACAGAATCAACAGGAGGTAAGAGCATGAACATAACTTACCCCTAATAGGCCTGGAGTAGTTGGCTTTTATGGTACAACAGTGAAACTTTGGCAGATTACTCACAGTCCAGGACTAATATTTTTGGACATGGAAGTCTAATCTAACACTGGAGCTGAGGACTGCACGTGTGACAAAACGGGCTACATGAAAACGAGGCTGGCATTAAAAATACTGCATAATCCTTTTCTTATCATCTAATTTGCTTAGTTATCAATTTTATAATGTTAAATAAAAAAAATTTCTGAACTCCAAAGCATTAAGGAGGTCATGTGACCGTTTTCCTCGAGAACGTAAGGATCGTGTGAGTTCCCTGTGGCTCAAATCAAAGTTAACACAATATTTTATCTTACAAAGCCACATTTCACAGTATCTATTGTTCACCAAACAGACTGGAGCCTTCGAACAGAGACTCCTGCTCATTTCCCACAAACATATATATGACTGTAAGAGTCTTGGGTTACTTATATCTGCAGAAGTGGAAACTTTAGTGATAATGTGTGATCATTTAATGTTATTTTCCACAAAAAAAGGCGGTTGAAGCAGTAATTGAGCTCCCAGCCTCATTTCCATGTCCACCATTTTGTGACATGTGCAGCACTCGACTCCAGGGTCGACTTAGGCTCGGCTCCATATTCATGTTAATAATAAGTTGTTTGGCCCATAAAAGTGAACGATCGGGCACTTTTTTGGTCCTTAACAGCTCCACTACCATATTTCTCAGACTATAAGTCACACTTTTTTCAAGATTTGGGTGGCTGCAACTTATCCTCAGGTGCGACTTATATATTACGTTTTTCACACTGACAGTCCATAGACCAAATATATGAATCGTATGAATCAAGAATGAAGAAACAAAGCATTATCCATTTTTTCATTTTGATTTTAGAGACAAATAATAAAGAAAAGAGTTGTTTTTTTGTTTTCTTATTTTTGGTTCTATATTGAAAAACAAACAAACACATGATTCGGTTGTTTTTATTACTATAACTTCTAGAACTCGCCTTTCAAGATGAAATGTTGGTTCTTGGTCTCTGATTTTATAAAATCAATTTCCCCCCAAAATTTTGACTTATAGAAGGTTTATTTCTTCTTCATTGTGCATTTTTGGCTGGCGCGACTTATAGTCTGAAAAATAGGGTGAATAAAGTTGGATTGGATTATTGTCTGCGTCAGTTCACCGCGTCGTTACAAAGTTTCAGAGGTTCACGTCGGTCGCCGTAGACGCTCTTGGAGGGAACTCAAAGCACGACCATAAATTGGGCTTTAAACTCTAAGAAACTCTCGACTAGACGTGATGTTTTTACCCGTGTGTCACACTCCTGCTGCAAGATACAACAGAAATCAACAGGAGGTAAGAGCGTTTGAACACGACCTACAGCCCGCAAGAGTGCATTTTGGGTCTTATAAAACCCTTAACAGGCCTGCACTAGATCTGGAATCATCAGGACCACTCCAAGCAGAGATAAATACGTTTTTGAGCCAAACAGGTGAGAGAAAAGGTACACAGTGCATCTTTAAAATGCAAATGAGAGCGTTCCGTATGCATAATGAGGTAAGAGCACGTAGGGCAGCACTGACGCTCTGAATTCATCGTGACCGATCGATGATGGAAGAGCAGATCAGTCAGGTTCCTCCAGTGATCCGGGCCATTGTAATCTGCAGTCCACACACAGGAGCGCCGGCTCTGAGCTGGAGAGACGCTTTCTTCTGCTCTGTAATTGAATCCAAATGGAAGAAGAAAAATACTAGATGTGTCATTTGGAGGAAAAAGGCTCTATTTATTTCTAAATAACGTCAGGCTGATATGATATGCAAAAAACTCTGATGTTTCCCGTGCGGTTTGGGTTTGAACAGAGAAAAGAGAAGTCGCGATTTGAATCTGACGCACGTGCGGAGCCCTGATTATTCACCACGAGGAATTTCAGAGGCCAGAGCGGAGCGCCGCACCATTATTCGATGTAGATAGTACATAAAGGTCTCATGAGCTGCTTATACAAAAAAATTGACATCATTTCATCATTAATTTTCGAAATTCTTGTTGAAATAAATTCAAATTTTCATGTATAGAAAAAGATTTTTGATGTAATGTTTTATTGTGGTTCTGTTTCCAGGTTGAGCCGTTCACTCCCAAAGAGAAGTCATTTTTTTGTGTCTTGGAAAAATAAACCATTTGAATAGAAAATCTTGATCTGTTTCTATAGATTCTGTGAAAATGTGAGGTTATTTCAACAAGAGTCGAGGTTATTTCAACGTTATTGCTCTGCCAGATGATGTCAGATTATTTGGGGCCCTCTGTATATCTGTACTGACGCAAGACAAATGTGACTTTATTATGTGCAGAAAAAGCCACAGCCACTTTCTTCTTTTTTCATACTTGATTTGATAGAATTTATTATTATTATTATTGATTTTATTTTATTTATTATTGACAAACCCGAGGCGCTCAGGCTTGACACTCACATCCATACCCATAATAACAATGATTATTATGATTCTGATTATTACTGGTATTGACTTCATTTGGCTTTAAAATCAGAATAAACCGCCCACTGAATTCGGGATTAAGTTTAATTCTGAATAATCATCAGGAATTAAATGTTGACATGGTCTTTTTAAAGCATATTATTGGTATTACTGAGCGTGATTATTCGTATATTCCTGTACCAGTGAGCAGATATTGTGCTCAAATAATTTGTTATTCTCCAGGGCATTTTTTTTCTAGATTGTGCCGATTGTGAAATACTGGATCTTTTTTAAAGTATTCTGAACATACATTTGATATTGTTGAATTTATTATGACAATTTATATTTTTACTCTTTGTTATTATTATTATTATTATTATTATTATTATTATTATTATTATTATTATTATTATTATTATTATTATTATTATTATATTTTTAATTTTATTTTATTTTTTTCTGTAATAATAAGTTATATGTTCCATTCTAAAGGAACACACATTTCTCACTTGCTCAAAATAAATACATAAAAAAATAATAATAATAATATATATTGTGATTATGTTGTAAATTTATTGCCTGGAATGTTCCACCGTGTGGCATTAAACAGCTCTACCTCACATTTAGTCAAATACAGTTTTATAACCTAAAAATACCTCGAAAAACAACCATTCTGACTGTGACTGGGGTCGCCTCTCCACAGATCTGACCTGTAACATGATCCGAGGTAAGACGGACAGCTTTAATGCCATACTGCGAAACATTCCACACCAAACCGCACAGATATATTGCACAGATGTATAAATCAAACCGGTTAGCGGTTAGCATGCTAGTTGGCATTAGCATTACCCCGCTCCGGTCTCTGAATGTCGTGGATCGCTTCAGAGAGTCAAAATCAGGTACAGCAGCTCCAACTGGCTCTGAGCGGGAAGTTTTGACTGGCCGACGCTGACAGGAAGTCCAATCAAGAAGGAAATGGCCTTTTGATTGAACTGAACTTGAATTACCTCCACGAGCAAAGACACACACAGGGACCAGCACTGTTACTCGAGCATCTTTATAAAGAAATTGTGCTTTTTCAGAGTACGAAGTGATATTTTTACTGAAGTAACTGGACTCTTACTCGAGTAAAAGTTGCGGTGTCTCTTTCTGCGCTGCAAAAAAGTTTAAATGACTCAATCTAAGAAAGTTTTACCGCGATTTGAGTAAATTTCACTTGACAAGTAAAATTATCTGCCCGTGGAACAAGACTTTTCACACTTTAAATATGAAAACACATCTGGCTACAACATGTTTTTTTGCATTTAAAATAAGAAACAAAATCAAATGTGACGTGTGAATGTGGGCGATTACAGAAAAGAAAAAGAGAACAAGTGAAAAGGAAACACAGCACACAGTCAACGCTCTCACTATTCAGTACAGGATCCGAAGAAATACAGACTTCTCTCTGAATGTACCATCCCCACACAGATCTTGTAGCTCCCCCAGTAACACGAGGAAACGGAGTTTTCGTTTAAACTACAGGGCGTTCTTTATTCAACTTCGTCCCGTGAAAACTGACAATAACAAACAACAATTAGACTGATGTGGATCATGTTAAACAAACACAAAGTTAATATTAACAACTTAGAAGATGAGTACCTAACAACACAATATTGACAGACATTAGCTTACCTCGCTGGCAGCTTGTTACCAAAAGGAGCTAGGATCTTTGCACACAAAGGTTCATCATTCTTCCGAACGTTTCTTCAATAACAATATTCCACAAATGGGTTTATACAAACGTTAAATGACCTGTTACATTCTTCTCTCAATATTCATCAAATGCATCTCACGAACAGAAGCATAAAGTGTTCTTTGGTCAACATGCAAAAAACTGGATTACCGCCGTTTCTCAAGATGTCCTTTTTGTTTGCGTTCATAGATTATGTCCCCCAGAACATAGCTTCAATAGAAGGTTCCACCCCAATACAATACAAAAAATACTGCGCACCATGAAACCCATGCACACAATAAACAAATGAAATAACGATATCAATTTATATATTGGAAATATTATTCATGCCATTTAAGTAACTGATGACAGTTATATATCTATTTATGCTTTACTGAAGGAAAGCAACTCTACGTACATCAGAAAGTACATCAAATATAAATGTATGATCGAAAACAGGAGCAGCAGGTTTGTATCTGAAAACGCCTTAAACAGGTGGATCGAGGTGATTGATCGGACTGAGGAGGGCGAGTTGTTCCATCGTTTGGGGCTCTGAAGTTAAATGCTCTACGGCAGGGGCGTCAAACTCCTTTTGGTCCGGGGGCCGTACAACCTACTTCGATCCCAAAGGGGCCGGATCCGAAAACTCATGGCATATATACCCTAAAAATAGCAATAAGTCCAAATATTTGTGCAGAGAAACACAAATCTGTCACAGAAATCTTTTTTATTTGATTTTATTTTACAAAATATTATATTATGCTTCGGTAGCTTTCACAGCAGCATCACGAACCTCTTGGCTCTGGATGAAAACAGATGACTATTTCTTCAGTCGCAGCAATAATTGTTTATCTTCCTTCTTATCAATTCTCTGTTCAAATTATTGTATTTTTTGTCATATCTCATAGTGGCGTTTAAGATCATATTCCTTGAGCACCGCACACAGGTTTTCCATTCACCTCCATCAAATAGGAATAGGAATTACTCCATTTTTCTTGGAAAATCCTGCACTCATTTTTGACATTTTGCTGATGAGGGCGGCACGATCAAGAGTCAAAACGATCGTTCTTTGAGAGCGTTTGGAAAGAGGAAAGTCTTCATTTGTGCCGCTCTGGTGGGACGTGCCGCACAGAAGCACTGGAGACGCTGCTATGCTAAGCAATGCAGGAAAAAAATCTGAAAAATTAAAATATTAGAATAATAGAAATAATAGATACTCAGCCAAGGGCCAGATTAAAGGTCTTGGAGGGCCGCATCCAGCCCCCGGGCCGCATGTTTGACACCTCTGATATAGTGATATGTTACTCGAACAACTCTTGTGTGTGTGTAATCTCCTGTCTGACCACAGCCCCTCCGGCATTTATCTGATTTTACACTGGATTTTGTGACATTTTCAGGAAAAATAAAAGATTCCATTGTAGATTTCCATTCTAACTCTCCCCATGAAATACTGTTAAACGATTCCCCCAGTTTGCCTCTAATATTGTGATGTCTTTCCTTTCATTATTTGTCTTTCATGCCCAGATTATTGTCACATTTCCTCTTTTGTCCTTCACATTACACTAAAACTTCTGATTTTCTTCTAGTTCTAATGTCGTTTCTTCATCACAAATGTACCTGCAGTTGTGTTTTGTCTGATTCGTGCACGTTTAGTTTTTCTCTCGAACTGAAAACACGCTATTCCACCTTGTGACATCATGGGGTAATCCAGGAACTGTGTGAACCACTGTGTTTTTAAACTCCACACAGCTTCAATAGAATCATTTGGATCAATTCAGTGTTGGAAATGCTTATACCTACTGAACGATCTCTTCTCTCCTCCCTCTCTCCTTCTCTCCTCCCTCTCTCCTCCTCTCCTCCCTCTCTCCTCCTCTCCTCCCTCTCTCCTCCTCTCCTCCCTCTCTCCTCCTCTCCTCCCTCTCTCCTCCTCTCCTCTTCTCCCTCTCTCCTCCCTCCTCTCCTCCTCTCCTCCCTCCTCTCCTCCCTCCTCTTCTCCCTCTCTCCTCCTCTCCTCTTCTCCCTCTCTCCTCCCTCCTCTCCTCCTCTCCTCCCTCCTCTTCTCCCTCTCTCCTCCCTCCTCTCCTCCCTCTCTCCTCCTCTCCTCCCTCCTCTCCTCCCTCTCTCCTCCTCTCCTCCCTCCGCTTCTCCCTCTCTCCTCCCTCCTCTCCTCCATATCTCCTCTCCTCCTTTTTTCATTTTTTCCCTCTTTTTCCTTTTCTTCCTCCCTTCCTCTCTTCCTTTTCCTTTTCTTTCCCCTTCAAGCCGTCCGTTTTGGCCCTCGCTGATGCTTATATCTACCGAACAAAAGGTATTTGTTTAAAACGACCGCTTCATGACATCACAAGGTGGAACGGAGCATTTTGGAGATGCAGACGGATAAAAATAAAGTTACTCAAAGGTGTGTGGATGAAACGAAACGCAAGTCCAGGTGTGTTTTTGCGGAGGGAAGGATGTTCTAACATTTAACTGAACTTTAAATTATAAACCAGATGTTACAAAGTGAGGAGGAGGTTTCTTAAATACTTTTTTTTTTTTAAACTTAAAACTCGAGTACAATTTTTGGCTACTAACCCTAACCCTCCGACAAGGACACAGCCTCTCAGCCCCGGGGCAGAACACCTTCACCCACACTCACACATTCACACATTCCAGGGCCCTTACTGGCTCCCGAACCGCCTCTTTTGGAACGGGGTCCGGTCGCCCGAGGGTGCTGCGCCCTGGCACCCGCTCACCCACAGCTGCATAGAGACATCATCTGTCAGGGCTGTCAGAGGGGCCCCCGAGCTCCTGACGACAGACACAAACACACCGGGACCGGCCAAAAGACGAAGAAACTAACGAAAACGCCGCACGCACACACGCGCGCACACACACACACACACACACACACGCACACACACACACACACGCACGCACGCACACACACACACACACACACACACACCAGTCAGGGGTTCAGTCGTGATCTCATTGAATACTCATTTCACTAAAACATAATTACACCATTACAATATAAAGTCTTGACTCGTCTTTTCGAGTTTTAAAATGCGGTTAAATGTTCTACGTTACGCAAAATTCTCTTTAAGTCGAGTTAGAATGTTGTTACCTCCCCAAAAACATGTTGTAAACGTTTTCAGCTCGTCCCAAAAGGGTGGAAGTAAAAGGCTGGAGACCAACTGGACGTCTTATGCCAGAAGAAGTTTATTTACCATTAATAATACTCTAAAGGCCAGTAGACTCCTGTTAGACTGCATTTAGACACTATGAAGACTAGTAGGCACCAGTTAGACACATTTAGAGACTATGAAGGTCAATCAGCATCATATACCGCACGTCTTGTGAAGTTGCGCGCCGTTTTGTGTCACGTTTTTGTATATTTATGGAGAACTGCTGAGGGAGACTGCCGGAAAAGATCACTAAATTACACAAACATGCTTGGCAACATCTGAAACCACGACTATAACAAGCTCCAAAAAGCTCTCTAAAGTGGCTCTCGAGGAGGAGATGTTTTTCGATGGAAAGATGTTGCCGCTCGCTCGTAAAAAAAAAACACCAAAATCAGAATGCAAACGACTCCTATGATGACGATTTCAGGAAAATTGAGTTGAAATGTGGTGAGTGAGTGCTTTCCCGGACGGCAGTTACGCGGGGGTCGATTCCTCTGTCTCCAGTGCCCAGCGTCTGTCTCGTGCTGAAGCCGCCGTGCGCACAGTCTCCTTCAGCACTCCACACACATCCATAAAACAAAAGTCTAAACTAATGCTCGCACTGTGGTAGGGCTGCAGCTATCGATTATTACAGTAATCGATTATTCTGTCGATTATTTTGTTCGAATAATCGAGTAATCGTTTGTTATTGTCGTGTCTACTTTGCACATGTTAAGTCCACACCACCTGCACTGACAGATCCACGTGTTTTGGACATGAAAAACTTAATTATCGCTGGGCTCAGGTCGACTCACCTCACGGTTTCTTTTCCACTTGATGTAATGTACGGTTCTGTTTAGATGTTGTAGCATCAGTGTTGAGAAGGTGACTTTTAAAATGTAATCCCCTACAGATTACAGATTACATTCCCCAAAATGTAGTTTGTGACGTATTCAAATTAAATTACTTAAAGTGAGTAATGTAATCTGAATACTTTGGATTACTTGATATTGTCATGATTTTTAAAACTACATAAATGTAGCAACCAACTCCTGCAAATTCTTGTTTGGTTTTAGACCTGGTTTAGACCTGGTTTAGACCTGGTTTAGTCCTGGTTTTAGATCTGGTTTAGACCTGGTTTAGACCTGGTTTAGTCCTGGTGTGAGTTCTGGTTTAGAGGCGCACAGGAGGAAGCGCGGTCCACAGAGTGTACGCGACAAGACACAATCCAGGCGCAGAGTGCGCGGGGGGGCACGGCGTACCGTAGCGTACCGCGCACTCCTGGTTCTGGCAGATGGTATACTGCGTACCGGAGTGTACCGCGGGCGGCGTACCGGAGATGCGGCGTGAGCGTACCGCGCACTCGATGAGGAGCGTTCCCTATTACTATTGCAACAACACATCATCAGTAGGGTAAAACTAACCTGTCTCAGGACGGTCTAAACCCAGCTCACGTTCCCTCTTAGATGAGGAGGTTCTGCTCTTATTATACATCCATTATACATCCATTACACATCCATGGCCGCGCTGTTGTGTGGACAGTGAAGTGCAGTGGTCGTGCGGAAACTTTACCTCTACCACAAAAGGTTCCGGCCATCGCCGAGCGGATGAAAATAAAACGAAGCATCGAGGCAAAAAAAAATAATCGATGCATTTTTCTAATCGATTTAATCGATTAACTCGATGAATCGTTTCAGCCCTACACTGTGGAATCTGATGGAGCAACGCAAGGTTCACAAAGGACAAATCAGCTCCATTC
This sequence comes from Odontamblyopus lacepedii, assembly GCA_034769755.1. Taxonomy (NCBI): domain Eukaryota; kingdom Metazoa; phylum Chordata; class Actinopteri; order Gobiiformes; family Gobiidae; genus Odontamblyopus; species Odontamblyopus lacepedii. The sequence goes on along the minus strand of CM068363.1, from coordinate 1,944,956 downwards.
GTTAGCGATCAACAGATGATTCAAGAACAACTTTGGCTGGTTGGATTTTGAAGACAAATTACTTTTCTGGTGGAGGCTCCGTCAAATGCTTTGCTCATCAAATTTTTTTTTACTTTGCTTGGAACGTCCCACAGTGTGGAGTTAAACCGTCCTATCCTCATGAAGACCAAATCAGACCCAGTTACAGCTCAGATCTGCGGAGTGGCGACCTCAGTCTACAGTCAGAATGTTTTTCTAGGTATTTTTAAGCTATAAAACCACATGTGACTGAATAAATGTAAAGCAATTATGTTGTTAATGTCACACTATGGAACATTCCAGGCAGAGCAGTGACGTATCCATAGAAACAAGCAGGTGATGGACACAGTGAATCTTTAATATCTTTAATATACGACACCCGTGGATCATTTATTTTATACTTTGAGATATTTCAAATAACATTGCTGTGAAATGATAAACTATATTGCACAAAATCGCTGAATTACTCAAAAATACATTATATGTTTGAGTAATTTAGCGATCTCTCCTGGGCCATATTCGAATCTCCTGGTTTCAAATAAATGCCTGGTCTGTTAAGTGATTGAAACAAATAAATGCTGATATTTTACAGTAGATTATAAATAGAAATCACACTGTTAGGTGCACAGAGGTGGACCCAAAGAACAGACTGGAGGCAAGGATAAATTGCAAAAGAAACAAGGGTTTATTGAAATCGGGCAATGGTGATTGTAGAGAGGAGCCTGGAGCTGGACACAAGAGTCTTCCAAAACACGGAGCATCTAGTAGACAACAACAATCTGGCAGAGTCCGGCAGGAGAGCTGGGCCTTTGTAGTCGGCTGATTGAGATGACGAGCACGTGCTCCCAGCAGACTCCACCCATGTCCACACCCACAGCCAGTGAAGACTCGTGTCAGCAACCAGGGGCGTGACAGTACCCCCCCTCCTAGGGGACGTCACCGGACGTCCTTCCAGGCTTGTCAGGGAAGGTCCTATAGAAATCTCGGAGCAGAGAGGCATCCAAGATGTAATGCCGGGGGACCCAAGAGCGCTCCCCTCTGGACCATATCCCTCCCAGTCCACAAGATACAGGTGACCCCTCCCACGGCGCCGGAAGTCCAGGATGCGGCGCACAGTGAAGGCAGGATGATTGTCAATGACCCGGGTGGGAGGAGGGGGATCGGCCGGAGGGCTGAGAGAACTGGAAACTACAGGCGTTTGCCCTGGTTGGTAGGTGGGGGATGGCATGCGGTGGCGATTGGCGCTGTCTTGGTTCCGAACACTAGTGCGTCTTAGAGCCGCTCTGGCAGTCTTCCATACATTACGGCAGTGACGCAGATGGGCCTGGACTGAAGGGACTGTGACTTCTGTCTCCTGAGCAGGAAATAGAGGTGGTTGAAAACCCAATGACACCATAAAAGGAGACATACCTGTAGCGGAAGTTACGAGGGAATTGTGAGCATATTCGACCCAAGGTAAGAATGAGCTCCAAGTGGTGGGATTACGGGCCGTGACGCAGCGCAGAGCAGACTCCAGGTCCTGGTTTGCCCTCTCAGTTTGACCATTGGATTGTGGGTGATATCCTGAAGAAAGGCTGACTGAAGTCCCCAGAGACTGACAAAAGGCCTTCCAAACCTGTGAGGAAAACTGTGGGCCTCGGTCCGACACAATGTCTGTGGGAATACCATGAAGACGATACACATGCTGTACCAGGAGTTTAGCAGTTTCAGAGGATGAAGGTAATTTGGGGAGAGGGACAAAATGCACAGCCTTCGAAAAACGATCCACAATAGTGAGAATAGTGGTATTACCTTCAGATGTGGGGAGACCAGTTACAAAGTCCACTGCAATATGTGACCAAGGCCGGCTGGGGATTGGCAGAGGATGGAGGAGACCAGCAGGGGGCAGGTGACTGGATTTGCTATGAGCACACACAGGACAAGCAGAAACAAAGGCTCGGGTGTCACGTGACATAGATGGCCACCAACATCGTTGTTTGAGAAATGATAAAGTGCGATTAAAACCAGGATGACAGGTTAGCTTAGTCGAGTGCCCCCACTGCAGAACTTGGGATCGCACAGAGTCAGGAACAAACAAACAATTAGGTGGGCCAGTACCTGGATCAGGTTGGGTTTGTTGGGCCTCCCGGACTACCTTCTCAATCTCCCAATTAACAGCTCCAAGAAGGTAAATTGGAGTTGAGGTCTTGACAGTGGAGTCAGGCTTGTCAGTGAGGCAAGATGGAGGTAGGACAGGACCAGGTTGAGACTCAACCTCTTCAGGAATGGACTGGCGGGATAGGGCATCTGGCTTTACATTCCGGGATCCAGGACGGTAAGTAAGTGTAAAGTTAAATCTACCTAGGAACAATGCCCACCTAGCCTGCCGGGAGTTCAACCTTTTAGCTGAACGGAGGTAGGAAAGATTTTTGTAATCAGTCCACACAATAAAGAGGTGCTCAGCGCCTTCCAGCCAGTGGCGCCATTCCTGCAGAGCCAATACTACCACCACCGCTGTTGAAAAAACCTAGCTTAAATCCTGATGAACTAGCCAACTACAGACCTATTTCGAATCTTCCATTTCTCTCAAAGATTCTGGAACGAGTTGTGGTGAAACAGCTCTGTCACTATCTGCAGGACAATAATTTATATGAAAAATTTCAGTCTGGTTTCAGAGCTCACCACAGCACAGAAACTGCTCTGCTTAAAGTGACAAATGATTTGCTACTAGCTGCTGATAACGGGCTGGCTTCAGTCCTGGTCCTACTGGACCTCAGTGCAGCGTTTGACACCATTGATCACAACATTCTACTGCAGAGGTTAGAATGTGACATAGGTGTCAGAGGGACCGCCCTCAAATGGTTTAAATCCTCTCTATCAGATAGGTACCAGTTTGTTAGTGTAAACCAGTGCACCTCTCCCTGCTCTAAAGTAGCTTGTGGTGTTCCACAAGGATCTGTGCTTGGTCCAATCCTGTTTACTCTGTATTTGTTTCCATTAGGTAACATTATCAGAAAACATGGCATTAATTTCCACTGCTATGCTGATGACACTCAGCTGTACTTATCAATGAAACCAAATCAGACTGATCAAATGGATAAGCTCAGTGCCTGTGTGAAGGACATCAAAACCTGGATGACCCTGAATTACCTCCTCTTAAACCCTGAAAAAACAGAGGTCATTGTTGTCGGTCCTAAAGGTCAGAGAGATTCTCTGTCAGACCAGATAATCTCACTTGACAATGTGAGTATAGCCTCTAGCTCTACTGTAAAAAACCTTGGAGTCGTATTTGACCAAAATCTCTCATTCACAGCTCATATAAACCAAGCTTGTAAAACTGCATATTTTCACCTGCGAAACATAACTAAAATCAGAAATATTTTGCCTAAAAATGATGCTGAAAAACTTATCCATGCATTTGTTACATCCAGACTAGATTACTGTAATTCTCTGCTCACCGTCTGCACTAAAGGTTCTTTAAGAAGCTTCCAGTTGGTCCAAAATGCAGCGGCCAGAGTCCTAACAGGAACTAAAAGACGTGATCACATCAGTCCTGTGTTAAAATCACTGCACTGGCTTCCTGTCGAGTTTAGAATTAAATTCAAAGTTCTCCTCCTGACATACAAAGCCTTAAACAATATGGCCCCATCATATCTTCAGGATGCCATTGTCCCCTATCAGCCAAATAGAGCACTTCGCTCTCAGAATGCAGGATTATTAGTGGTTCCTAGAGTGTCTAAAAGTACAGTGGGGGGGAGAGCCTTCAGTTACCAAGCTCCTGTGTTATGGAATCAACTCCCTGTTGATGTTAAACAGGCACCCACAGTCTCTTTATTTAAGACCAGGCTTAAAACCTTCCTCTTCGGAATAGCTTATGACCAGGTTACTTAGTTGATGTCACTAAGATAAGCTGCTGCAGGAGATAACAAGCTGGGGGAAGTGTGGCAACCTGAGCACTGTCCTCTGTTTCCTCCTATTTTCTCATCAGCATCACTTACTATGTTCTCATCTGTAGCTCGTTCATTGCTATTCACATGTTGTCCCCTGTCCCAGTCCCCCTGTGGAGTGGAACTCTTTCAGACGCCTGACCCCAGCTGGACCCCTCTCCTCCTCTTCGCCCGGCTCCTCCTCCTCGCCCGTCTCCTCCTCCTCCCCGGCTCCTTCCCCACCTGGGTAGCTGTGGCCATACCGATCTGGCACACGGGCCTGGACATCTATAGCCTGTCCGTCCATGGGAGTGGATCCCTCCTTCACTGTAGTTCTCCCTGAGGTTTCTTCTTTTTCCCAGGACCCTGGTTTTTTTGGAGTTTTTCCTTGCTGAGAAGGAGGGTCTAAGGACAGGGGATGACTGGACCATGTTTCATTTGCTGCTTTACATGAATGTTGTTTATTCCTGTTTTGATATGTCTGTGTGTATGTTTTACTCATCCATATCTTGGAACGCCCTTAGAGGCAACTGTTGTGATTTTGGGTGCTACAAAAATAAATTGAATTGAACCAGGAGCTCCCTGTTACCAATGTCGTAGTTGGCCTCAGTGGGTGTTAATCGCCGCGAGAAATAAGCACAAGGGTGCATTTTCTGGTCTTTAGGGCAACGCTGGGACAAAACTGCTCCCACTCCGGAGTCAGAGGCGTCGACTTCTACAATGAATTGCCTGGACGGATCTGGGTGAGATAAGACGGGAGCAGTTATAAATAATCGTTTGAGTGAGGAGAAGGCATTTTCAGCATCCTCAGACCATTTGAAATGGACTAGTGTGGAGGTCAAACGGGTAAGAGGAGCTGCTTTTCTACTGTAATCCCTGATGAACCTCCTGTAGAAGTTTGCAAATCCCAGAAAACGCTGAAGTTGTTTACGTGTTTCAGGTCTCGGCCACTCCGCAACAGCTTCCACTTTTGCTGGATCAGGCTTGAGTTGCCCCTGCTCAATAACAAAACCAAGAAAGGTTACGGTGGAAGTATGGAACTCACATTTTTCTGCTTTTACAAATAACTTGTTCTCCAGAAGTCTTTGAAGGACCAACCTCACATGCTCCACATGTTCCTTAACATCTCTGGAAAAAAAATCAAAATGTCATCCAGGTAAACAAATACAAATTTATTGAGCATGTCTCTGAGCACATCATTCACAAGGGCTTGGAAGACGGCAGGGGCATTTGTGAGTCCGAATGGCATGACTAAATACTCAAAGTGACCGATGGGAGTGTTAAATGCTGTCTTCCACTCATCACCCTGACGGATTCGGACCAGATGATAGGTCTAGTTTGGTAAAAATGTTTGCTTGATGAAGGGGCTCAAAAGCGGAGTCAATGAGTGGCAGAGGATATTTATTCTTTATGGTGATGTCATTTAAACCACAGTAGTCAATGCAGGGTCGTAAGGTTTTATCCTTCTTATCCACAAAGATAAATCCAGCTCCTACTGGGGATGAGGAGGGCCGAATTATCCCAGCAGCCAGAGAGTCCCTTATGTACTGCTCCACTGTCTCCCTCTCAGGACGGGTAAGTTTATACAAACGACTTGTAGGCAGAGGAGCTCCAGGAAGTAGGTCTATAGCACAATCATAGGGGCGGTGAGGAGGGAGAGACAGTGCTTTCTCTTTACTAAACACTTGAGATAAATCATGATAAATGGTGGGTACAGCGGTCAAATCAGGAGGACTAGGTGGAGTGGAGTTAGAACCCTTACTCACAGTAACGGCTGACTTGAGGCAGTGGGAGTGACAGTGAACACTACAGCTGTTAACTTTGTTGGCTGATCAGTCTATTTGAGGGTTTTGCATCTTTAACCAAGGTAAACCCAAAACCACTGGAGCTAAAAGGAGATGAAATGACCAAGAACTGGATCTCCTCCCTGTGGTTGCCTGAAAGGACAAGGGTGACAGGCTCAGTGCGGTGAGTTATCTTGGCTAAGTGGTTTCCATTCAGTGCATTTACCTCTCTGGGAAATTCTAATGGTTCAGTTGGGATTTTAGCTTGGAGTACTAGATTAGAGTCAATAAAATTATCGTCAGCCCCTGAATCAACAAAACTATGACATGAGAGTGACTCACGTAACCACATCAAGGAGGCCTGAAGAAGAAGCCGGTCTGGAGAAAATGGTGATGGAGAGGAAGCATGGCTCACAAGGATCCCTCCACTCACAGGTGAGCCTGGTCTTTTGGCTGCAAAGGGCAAACGCTGACGAAATGTCCCTCTTGTCCACAGTAAAAGCAATGCCCAAACCTTAGTCGGGGTTGGCGTTGTGCTGGAGTTAGTCGGGCTCGACCCAATTGCATGGGCTCCTCCATGTCTGAAGGCTTGGGGTTACTGGAAGGCAGAGGTGGAACATTGGTTGGTACAGGTGAAGGAGCAGGAGATGAGGAAACATAGCGAGTGCGAAAAGTAGGCTGACGTGAAACTGCGCCTCTCCCCGAGTCTGTTATCGAGGCGTATGGCCTAAGGCTATTTGTCTCATCGCGGGCAGCAAGCTCATCTTTTACGTTATCTGAGAGTCCTCTTAAAAAAACATTTTGTAGGGCCACGTCATCCCAACCACTTTCATGAGCTAGAATTCGGAAATCTATTGCATACTGAGCAACTGAGGAGGATCCTTGGTTAATCCTATCGCACCGTGTGCCCGGTAAACCGGGCTAGTGTCATAGCCTCATAAAAACGGATGCCCGGTAAACCGGGTTTCTGTTGTCATAGAGACTGGTCCTAAAAATAACCAGCGAATCATTATCCGGGTCGGCCAGGAAAGGCTCGAGGAGAAGGTGGCACGCCGCCCCGGCCGCGTGCTTTACAGCTCCTCCCGCCCGGACCTCGCCACTTCCCGGGGCCGCGGGATTCAGTGCCCGCTGCGCCCTCTCCAGCGGGACGTCCTCTCGGGGGCGTTCCTCCCGGGGACGGGGCCCCCTGCCCCGCTGCGACTGTCGACCGGGGCGGACTGTCCTCAGTGCGCGGCGATGTCGGCAACCCACCCGACCCGTCTTGAAACACAGACCAAGGAGTCTAACGCGCGCAAGTCAGAGGGTGGCAGTCGAAACCCCGTGGCGCAATGAAAGTGAGGGGCGGCGCGCGCCGCCTGAGGTGGGATCCCGGCCCCCCGGGGCTCCGGGCGCACCACCGGCCCGTCTCGCCCGCTCCGTCGGGGAGGTGGAGCATGAGCGCGCGTGATAGGACCTGAAAGATGGTGAATTATGCCTGGGCAGGGCGAAGCCAGAGGAAACTCTGGTGGAGGCCCGCAGCGGTCCTGACGTGCAAATCGGCCGTCCGACCTGGGTATAGGGGCGAAAGACTAATCGAACCATCTAGTAGCTGGTTCCTTCCGAAGTCTCCCTCAGGACCGCAGGCACTCGATGTTTCGCAGTTTTATCTAACTTGATTATCCATCCATCCATCCATCCATCTTCTCCCGCTTAATCCGGCTGGGTCGCAGGGGCAGCTTGCTGCCCAATACTCATAGCACCTGACCCCCTATGAACCCCTCTGCAGGTGGTGAGCCCACAGGAGGCTAACTTGATTATTATTATTTTTTTATTTTTTTTTTCTAACTATATCATTTGTTGCATTTTTTTGGCCCAGGAGGCCAGGAAATGGGTTTGTTTTCACTCAGGCCGTGAGGTTTGAAAGGGTTAAGTGCTAACAGTCTTTTAGCAGCTTCTTTGCCTCTTCAAGGATGATCGAATAGTTTTCTCATTTCATTAGAAAAAGCTAAGTAGGATTGAAAAATGTCTGAGTAATTCTCCCAAACTGCTGTAGCCCATAGAGACTCTTTCCCAGTTAATAGACTTATAACAAAAGCAATGCATGACTTATCTGAAGCATAGGTGTGAGGCTGCTGTTCAAACACCAGGGAACACTGGAGGAGAAATGGACCACAGGAGCCAAGATCACCCACATATCGCTCCGGAGTGGGAATGTGAGGTTCTCGTGGAGCCATGGTAGGTGGAGCAGGAGGTGGTGGAGAAGCCCCAGGTAGGACGCTGGATGGTGGCGGAGCAGCAGCAAACTGGGTGAAAGCCGTAGTGAGGTTAGCCAGCATGGTTCCGATCTGGTTCATCTGAGCGGCGAACGCTTGCTGATTTCCAACAATTTCTTTTAATTGATTGTCATGCCTTCCCAGTAATTGACCTTGATTGGAGACAGCTTGAGCCAGCGGGTTGGGTTCTGCTTGAGCCATTTCGGAGTGAGAGTGTGGGTCTGTTGGATCCATGTTTTGGCCAGATTGTTCTGTTAGGTGCACAGAGGTGGACCCAAAGAACAGACTGGAGGCGAGGAAAAATTGCAAAAGAAACAAGGGTTTATTGAAATCGGGCAATGGTGATTGTAGAGAGGAGCCTGGAGCTGGACACAAGAGTCTTCCAAAATCCAGAGCATCTAGTAGACAACAACAGTCTGGCAGAGTCTGGCAGGAGAGCTGGGCCTTTGTAGTCGGCTGATTGAGATGACGAGCAGGTGCTCCCAGCAGACTCCACCCATGTCCACACCCACAGCCAGTGAAGACTCGTGTCAGCAACCAGGGGCGTGACACACACAAGCACAATATGACTTCTTGGTACATTGTGTAACTTTTCGTTTGGGGTCCGTCACCTTCTCGTTTCTCTGTGTAGCTGACGATAATGTCAGTATATGTCAGTTGTTATTAATTTCCATATATTTTATTTGTAAAATATTGACCTCTTGAGTCAGGTGACCTTTTATTTTACACCGGAAGTTCAAAGAGAGTGAGAAATAGTAGCACAAAACGGAGAAAGACGATAGAGAGAAACAAAAGAGAAAATAGGTCAAAATGCTACTTAACTACCGCTGGTGATGCATTGGCGAACACGGTAAATATATTGTCTGTAATTTGTGTTTATTTAGAGGTAATTTATGCAAATCCGAGACATTTTCTCTATCTGTCTTTATTTTAGTCTTCACGATGTTCCATGTGTTGAAGTTGGTGAGAATAAATGCGAAGACCTTTTAATTGAGGAGAAAACCAGGATAGCTACACTCTGGATACGTCATTGCTCACGCTGGAATGTCCCACAGTGTGACATTAAACAGCTCAACTTTACATGTATTCAAATACAGGTGGTTTTATAGCTCAAAAATACCTAGAAAAACAACATTCTGACTGTGAGCGGGGTCGCCTGTTCGCAGATCTGACTTGTAACTTGGTCCGGTTTGGTCTCCATGAAGACAGAAAGGTTTAACGTCATACTGTGAAACATTCCAGACAAAGCAATAACATCTCCATGGAGACAAACATCTGAAAAACTCCTGATATGGTAAAATAATACAAGTTTGTGTATAAGGAACCGATATTTAGACTCTTTTTGTTTTATTTCTTCAGTAAAAATGAGGTTGAATACAGCTCCTTCAAAAACCCTTATCTAAACCTAAACATCTTAACCTAAGCATCGCATCATAACCAGTGCTTGATTATTTCATGATGCAAACATCTTCTCTGGGACTTGTTCATCCCTGTGATCCAAACGGAGAAAGCAGAGATCCACAGGTGCAGACGAAACAGCCCCTCCGCCGTCGCCATTTTGAGCCTGATTTCAAAGGGACAAAGCGAGCGAGACGGAGAGAGAGAGGCGAGCGGGAGGCAGTTCAAACAGGCGTCGGGATGGGGTGACCGCTGCGTTGCCGTGACAACACACAGGGAGGCGAGGGGAGGATGGTGAGGAGAAAGAGAGAGACACGCGAGCACTACCTGTAGCTGCGCTGTAGAGAGCGTGGATTTAAACATTATTATAGGAGGAGAGGGACACGGACGCGGCTGAGGATCAACAAAGCAATTGTGTTCGGATGTTTAAAGCAATGCTGTGTAACATGAGCGCCTACGGATGAAACAGAAGTATGTGTTCTGTATTGAAAACAAAGGCAGGCTGAGGCGACGTACACAAATGGTCTATATTTGTGTTTTTGCATAAGGTTCATGCTTTTATGTGGAAAATACATGCATTTAAAAGGGGGTCTTGAGCAAAATCCACTTTACAAAGCTTTTTACTATGTTATACTGTTATTCCCTCATCAAAAACATGTCTGAAGATGCTCCCACATGACAAATTCTCCAGAAATATACAAATCTACAAGTACTAAATGCTAATCAGCAGGATGAGGGGGGAGTGGCTCAGCATAGGGGACTCTTGTGGCTCTAATTCTCCTTTAAACATGCCTTTGTTCGCCTTAGGATCGGTGTTTTGCATTTTATAACTTAAACAATGTCTGCCTATGGAAAATGAGGTATTTAGGCATTGGAGCACCCTCTGTTTTTTCCCTCATGATCGCTATGCTAATAGAGTCACCACAGAAAGAGTCCTGTGATGGTTTATGGACTGTGTAGGAAATGTCCAGAACCTTTCAGGCAACATGACGCCAGCCCCAAGCACCAAGCCTACAGCATAGACAGGGGGCGCTAACCTTTTTCCTCCAATGAGCTAAAATGTGAGAGCACTACTCATTTTAGCGGCCGAAAGAAACTGAGACAATTATAAAAGAGGGCGAGTCTTGGGGGACAGTTAGATACCTATAAAACACCATTGTCCATTTATTAGTGCACAAAGCTGAGCTTCAAAATGATACATGTACAACAGCACAGGCATGTAATTAACACATGATTTTGTTATTCAGCGTAACATATAATTCAGAAATCCCTTGACGAGCTACTTGGAAGAGGGTGGAGGGAGCTACTGGATGTGTGTGTGTGTGTGTGTGTGTATATATATATATATATATCTATATATATATATATCGCCCATTTCGAGATAAGCGAGATAGACGAGATAGATGGTGACAGAATGGTGCTGGTGAACCAACCAGACATCGTGGTTCTGGATAAGCGAGAGAACAAAGCCGTGGTGGTGGACATTGCAATACCGAGCGATGGCAATGTCAGGAAAAAGGAACATGAGAAACTAGAGAAATACCAGGGGCTCAAAGAAGAGCTGGAGAGGCCTGGAAGGTGAAAGCATCGGTGGAGCCTGTGGTGATCGGAATACTCGGGGCCGTGACCCCCAAACTGGATGAGTGGTTGCAGCAGATCTCAGGAAGGACAACAGACATCTCAGTCCAGAAAAGTGCAGTACTGGAACAGCAAAGATACTGCACAGAACTCTCAAGCTCCCAGGCCTCTGGTAGAACCCGAGCTGATGAGGGTGAGAGACCAAACCACCGTGGAAGGTGAGAAACGCATATATATATATATATATATATATATATATATATATATATATATATATATATATATATATATATATATATATATATATATATATATATATATATATATATATAAAATTAGCCCTCGGGTATTTTGTTTTGTAAAAGTAGATCACCAGAGCAAAAAGAGTGGAAACCCCTGGACTACGGCCTACACAGAGCAAAACAAACATGGCGGTGGCAGGCGGTGATGATGGCTTACCCTCTTACCCTTAATGCACAAATTTGTATTGCAAAAACGTCTAAATTCATTTATCGTCATGTTCCCTCTCCAACATGTCATTTTGACAAATTTGCCGTGATTGGCTGAAAAGAAACTGTGGGCGTGCACTACAGGGCAGTTCACTCAATCAGCTCAAGGCATTAAGCTGCAAGTTCCTCCTTTTTTGGAACATTTTCAGTGTTTTCACCGTTCCAGATGGAGAATTCAGAGTGATGCACAGATCCATTTTTACCTATGATGCAACAGTTTGGGCAAAATGCAAACAGAGCATTTTTGAGTGCTCAGACAAGACAAGTCTTTAAAACCAAAACAAGTTCTTTTTAAACATGCTGCACAGCTAGCATGCAAAGAGCCCTTCCTGATTCTCAGACACTACACTATAACACCTCAAGAGCTGCTTACACGATATATTTGTACTGGAGCAAGACACATTTTGCTCAAATACATGGAACAAAAATCTGGTACAGGCAATTTAACCAACTCCTCTGTCTCTACCAGCAGGTTTTCACACATTTGGGACAGATTGCTAAACATGATCTGCTTATTGTTATTGAAATAATCCCAAAAATGACTGCTATGTACTCTCTTCTCCCATCTGAATCTATGCACAATAATTAACAAAAGATTTCACATTTCCCCAGTATTAATTTTCGACAATAGAAAATTTCTGGGAACAACAGTGACAGTTTGGACAGAGCTAATCCAAACAGAGCCTCCTTTACATGTGACAGTCTGAACAACAGTTGGAGAGACAGAAATGGCAACGCTCGACAAAATGTGTCCGATTCTTCCAAGGCATCCAGGCGCGCCCGGATTGTTCCAAAAAACACATTCTCCGCCTGCTCCCTCTCTCTCCGCCGTGAAAGCACAGCGATGTGGACAAACGCGGCGGGTCAGGGATGCTGTTAGCCGCACTTGTCCTGTCAGTCAATAGTGAAGAGTGGAGAGGCTGCGAGCGAGGGCGGGTACGGCGGGTCAAGTGCAGGGGCCCGGGTACACGCTGCAGACGCTCTCAGGAAAGGCGAAGCTCTGGACGATAATGCCGAGGTGCAGTTTGGCGTCTGTAATGGACTTTCCGTTAAGATGGGAAAATTGTGCAGGTCTTTTCTGCGGCCCTGGGGTTAAGGAGGAGCAGGGCCAGGAGAGGCCAGACCCACTGGGAAGGTGCTAATGACCGGTGTTACCTGCCAAGTCCAGACCATAGACCACATGTGTCAAACATGCGGCCCGGGGGCCAGATCCGGCCCTCCAAGACCTTTAATCTGGCCCTCGGCTGATTTTTCTATTAAAATACTTAAAATTTTCAGATTTTTCTGTTAATTTTCTGCACCGTTCAGCACAGCAGCGTCTCCGGTGTTTCTGTACGTTGCGACTCCCACCAGAGCAGCACAAATGAAGACTTTCCTCTTTCCAAACGCTCTTAAAGGACGATCGTTTTGACTGTCGACCGTGACCCTCATCAGCAAAATGTCAAAAAATGAGAAAAGCAGATGCTGAGTTCAGGATTTCCCAAGAAAAATAGTCTAATTCTTATTTGTTGACAGAGGTGAATGGGAAATCTGTGCTCAGTGTGTTTGGAACAAGTGGCGTTGCTCGAGGAATATAATCTTAAACACCACTACGAGACACGGAGAAAAATACAATAACTTGAAGAGAGAACTGAGTTTTCTGATCCGGCCCTTTTGGGATCAAAGTAGGTTGCATACGGCCCCCGGACCAAAATGAGTTTGACACCCCTGCGGACTGTAAAGAAGTGGAGTGTGACGTCATCCACGGCACTCAGCTCCAGCCTAGTGAAGCTCATCGAGGATTGCAGTTATAGATGCTAATGGGAAGCTGACTTCCATATTTGGAATTCTGACCATAAGTATCATAGCAACCAAAGAGCCAATGTGGAGCGAGGCTTTCCTGTCTGCGGGGGAGCAGGAGAGGGTTTAGCAACACTGTCAAATGGACCTTTGGCTTTCCATTTACAGACCAAACTTAGACCGGGGTCACCAAACTTTTTCCTCTGGGGGCCACATTACCGCTCCTCACTGTGATGGGGCCCGGGGGCGGGTCGGCCTTAACAGAACTGTGTGACCCAGAACAACATGACACCGCCAGCCTCATTGTGTAGTAGAAATGACTCGCCGGGCACAGCATCCACAAAACTATATCAACACAGAATTCCTGGAACATATTTGTTTATCATTACTAGTGGTTTGCAAAAGTAGTAAATAATTCACACTTTGTTTTAATTTGAAATACCTCAGATATTCCATTTATTTATGTCCGCCTGTATTGGCTGCCACTGTTTGATCTCGAGTTTGTCAGTTGAAGACTTCGGCAGCAAATGTAAATACGTCATATAATTATTTAAATATAAATACTTCATATAAAGGTCAGTTTTAATGAAAAAAATCTACAAAATACAAGTTGCAGACATGTTATTTGCCAAAAAAAAAAATAAATAAAATAGGCCATGACAACTTTTGAGGATTGCCTCATAAGGCAGTTCGGATGGTGGGAGCATGGGGGCTGGGGGGCTGGTCAAAGGGGCGTGGCACTCCGGAGTCAGCCCGGGCGCCTTAGTTTGATGACCCCTGACAGAGACTGTTAGAAGAACTTAGAAGAAGCGGGTTAAAAGAGCGTCACCCATTGCATTTAGCTCCAGTCAAAATACCAGAGATAAAAACACGAGGATCATACAGAGCTTAAGGTTAATATGAACATTTTAAGACCAAAATGAGGAGGCTCACAGCAGCAGTTACAGAGAGAGGAGAGAGTTTCTCAATGTAAAGCTGATCGGGAACAAGAGTCGAAGGAACCAGTAGTGTCTCCATTGGTCACTCATTATTTTGAACAAACTGACATTCCTCTCCCCTCAGATGAACAGGGTTTAGTGCTTTGTTCTCTAATTCTGCAGAGATTTACCACGTCTTTCAGTCTGTGACATCTTCATGAAGCATAGATTATGAGAGGTTTACTGTCACTGCTGAGCTCCATTCATCTTACAGTAAGATCTCATTACAATGTGCATCTCGTGATACAATTAGGAGCTAACAGAATTGATACTGTATTTTTTCCTTATATGGAATGTCTTGACAAACCTTTGATGCAAATCATTACTGTAGTATAAAGTGCTTCTTTCTTTCTCTGCTTTATTGTATTTTGGTGATAATCATTTAAAGGTTAACTGTTGCAAATGGATGTATGTCAGGCTTAGACTTAACTACAGCCTGTTTATCCTGGTTAGTCCTGATTCAGTCCTGGTTTAGTGCTGTTTTGGTAGTTTAATCTTAACCTTAATCCCCATGGCCCTCACTCCAACACTCACATACTGACGAACAATTACTGATGATGGCCAAACGGACGCTTACTACTGTTGAGGAGTCCTATGTTTATGGAAACAGAACCAGTACAGGAGTTTGCAGCAGTTCTTCCTCACGTATCTTCTGCATTCTGAGCATCCTATTATTCACCATGATGAGTTTATAAGATTTATTTTCACAATTTCCAGAGGCCAGAGTGGAGTTTTGCCACGACAACAACTATCATGTAAATATACACTTTCTGAATAACAAACAATACAATACAATACTCAATATTTGAACAATGTGACCGTAGATAATATCTGTTTAATGCATTTGTGGTTATTTTTTCTCTATACATTAAATTCATATGTTCAGTATTTCCTCCAGTCTGCTCAGGGACTAAAGGTGTGGATTCCTGCTGCGACCTGCACCAGCACCTCTCCTGTGATGCTTGTCTTAATTCAACAAAATCTATTCTGCAAAATGGACACTTCAGAACTTTAAACTATTTTAAAGCTTTTGAAGTCTCATCTCACCATTTTCTCATCCAAAGTTGTATCTGGAATGCATGTTTGAATAGTCTTTAATCACTTATTTTGAAGATGCCTTTTTGACAATCCACCCCCGTTTTCATCTTCGTTCTCCAACTGCTGGGTTTCAAATGACATCACAGCATTCTATAGGCCATATTTCATACAGATGGGGGCAGCTAAAATAAATACTATTAAAATGTAGGTTTTTGCTGTAATACAGCAAGTTAATGGGTTTAGTCACCAATAGAAAAGATCACATTAAAGATTTGTACATAAACTTTGTGTATATTTCATGACAAAGTACAATGTTATTAATTGGGAAATGTCCATCCATCTTCTTCCGCTTATCTGGGGCTGGGTTGTGGGGGCAGTAGTCTAAGCAGGGGCTACCAAGCTTCCTTCTCCCCAGCCACTTCCTCCAGCTCCTCCGGACGGACCCCGAGGTTCCCAGGCCGAGAGACATAGTCCCTCCAGTGTGTCCTGGGTCTTCCCCGGGGCCTCCTACCGGTGGGACATGCCCAGAACACCTCCCGAGGGAGGCGTCCAGGAGGCATCCGGACCAGATGCCCAAGTCACCTCAGCTGGCTCCTCTCGACGTGGAGGAGCAGCGACTCTACTCTGAGCTCCTCCCGTGTGACCGAGCTCCTCACCCTATCTCTAAGGGAGCGCCCGGCCACTCTGCAGAGGAAACTCATTTCGGCCGCTTGTATCCGCGATCTCGTTCTTTCGGTCATTACCCAGAGCTCATGACCATAGGTGAGGGGAGGAACGTAGATTGAGGTAAATCGAGAGCTTCACCTTTCGGCTCAGCTCCTCTTCACCACAACGGTCCGATACAGCGACTGCATCACTGCCGACGCTGCACCGATCCACCTGTCAATCTCACGCTCCATCCTCCCCTCACTGTGAACAAGACCCCGAGATACTTGAACTCCTCCACTTGAGGCAGAGACTCCCCACCCACCCGGAGAGGGCAATCCACCTTTTTCCAGTCGAGAACCATGGCCTCGGATTTGGAACAGCTGATTCTCATCCCAGCCGCTTCACACTCGGCTGCAAACCGCCCCAGTGCTGCAGGTCCTGGCTCGATGAAGCCAACAGGACGACATCATCCGCAAAAAGCAGAGATGAGATCCTGTGGTCCCCGAACTGGACCCCCTCCGGCCCCTGGCTGCGCCTAGAAATTCTGTCCATAAATACACTGAACAGAACCGGTGACAAAGGGCAGCCCTGGAGTCCAACATGCACCGGGAACAGGTCTGACTTACTGCCGGCAATGCGAACACAGCTCCTGCTCCGGTCAAACAGGGACCGGACCCCATACTCCCGGAGCACCCCCCACAGGGCACCACGAGGGACACGGTCGAATGCCTTCTCCAGGTCCACAAAGCACATGTGGACTGGTTGGGCAAACTCCCATGAACCCTCGAGCACCCGATGGAAAGTGTAGAGCTGGTCCAGTGTTCCACGACCAGGCCGAAAACCACACTGCTCCTCTTGGATCCGAGGTTCGACTATCGGCCGAACTCTCCTCTCCAGTACCCTGGCATAGACTTTACCGGGGAGGCTGAGGAGTGTGATTCCCCTGTAGTTGGAACACACCCTCCGGTCCCCCTTTTTATACAGAGGGACCACCACCCCGGTCTGCCAGTCCAGAGGTACTGTTCCCGGCCGCCACGCGATGTTGCAGAGGCGTGTCAGCCAAGACAGCCCCAGAACATCCAGAGACTTAAGGTGCTCAGGACGGATCTCATCTTTCTTCAGCTTGACGGCATCCCTTACTTCCGGTGTCCACCACCGGGTTCGGGGATTGCCGCCGTGACAGGCACCACAGACATTACGGCCACAGCTATGAGCAGCCGCATCGACAACGGAGGCCGAGAACGAAGCCCACTCGGGCTCCATGTCCCCAGCCTCCCCCGGGATCCGGGAGAAGCTCCTGGAGGTGTGAGTTGAAGGCCGCACTGACAGAAGGTTCCGCCAGACGTTCCCAGCAGACCCTCACGATACGCTTGGGCCTGCCAGGTCTTTCCGGCTTCCTCCTCCGCCAGTGGACCCAACTCACCACCAGGTGGTGATCAGTTGACAGCTCTGCCCCTCTCTTCACCCGAGTGTCCAAGACACACGGCCGGAGGTCAGATGACACGACAACAAAGTCGGTCATCGACCTCCGGCCTAGGGAGTCCTGGTGCCACGTGCACCGATGGACCCCCTTGTGCTCGAACATGGTGTTCGTTATGGACAAACTGTATCTAGCACAGAAGTCCAATAACAGAACACCGCTCGGGTTCAGATCGGGG
This sequence comes from Odontamblyopus lacepedii, assembly GCA_034769755.1. Taxonomy (NCBI): domain Eukaryota; kingdom Metazoa; phylum Chordata; class Actinopteri; order Gobiiformes; family Gobiidae; genus Odontamblyopus; species Odontamblyopus lacepedii. Next base: position 1,927,412 of record CM068363.1, on the reverse strand, counting down.
AGGCCGTTCCTCCCAATCACCCCTCTCCAAGTGTCACTGTCGTTGCCCACGTGGGCGTTGAAGTCCCCCAGTAGAACAACGGAGTCCCCGGTCGGTGCACTGTCCAGTACCCCTCCCAGAGACTCCAAGAAGGCCGGGTACTCTGCACTGCTGTTCGGCCCGTAGGCCGACACCACAGTGAGAGACCTGTCCCCGACCCGAAGGCGCAGGGACGCGACCCTCTCGTTCACCCTCTCGTTCACCGGGGTAAACTCCAACACGCAGCGGCTGAGCTGTGGGGCTATGAGCCCACACCAGCTCGCCGCCGCTCCCCGCGGCCAACGCCAGAGAAATGGAGAGTCCAGCCCCTCTCAAGGAGTTGGGTTCCAGAGCCCAGGCTGTGCGTGGAGGTGAGGCCGACTATATCTAGCCGGTAACGCTCAACCTCCCGCACAAGCTCAGGCTCCTTCCCCCCTAGCGAGGTGACATTCCATGTCCCCAGAGCTAGTCACCATGTCCGGAGATCTGGTCTCCGAGGCCCCCGCCTTCGACTGCCGCCCAGATCTCTTTGCACCTGGCCCCTATGGCTCCTTCCGTGGATGGTGGGTCCAGGGGAGGGCGGTCCCATGTTGTCCCTTCGGGCTGTGCCCAGCCGGGCCCTGTGGGAGAAGGCCCGGCCACCAGGCGCTTGACATTGAGCGCCCACCCCAGGCCTTGCTCCAGGGTGGGGCCCCGGTGACGCTGATCCGGGTGACGTATCCGGCCTTTGAATGTTTATCATCATATAGGGCTTCTGATTCTAATTGAGAAATGTGAGCATATGAAATAATGACATTCTAGAATGTGAAAACCACCAATTGCTGGTTTGCAGATTCAAGAATGTGATGATGTCATACTCCTAGGTGGGGGCAAGAGCAGGTTTTCCCATGAATTACATTGTAAATTACCAAGAAATATCACAAAGGTAAATTCACAAATATGGAACCTGATTGTTTCTATTACTGACTAAACCAGGGATCATCAAACTAAGGCCCGTGGGCCGACTCCAGCCCACCACACTCCTTTGACATAAATATGTTTAATATCTGTGGTATTTCAAATTAAAACAAAGTGTGAATTATTTACTACTTTTGCAAACCACTAGTAACGATAAACAAATATGTGCCAGGAAATATGTGTTGATATAGTGCTGTGGATGCTGCTGGTGCTCATGTTGTTCTGAGTCATATAATTCTGTTATACCGACAACCTGACCCCAAACCCCATCACAGTCCGGAGCAATAATGTGACCCCCAGAGGAAAAGGTTTGGTGACCCCTGGACCCCTGGACTAGCCCCAAGGCCGTGCTGCACTGCAACAAAAATCTGCAGATGAACAATCTTCATTTTAGTTGTCTGTATTAAATAATGTTGTCCTACAGAATGCTGTCATCTAAAACACTGCAGATGTATTTTCTTACTTGGTGATACAACATTACGCAGGATTTGGCAGCATTGTGTAGTTTATTTTGGTACAAATGGTGCAAAGAATCTGCTGCTCGCCAGTGCGATTTGCAGCTCAGAGGCACTGACAACTTGTCTTTGTTGTGACGACGTTTGCGCCAACGTCGACTCCCTTTGGGCACCACAGTTTTCTATCATCTATTTTTTTATTAAGTTGTTGTAGATGAATATTGTTATTGAAAATGTGCAAATTATAACACTATGATCCACAGAGGGCAGAGTTTATAACAGACACAAACACTTTAGGTCTGCCTTAAAGAGGAACAGCACGGTTGAAGCTAAAGTCCATACTAGAGGTGGTGTAATTCTGTCAGAAGCCAGAAAACGGCACAGATCAGTGTTTCCTCGGTGGAGATCTCACTGTGGCAGTGAGTCTGTCAAGACAACAAACTAGTGCAGTGATGGGGGCAAGTTCTGAACTTCCACGTAAAACACCAGTTTGCTTCAGACTGAAGAAGCTTAACTCCACTTTAACCCATCTGACAACAGCCACGAGTCTAACAAACAAAACGCTCTGCCTGGTTCACTCATTAGTGTCTGGAAACATTAGAAAACAACTTTATAAGCAGCTTTAGCCTTCACTCCAGTTTTATCTGCTTTACATTGGCTACCTGTCAAATTCAGAATTGATTTTAAAATTTTAGTCTTGACTTTTAGAGCTCTTAACGGACAGGCCCCTGAATACATTTCAGAAATGTTGTTCCCTCACACCTCTGGCCGCTCCCTCCGGTCTTCAGGCCAAAACCTCCTGAAGGTCCCAAAGACCCGATTTAAACCTCGAGGAGACCTGTCCTCTCAGGCAGTCGCCCCTAGACTGTGGAGGCTCTGCCTCTGTCTCTGTGTGGCTGAATCTGTTGATTCTTTTAAAAAGCAGCTGAAGACACTATTATTCAAACAAGCTTTTAGTTAATTCACTGCTCTTTGTCTTATTTACCTGTTTTAACATTTATTATTGTTGTTTTGCATTTCATCTATTTTTACTCGCACTCTGTAAAGCATTTTGTGATTTTATCTGTGAAAGGTGCTATAGAAATAAAGTTTACTTACTTACTTACTTACTTCCCTCTGTTGATTTCCCACTGCACAGGCCAAAGCCCAAAAGTCTCGATTGTCGAGTCCAGCGGCGGCGAGAGGCTCGAGCCGCCAGAAGCCACAAGTGAAGATCGACTACTGACGGTGAAGAAGAAGAGAAACTGAGAGTTGTTGAAAGAAAACGGTTTGGGAATGTATTTTTTCGCATTTAAAAAAATATATAATTCACTCATAAATAAATGGGATTAGAAACGACATCGGTGATCGAGTCTTTTGGGCTTTGGCCTGTGCAGTGGGAAATCAGCAGAGGGAAGTGTGAGGTGCTTATAAAGTTGTTTTCTAACGTTTCCAGACACTAATGAGTGAACCAGGCAGAGCGTTTTGTTTGTTAGACTCGTGGCTGTCGGAACCGAGGAAACACTGATCTGTGCCGTTTTTTTGGATTCTGACAGAATTCCACAACCTCCAGCAGCGGACTTTAGCTTCAAACGTGCCGA